>BMAW01027868.1:0-13936 GCA_019974015.1 Nephila pilipes
ACTTCGTTGGCTGCGCCGACAAAGAAAACTGATTGGAGAGGGGGGGGATATTTCACCCATGATACTGAGGTTTCTTAAAATTACTTCGCGAAGATTTAATTTGCTGTGGAGAACCGCAGCTATAATATTTGTTTCCAGCTAGACAATTATAAGCTAAGGTGTAAGGAAATAATTATTTTAAAAAATTTATTATTTATTCTACTTTAATGCCGTGAAGAGAATTTTATAATATGGCGGGTGAAATGGAAAAAATTATGCTAGAAACGGATGATATTTACGATTTTCCTGACAATGTAAGAGATAGTGAAGATGACGATGGGGGCTTTGAAGTTCAGTTCAACGGTCAAAGGGCTCGGAGATGGCGTTTAGCAATATTTTCTGGAACACAGCTGGCATAAACTCGAACATTCTTCTAGCATTTTTCAATGCTGAAAGTGGTATCAGAAACATTACTAGGCAAGATTATCTATTAGAATTAAGATTTTCTCTCGACGAACCATTTCTTAAGGAACGATTAAAAACACCAAATTTGCCATATATAATCTGAGGCAATTTGTGTTAGAAATACTTGACGAAACATTTAAGAAAACAATGTCAGAACTACGATCCATATCTAAGCAAGGAAGATATTATATATGTATAAGAACAGAAAATATATAGTGAGATGCACAATATGTACTAACTTCATTTGTGTAAAAGGTACTGCAATATTTTTTACGATAACTGTAAAAAAATTAATTTTGTAATTATCATTAAATATGTAATTTTTATAATATATCTAATCTTTTTTACATGTGCCTTTATTAAATCTATAAAATAAAATTAATTTACTGGAGTGAAATTATACCGATACCATTAACGATATTTTTTAAGAGATAGCTTTTCTGGGTTAATCTAAATTTCACTACTAAATCACAATTCTCATGTGAAATTTTATTATTTGTATGATTGCTTTTTCTTAACTGAAAGTATACGGGCTTTAATTGTTAAAGACATTTACTAATATTGTCTTATTTAATTTTAAAAGTAATTGTTAAAGAATTTTTAGTTAAGGTGACAAATTACTCTTAAAATGACCAAAATAACAAAAAAATTATTTTAATTTTATGATTTTGACTTTTCTAATTGTATGTACATGATTTCTTAGCTATAGTCACATTCTTCTGCGAGTTATTTAAATTTTCTTTAACGGTGTAAAAAAATTGACCTTCAAAACTTTAAGCTCATTTTCTTTAATTTTTATTTTTCATGACGGTCGTTTAAATTGCAAAGGTTTATATACAATCAAACTCAAATTTTGAAATTTTTTCTTATAGTTAAGCATAACATGTTTATGATTTTGCATGGAATAAATAACTCGATTAATAGTTTTTTTTAAAAAAAAAATTTACAAAATTAAATATAACTCTTACAGTCTTTCGTATTGTTCTGATAGGGGGGAAACTGTAAAGAACACTAGTGCAACCAAACTTACGCACAGAAAAATGTTGATTGAATTGTGAGAGACTCTTCAAAGAAATTGAGACTTTTAAAACAAAATTATAACTTATAGAAGTCGTAGGAATTTCAAAGTATTGAGTTATTTTGAAGAATTAAAATTTTAAATTATTGTTTGAAAGTAATAGCTAACCACGAACCATGTTCCCCATAATTCCTACCGTTGGTGCGGCGTGGAAGTTTGGAAACGGAAATGCTAGCTCAGGTGTCGCCCTCTTGACTTGACCGAGGATCAAAAGGACGAGGTCCGCTACTAACAGCCTTCGTGTTGGTTCTCGTTGCGATATCAATAAACAATCACTGGGTATTAGATGATAGAAGGAAGAAAAGTTAGGCGGTGGTTGATAAGAATAATGGAAAATAGGGAGGAATAGGTGTGTGAAGAACAGCACTTCAAGAAGTTATACAGTATAGGGAAGGAATGGCCAAACCATGGAGCTTCAGTCAGTTCTGGGTAAGCCCAGACTGACATAGAAGAAAAAATTGAAGTTTGTTCTTGAGTCTGAGTTGCGAAAAGAATATGTGACTTAGAAAAAGGAAAGACCTGAAGAAGACAAAATATATTTACTAAAATAAGTTGTAAATACTTAGAAATGACAGAAGCATTCTTATGAAATTACTTTAGGTTTGGTGGGGAAAAAAACTATTTCTAAGATGACCCCACACTCAGTGCCAACTACTATGATCCAGAGTTATCTTCATCGAACGAGACTCTCTGACAGCCATAGCACCATCATGAAGCGATCATTTTCTCGTCAGAAAATCATGTCTGACTAATGTAGATTGTTGCTTCATTAAACTGGCGTGAATGAGTTAATTTAACTACGTGATTAAATTATTCCTTTTCCTACCCTAAGCGAAGCAGATTATATCCTTATCGCTATTTCCCAATTCCTAACCGTGAACGTCAGATGGTAAAAAAAGTGGTCGAGTTATATGGCGCATTGGAATTCGTCTGTCAAAAAATTGGCGTATGGTATCCAAAAGGTTGACCACCCCTGATCTAAGGTATACCGAGTGCAAGTCACACGATAGACAAATTTTCATACATATTTCTACGTTAAATACTGTAATGTCGCGTTAAATTCAAATAGGGAAAGAAAGAAAACATGCACGAGGAAATTTATTTAATATCACAAAATGTAATTTCATAAACTTCTATTTGAATTTATAAATAATTTTCATCATTAAATGTATGAAGAAATAAGATTTCCTTTTTTTTTCCCGGCATAAATGCTTTTAAGATTATTAATGAGATATATTTTGCGAAGTAGCATTTATTAGCTTTTCGGTATTTCAGCTTCCATCGAAACACATTCAATGGGATTCAAGTCACGACTTTCAGCGAGAAAGAAATATTCAGATATTAATACGTTTACAACATATTTTTAATACATTTAGAATTGTCATATAGAATACAAAAAGTAATTTGCAACAATATAGGTTATTATTTTACAAAAATTTGTCACATTCATAATAATATCATTACAGTATTGATGCTCCTCTCGTATGCTATTTAGATGATGATATTTTAATAGTTGTAAATTTATTTTTACTTTATTATCTGCAGGCAATCATTTGCATTAATTCTTTCTAGAATGACATTATCACATCTTCTGGTCATATACTGAAATTCTGCCATTTATCCCAATCGATAAATTAAATTTATCATGCATTTATGAATAATATTTTTGATGCTTGCTTTGTAAAGGAAATCACATTGATAAAAGAAGTAAATATTTTGTTGATATTTAAAAAAAAAATGTTTCGTTTCACAATCTTCAAAACTGTTGGATTATTTTAATAACTATTGCCCCAGTATCACGTCTTGATACCATCACGAGTCAATAGAGCTCAGGTCTGTAATTAATACAAATACAATGAAATAACAAACAACATTGAATTGTCAAACTATGAAAGAAATCAAGTTGATTTTATTTGAATCTTAGAGAATGTTAAATTTCACTATGTTTCAAAAATTTGTGGAACAGGTCCCTGCACACGTCTAATTCTTAAGGCTGACATTTTATAATTACTTATCTGATATTGTCTGATTGGATCCTAGTCAGTAATAAACTTGTTAACTGGATCCTACTACACATCCATTCACAGATGACTACTCTCCACTAACGTCGAATAATCTAATCTATTTTCTGAGCAGCGTGAGCAAACATTGAGTATTGACATTCTTATCTTCTAATCTGTAACCCTCCTTTCAAACTCCTTTGTCTCCTATAATTGAACTCTTCGAAGCTCAGAAATGCATTATCACATCAATTTTATTCGCTGCATTTCAATATTTTTAATCTAATTTACATAAGTCACGTTTCATTTACTGGAAAAGACTTTCAAATCAAATAACATCATAGTAAATCCCCAAAAAGTTAGTTGAAGGGAACTATTAGTGAAAGAATTCCACTTTGCTCTTTTTGATATCTAAATTTACTCACTGAAAGTTTTTATTGTTTTACAAAATATTTTTATACGTACTTTCTGTATTAATTTAATTTGTTTGTTTTATTGAGTCAGAGATAATGTTATTAGCGAATTAAATTTTTATAATGAAATTTTTAGACATCAAATTTATTCCTTGAACGAATTTTCGGGGTCTTATTTAACTTTCATACTTCATTGATGATATGTTTGCTTTTATGAAACAAAGTTTGCATCTTAGAGATTAGACTAAATTACCTTTCTTAAAGAAAATAAATTTTCTTTCATCATTAATTAACACATTATTAATAATAACTGTTTTAAATGAATCTACAACTTAACTTATCTATAACTTTTTCTCCGGTAATCTTTTAGTTCATTAACGAGGTGTATTTTTTATTACACACGACTTTGTTTTTCATTAAATTTATTAATTTGTTTAAAGTTTTTCTTTCCGGCCACGCAAGGAAACCTACTCCTGATATGATCCAAGTATTAAAAAAATGTCTGCTGTTAGGGAGCCCTGAGGTGGTGTGGGGAGCGACGGCTCACACGCCTTTTGTGAAGAAATAATTTCTTTTTCCATTTTAGCACCCTTAAACTAGAAGTCATGCACAAAACATTTTTATAAGCTCTGGTGTTTTATCACCAAATTAGTTTTTCTTTTTCATTTCTTTAATTATTTAAAAATTTACTTAGGAGAAATATGCACAAAATGCTATACCATGTATGGTGGCAGGGTTATTAGACTCGTGCGTCACGGTTATGCGTTTCTGTAAGTAACACATCAATCAATGACTCCCGAGACTAACCCAGAGATGGCGCTCGTAGTAAACCAGTAACCAGGTCTTTCTAGAGTACTAACCTTTGCTTGAAACGTGTCAAAATTTTAAGTCGATCGGACCAGAAACAGCTGAGTTATCGAGGTTGGAGTAAAGTCGTTTTGTAGTTTGTTTAAAAAATTTAAGAAACCGAGTTTCGTGTTCTGATAAAACATTGTTTTTTAATGGGTAAAAACACCGTGCAAGCAAAATGTGGATTGAAAAATGTTACCCGGACTCTTGTCCATCAAAAGCAACGATTTGTCGGTGGTTTGCCGAGTTTAAA
Source organism: Nephila pilipes (assembly GCA_019974015.1). Taxonomy (NCBI): domain Eukaryota; kingdom Metazoa; phylum Arthropoda; class Arachnida; order Araneae; family Nephilidae; genus Nephila; species Nephila pilipes. Next base: position 5,038 of record BMAW01027868.1, read on the forward strand.
CGTGGTCGTACCGACACAAATGACGCGGAACGCTCGGGTAGACCTGTGGAAGCCGTTACACCGGAAAATGTGAGTGAAGTGACAAAAATTATAATGAAAGATCGTAAAGTTTTTTTCCGTGAGATTGCTGAGATGACACAGATATCATATGGAAGTGTATTTACTGAAAAAGGTTTTTTGAAGTGAAGTGAAAAAGGTTTTTTCCAAGTGGGTGTCGCGATTGCTTTCGATGGAACAAAAACAGCAACGAGTCGATGATTCAGAAAGCTGTTTATCGCTATTTACTCGCAACAAAAAAGATTTCTTGCGGGAAAAAAAAAAAAGAAAAAAAAAATGGGGGGGGGGGGGGAATATGTTTTGGAAAAGCGTTGGAACGATTGTATCACCCTAAAAGGTGATTAACAAAAGGTGTTATGTTGATGAATAAAAAAAAATTTTGCAAAAAAAATGTTGTTTTCAATGTTAGTCTCGGGAGTTATTGATTGATGTGTTACCACAGCATTCACAGGTTGGATTTTGGCGAATTAAACTTTTTTCGATGTTTATTTCAAATTAGCCATATTTTTTTAATGAAGTTGTCACTGATCAATTTTGATTAATCGAAATTATATTTATTCGTAATACGTATGTATTACTGTTTCTGTGGTGATATTTATATAGCATTAGGTTAATCAAAATTTTGAAAATCATTTACTAGTTTTAAAATAACATTCCTGCATAGATGGCATGATAACTTCAATTTTTACTTCTCTGTCCAAATTCGTTCTTAAAGCGTCAAAAACTTACGAATTCTTAAATTTTTTAAAATAGGGTTTGTATCTATCCCTCCCCCTACATACCTTCGTGATTTTTTGTTATATAAAAATTTTAGCCCCCCCCACTTCTAACTCCTAATCGTAGGTTACTGTTTAAAAATTCCACACTTATCTCCATATGAGAACAAGTAACAATTCAGTCAATTCCCATGAGTTTAAAAATTAATCAATATATTATTTTTAACATGCTTTCTTTCATATGCTGCTTTTATTTTCTCTTCATACCTCATTTCCGATAAACCATTATAGATGAAATACTTAAATGCAAATGACATTTCATTTATTATAACAAAAATGAGCTTATTCTAAATGTCGAGAAATGACTTTACCGCGATCTCCACAAAAATGCAGAGTAATATCGTTCCAAATATACTTCTTAGATAATTTGAATTTTTTCCCTCTAACTTTTTCTTTCACTTACATCTGAAAGTCATTTTGTGAATTTCCTCTTTATTCTGTTTTCTTTCTATTGTTTTATTCTATTTGATACTTCAACAGATTTATTTAGTTATTCCTCTTTTTCTTTTTGTCTGATATTCATAATTTTCTTTCTGGAGTCCATTGCTTCTGCTTTTGCAGATTATTTCCACAAATTTAGTATACAATACCTAAGTTTGTGCAAAGAAGTTTTAGAAGGAATTTTTCATAATGCAAAATTATGGGATGTTATATAACAATCCAGAAAATAAATACGATAATTTTATGTTGAATAACATTCAAGTAAAATCTTAAAAGGTTAAAAAGTTTATTTAATATTACATATCACATAAACGCTCAACTTGACTCTTTTGGAATATTTTACTTCAAAATTTTAAAAATATTTCTTACATGTTGCAATTTACACAGAAAATAAAAAATTTTGATACAGATGATGTATAGGTATTAAAATATTTATCGTTTGCGATGTGTTATAATTTTTCTTTTTCTAACATGAACTTTAAAATTTAGTTTAAAAAGAAATAATTTCTGTATTAATAGTTTGACACATTTGAAAAGAATATTTGGATTACAGTTTGAATTATAGCAGAATTAATGTAACAGATTAAGATGACCAATAAATTTCAAAGCTAAATATCATTAATTAACTTTAAATTTAAGACAGTATGACTTTGAGTACGGTCTGCATTTATCCACTCACTGAAAAAAAAACTCAAAAACACGTTATAAATCAGTGAGATTCAAATAAATTCTACAAACGGTTTTTAAGATAAAGTTTTTTAATACTTAAAATCATTCCCAGGGTAGCGAACGGGTTGTTAAATGTTACATATTTTTGAATTGTCCAAATATTGTTTGAGGAGGGGGAGAATAAGATAAAGTAATTAAAAAGTATAAAGGATATAGGAAGATGTTTCAGGAATTCTTTTGCAATCATATATATAACATATATATATATATATATATATATATATATATATATATATATATATATTTGTGTGTATGTGTGTGTGTGTGTTTCCTATCTGTCTGTAACGAAATAGACTCTTGTAAAACCTCCTTTTTTGATATCTAACTCTTCCATCATCTTAACCCCCAAATTTAAGGTCTCAAACTCATATGTATTCTAAACGCACATACACAAATTTCAATCAATTAAAACGGTCACAGGTGAAAGGTCAAGTCGCTTATTTCTGTGTGCTATGAAGGAAACGCTCTCTATCAGTTCACGGTTCCTCAGCATGTCTTTCTTACCAGTTTTACGTAAATGTTAAATATCAAATTTATTGCGATATTCGAGAAGGTGCACAGGATCATGTAGTTACGGTGAAGATATATCTTCAGCTTCTACAAAACAGAGTCGCATCTTTGCTCCAGCAATATTGAATTAGATTCACTCACGCACAAGTAAATTCAGCGCACCCTATTCAATTCCTTCTCACTCCTGCTTCTTTTCTACTAATTTCAGCATATCTTGTGCATCTGTTTTTCAATATCACTTCATTATACTTCTTTGGTGAAACTAATTTACCTGGATCCTGTTTCATCTGATTGGGTTGAGGTTTTTATTTTTCGTAATTTAAATTATAAAGATTCCCTAAGATAATTAATAAAAGAACGCAAAAAGCCCATTTTTACAGACTTTGTAATTGTAAATGCCGATTATCTATAACTACATGAATAATCCTTAGTGTACATGTTTAGAGATTGCAATATCAGTAAGTCGGCTTTCCAGTAAATTGTGCATTTGAATTTGAAATTGATATCGGTAATTCTACATTGGCTTTACCGAATTATATATTTCAATAAATTATGCACATAACTGTAATATACTTCGTAGTATTCATTTTCTGAGTTGTAGTAGAAATAATAAATGTTGCAGATTCCGAAAATACAGTATATACAATCCCTTCAACATCTCCGATTAAGTTATCCATGAAAGAGAACTTTTTTATTGATCAAACCAAAAACAAAGAAATGCTGCTTATTAATCCGACTCAAAAACAAAAAAAAGTAATATTAAAATCGCTAAAAAGAACTGAATTGTTTTCAACGAAATAATACAATTCAAGTAATGTACAATTTTGTTATTACTGTTTCACCTATAAGAAAGGGATCTCAAAGAGCATTTTCAAAGGCGGGATTATTTTGTATAAAGAAAAAAAGATCAGTCATGTCTCTCATGTGTTTTTTTCCGAGCTTTTAACTTGCTATGTTCATATGTATGTCTTCACAGTTCAAATTTTGTATTCGAATTTTAACCCACTTTCTACCATGCTACCGAGCACAAATGTTGCATAAGGATGGTGGCTTTCACTTCGTACTCGAGCTCTTGACTTAATACTTGAACTTTATACTCTATATTTTCCCTATCATCCAAAAAAGTTGAAATTTTGCATAAGCGTAGCACTGCGATGACAACTCTATACTATGAAAAGCTCAAGTAATTAAAAACTTAATGGGGCCTGAACCTTGTACTTCGTATCCGAATTTTAACCCACTTTCTATCATGCGATGAAGCTAATATTTTCCATACACATATAATATTACAAAATTACGGTATGCTCCAATAGCGACAAACTTGAGAGTGGGCCTGAAATCTCGGGTTATGTACTTAATAAAGCCCAATTGAGTTGAAATTTCGCATACATGTATAGATCACGTAACTGCATTTTATTGCAAAATTTTCAAGCTAAAAAGAATTAAATAAATACTAGTGAACTTTTTTAAGAGAAAAATCAAATTTCTCTCTCAAGTTGGATTAAGCTTGGAAAAATAGTTTATTTTTAAATATAAAATAGTACATAATGCATAAAAGCTTGAGACATTAATACTACTTTTGATCTTATACGAAAGCAAGTAACTACGATACTTAATTTATCAGTTATTACCAATATAACTCAGCCAAATACCTAAAGACTTTATGAAGTGTATATTATTTTACAATTAAGTATACTATTGTATCCTTTAGTCCATATTTAAATTAAGTCTTTATAAATTTTTTTTTACTTATATTAAAACAAGTTGACAAATTGATTAATATTTTACTATTTTGCTACATATTTTATAATTATTTGCGTCATGAAAAGTTATCCATGCATAAGTATCCCTTATTTGTTATAAAATTGAATTTTTTTTCCTATTTTGTGTGTGTTCAGAATATAATTTATTCCTACATACTTTTGTCACAGCATACAAGAATTGAAAATAAAGTCTTATTATTAAATGAGTTTTAAGTTATACCCAAATTTATACAAATTTCCGGTAATTTACCAATATATTGGCTCTGGAATTACTGGTAACAAAAACATTTCGGTAAGTTTACTATGACTATGCGTGATGTATTATTTTATAAGAGTTTGTTAGGGGAAATGTGAAAAAAGTTTGATAATAAAATTTTAAGTGCAACTAACAAGGACGGTCTATTCGCTTTGTTAAAATAAAAAAAAATTGTAGAGTTTCTCTTTTTATTTGAGAAAAAAAAATGAAATATTAAAAAATACTCTTCATAAAACGACATATTCTAATGCAAGGCTTCTTTTATTGTTTCTTATACTGCTTTGGAACATCATTCATTTATTAAAAGGATCCTTTTTATTATATCTATAGATTTATAACGCTGAAGGGCTTGTAATGAATATATTTGAATTAGTAATTTGACTTCTCATGAACACTAGCTATAGAAACTTTAAAGGCAAATTAGGCGATTTCTACATTTTTTTAAAACTTGGCAAGCTTTAGATTTCCTAGTCTAACAGTTTGAATGCTAAGGTGTCAGTCCTTTGTGTCACCTTTTTGCTGTAGAATCAATTGTTTATATAGAATTTACTTTTCAATGAATAAAAATGTTATAGATTTTGGTTATTATTCTTCGTATTTGGAAAAGGAACAGTTTTATATATTTGTACTTCATTGTTATTAAATTTATTTATTATTAAAAATTTAAAAATATAGATTGTCATAAAGGCACAAATAATGGTAATTACTTGACATGTTAATAAACTAATTTTATTTCTTACCTGACGTCAAACTGTAAAGTTTCAATGTAGCAAAACTTTTCGATTATGATACAATCCACCAAAGGAATGTTAGAAGAAAAATATAAATATAAATAAAAGATAAATTTATGTACTCCTTTTGAACTTGCATTGTCTAATCCGGTCCATTCAAAGAATTTCAATGCATAATGCATTTATACTTTTGACGAGTAACTCTTATGTGTAATTTGACTAACATTATTTACATTGTGGATGTTTTTTCTGTATTAATTTATATAATTCCCTGTTTGAAGAGAGACAATTTGTATTTTAATATTATTTGATCTTCACTTTCAAAAGAAAGAGAAATGAAGTATCAAAACAGAAAAAATAAACTCAACAGATAGAATTGAGTCCAGAAAGTCAAAAGTAATTTCAGGATGAGTTCCGAATACAAGGAGTTAAATTAGTTTGATGGTACCAACCATCCCCCTTTGCGACTTGGTTGGCTGAATTGGAATTATCCAAAGTACAAAAGAGCACATTAATTAAATGTAAAAGAATGAAAAGTTATCTTTCACAATTTTTGAAAAAGATAGCAATATGATCAAAAGGTGATAAAAATAATGTAAATCATTACTTACAAAAATTCAAAGAAATAAAGATCCAACAGGGAGAATAGATACGCATAAAACAGTCTTCATCAGAACGGAAAGCTGTGTAGTTATTAAACACTCGAGAAGCAAAAAAGCAAAACATCACAGCTACCAGAAAATCAGAAAAAATGCAAGCTGTTGATAATTGTTTCTTTATTACTTGAGAAAATTATTATAGTTTGTAAATGGTTATAATGGTCCAAGGTATGTGTAAAAAAGTATAAACCGCGATAAGAGTAACTGCAAGCAACATAGTTAATGCACAAACAAGCTGACTTTCTGTATCCAGCACACAACATTTGAGATTGACAAATGTTGTGTGCTGGATTGGAAAATAGACCACAATTCACATAGAATGTTAATATATTTATGATGTTTACAAGTGTTTGAAGAAATGCATGGGATAATCATGCTCCAAAGAACTGCAGCCTCGAAATTTTTAATATTGTTGAATTTTTCTATTTAATGTATGGTTAAATTATTAAAAATGTTATACAATATTCCAATAAATAGATGTATGCAAATTGTTGTTCTAGAAAGGAATGCTAATTATAAGGAATTTAAAACTCAATCTCTTATTATAAATATTTCCAATTAACTTATAATCTACGATCTGTAATCTAAATTGAGATATTTAACTCTGTTTGAATTAAAATTAGTTTCTCATACGCTAAGATAATCTGGGTAGATATAGAATGTAATTTTTGATTTAAATTCATTTAGTTTATCTAAAGTAATCATATAATATATGTATCGATGAAGAAAGTAAGATTCATTATAGATATGCTAAATTTAAAAAAAATGAAAACAAAGTTTGGCAAGGTAATTACTATCAGGATCCTACTCTGAGGCAGACCTCTAATTTGTTTATAAAAATTTTGACCGAAAATAATGAAATTTTCTTGCGATATAAGTTTAACGAAATTATTGAATTTTTCTCATTTTGTGTTATTAAAATGCTTATTATCTAAAAGCAAAAGAACTAATCAAATCATCACAACCTTTAGAGTTGAAAAGGTCTTCGAAATCAAAACCATGCACAGAGAAAATTTCTCTATCTCCCGTAGACCTTTGTAATCTTAAAGCTATTTTTAATTATAGTAGTTTGTTCAAGACTATCAATAGTTTTCTGAAGAATCAATTGTAAAACTCTACAAGATTTGGTGAAGTAGATATTACAACCATTTGCTATGTATCGAAATTTAACTGGATTTTTGTGAAATTTTGGAGTTAAAACTCTGCAGATATTTAATATCCGTAAAACGAATACTTAATTTTAAATTAAGTCCTAAAGGAAGATTATTATTTTGTCTATTGCTATATTCGGAAAGCATTATTATTTAATATATGTTAACTCAACAATTTACAGCAATGAAATTTACATATAATTACATAGTTTGCAGGAATTTTAAAGTTCCACCAAAAACAATTTTGTAACTTCTCTATAGCAAGTCAAAGATCTTTAAATGTAATCTCACTTCTTACCCTGAAATTCAAATTTAAAATCTGTTTCAAGACACGCGATCTAAATTCATCAAAAGCTTCAAACGGCAATATATATTTAATTGTTACTTTAAAAATTAAAACCATAAATTCCTATGGGATTCGGTTTCTTATAATACATGATAAATTCAATCTATACTCTTGTTTTTAGTATTAATTATTTTAGCAACACTCGTTTCAAGAATGAAATTTTTTTCACTTTCGAGACGCAAATCTGCTTGTTATCTTCCCCTGTAGTGATTAAAAGAAAAATTAGCTAAATTTAAAAGAAACCCTCTTTTCAAAAGTATAAAAGCTTTGGTTTCTTTTCTTCAAATGATACTTCCAAAGTTATATGACTTTGTACACTGCTTTGTAATGGCGTCCAGTGGCAATGATTAAAGGGAAATGAATTAATTTCACATAAAAATAAGTGTAATTGTTTCTTACAAAATAATTACAATTAAAAAAAATAAACTTTAAAAAATTAATTTGAAGATCTGAATATGTATTTTTAAGGGGAAAAAAAGAAGAAATACAGAGAGGGAAACAGTAGTATACACACATAACTGCAAATAATTGTCTTTTTTTCCAATTTTAGTTATAGTATCGTTTAGTACCACATAGTAAATTAATAGATAGAAAATTTAATACAAAATATAAAATAAAATAACTGGGTAGAAAACTAAAAATAATAATAATAAATCAGAAAAAAATTTACAGTCTAGATCCAAAATGAAAAAAATTGTCCTTATTTTCGAAATTTATTTATAGTATCCTTAATAATTGGAGAATGCCTAACCACGTGACACGTGTTTCGATATTCAAGGCAGATGCAACTGGTAAGCTTTTCTGTCCAAATTGTGGCAGCACCCGGCCAGGAAATGCGCGGAGGACATTGAACGCTTGCTCTGCGTAGCATCATGATGATGCAACGTAAGGGTAGTAGTATAATTAAAATTCAGAACTCTCTTCCTAGTTTTTGCCAATCAGCCGTACGAAGCAACATTTCCCTCTCTATCGTTCATAAATACATAAAAATGTCCTTAAGAAATTCCATTTGAAAAAATATGTCATTAAATACAAATCATAAACGAAGGAGTCTCGCAAAGTTTTAATTATTGCTAGGAAATAACCGAAATATCTGGATAAATTTTAATCTGCGCATCAATAAATCCATATGTACATAATATTATAATTTATAGCTGTTAATGTTGATATGCTTAGTTTCAGGAAGTCGTAGATTGAAATAACCCTCAGAATGGAGAAGAGGAGGTCAAGCTACGCTGGGAGAAATGTATAAATCTCGCTGGTAACTATGTGGGGAAGTATTAAAACAATAAATGAAATTACATGTCTAACTGGAACGATACTGAGGGTTACTTCAATCTGCGACTTGCGGCGACCGAACAAATCAACATGAATAGCTATAATTTACAATATTATATAAATCAGGATCAATCAATATGCAACTTCAGTTATACCTAGATATCATGGTCACTGCTTAATAGTAATTAAAACTTTATGATCC
>BMAW01027870.1:0-34885 GCA_019974015.1 Nephila pilipes
GGGATGCGCATGGAATAATTTTCATTGACTACCTTGAAAAAGGAAGGACCATCAACAGCGACTATTACATAGCGTTATTGGACCGTTTGAAGGACGAAATCGCCGAAAAACGGCCGCATTTGAAGAAAAAGAAAGTGCTGCTTCACCAAGACAATGCACCGTGTCACAAGTCAGTGAATACGATGGCAAAAATCCATGAATTGGGCTTCGAATTACTTCCTCATCCACCGTATTCTCCAGATCTCGCCCCGAGCGACTATTTCCTGTTCTCAGATCTCAAAAGAATGCTCTCTGGGAAGAAAGTTTCGTCGAATGAAGAGGTGATCGCCGAAACTGAGGCCTATTTTGAAGCAAAGGACAAATCGTACTACAATAATGGTATCAAAAAGTTGGAGGGTCGCTATAATCAGTGAATCACCTTGTAGGGAATTATGTTGAATATAAAAAACTAATTTTTCCAAAAAAATGTGTTTTACTGTGGTAGGCCGGGGACTTTTCAATTGATCTGTTATATAGTCGAAGGTCGAAATTCAGTTTATCTCAACTCAATTTTTCACAATAAAACACGTGGATTTTATTTTTTTTAATAAAGTCAGCAATATATATTCAGAAGTGAATCCGAAAACAAAAATTCCAAAAAATGGTAAATAATTTGAGTTTCTTAAATGTTTTTTTCCCCTAGACAAAACATTTTTTCAAAGTAGTTAGGCAATAATCTTCCCCATCCGAATCTTTCACGCATCTGTGATTTATAAATTTAGCATTCCACTAAGAGATGAGTCAGTTTAATTCCAATGCTTTATTGATCTGATGAGATGATCGGTTTCATCTCAATCGTCGTTTTATATTTCAAGTATATCTCATTCGCTGCCTACATTTTACACTAACTTTGCTAGTATCCTCAAAACGTTCAATGTTTACTGATCTATTTTTTCCCCCTCGTTCGCAGAATATTGCACTTTCTTGGAAAGTTATCATCCGGGTATAATTGCACTCCCCCTTCCCTCCCAATTCTCTCTCTCTCTCTAAAAAAAAAAAAGTAAAAATGAACATAAATCTAATTACATGGTGATTTACAAATCTATAACAGTTTCTGCATTTGGTCATTGCTTTGAACCACCGGTCCGCAAGAACGAAATCTTAACATAAACACAATCTGGGATAAGAGAACTTTTTGTAGTGTTTGCTTACATTATAGAACATGTGCTGCTTTACAAGTGAGACAGATTTATAGTCCAAGACTTTCCGGCTCCAGAAATGGATAATTGCTTTTCGTTCATCTGGAAAGTAATTTTTTTGAATGGCATATCTTTTTTCAAAGTCCCAAGTACAAATGACCTGTAGTATTTTTACAGTTCCTTTCAGAAAAAGGATATTTAAATTTTGAAGTGCGTCAAAGGTGATCGTTTTACGTCATGGACTAACAAGAAATGGAATTGTATTTTTCACCGAAATGTATGACATGTATGAACGAGAAATGCATACGCCAATTTTGATTCGAGTTTTAACGTAAGAATAAAAATAACTCGAAAAATCTGGTTTGAAGAAATGCACACAAAATACAAAAAATTCATCTACCATGATTTCAGAATAAAATTATTACATTAGATTTAAATAATGAGAAAAAAAAATATGTAGTGAATTTTCTAAACGAAAAATGAAAACGTCTGTTCTGATAATATTTTTTGTTGAATATATGAAAAAGATGAATTTGTACTCATTATTTTTCGAAATTAATAAATTTCTGCCTCAAGAACACTCACATTTAATTGCACGAAACATCTGAAAGTGTGAAAGATGAAATTTTTGAAGCAGTTCCTAACTTTCTTCAGAATTTGAAAAAATAACTAAGTTTATTTTGCCATAATAATGGAATCTAATGCAAAGTGTAAAATACAAATAAAAGACAAGTAATCTAAGACCTCAAGATGAGAATAATTAATGTTACACAAAGTTTTAATTTGTTAAAAAAGCAAATATGATCGCGATGTTGTAAATATAAATAATTATAAACATATTTTTTTTCTTTCTATTTGTGGATGTAAGAAATTGCTTTAAAACTTCACCTGAGCACCCTCAAATGTTTCGTATAATTTTAAATACAGGTTCTCAGAGGCAAATAATAATTAATTTTTTTTAAAAAAAAAAAGGATGTGTGTGAATTTGTCCTGTATCCAACAAAAAAAATATGATACGTGATGTGATTGGTTATTAATGTCTCAAGAGCTATTGGCTACGATCAAGAGACGAGATCGACACCTGATCCGGCAATTCTTTCTCCAAAATTCCACATCACGCCAACGAGAGGACTTGAGTACTCGATCATAGTTAATGTGCATCAGCCTCGCCACACGATGGATCTTTAGTGGCATCAGGGCTCGAACCCATGACTCGACGGACACAACTTCGGTCGCATGTCATAGACCATGATCACTAGGCTATCACGGCCACAAAATATGAAACGCATATTTTTTTTCTTTTAGAAAATACACTCTAAGTTTTCTACTCATTAGTTAAAACTAACTTTAATAATTTGAATCTAAAATCACGGAAGAAAAATTTATTACTTTTTTGCATAAATTTAAATTTCCCTTAACACATTTTTCATGTTCAGGAATTATATTTTGTTCTTAATTCTTCAATGAAGCAATGTCTCTCCTCTTTTTTTAATATTCCTTTTTAATTTCTTAAAATATTTAAATACGCCAAGATTGTTAATTTTAAGGCAACTCATGTTAAAAAACTTTTTTGAAATCCTTCATGCTTCGATCATATAAAACTCCACAAACTACAGCGTTCTGCTTATTTGATTACGGCCCAATACACCAGTAGCGTACCCAGAGGGACATGTGCACACCCCAAGATTTTTCTTGAAGTTGAATTATTTCAGGATAATATTTTTTATTATACTACTATTATAGTTGCTCTTAATTTTAAACAGAATAATTTTTATTCGCCGCATGCATAATTTTTTTTTTTCCATCGCGAGGGGGAAAAAAGGATTTCAACTAAGTCAATTCCTGATAAAAAGAATAAAAATATTTGCCACATCTGAAGAGAGACTTGATAAAATTATATCCATACTTGAATAGTTTTAAATAGGAGAAATAAGACAGATATAGGTTATTATTTGCTTTTACCAAGACGGAATTCCAAATTACAAAATTGCTTCTTTCTTGTCTAGGATGATATCCACCTCCAAAATTAATTGCTGGGTATGCCCCTGCCATACACTATGTGTTATTTTAACTGAAACAAACCACGCTGTAATATTCAATGAAAAATAATAAAAATGTGCAAACTCTATTTTTTAAAAAAATAAAACTTTTTCTAGATTTTTAGCAGTTCACTTCATCCGAAAGTCTTCCCAAATCAGTACAGCTTAAAAGCGATTGTAAATTATCGAAGTATAAGAAATAAATTTATATAAGGAATTTTCAAAAGCTATAACGAGTCAATAAAAATAATAATGAATTAATGTTATATGATGCATAAAAATGTACCGTGATTAATTCAATTTTATTTCTTTAGTCATGAATTAGCATCCTTTAAAAAAAATTCAAAATATGACGATACTCTTTTTTTTAACGAAAAAAAAATCATTTTAGCTGTTAGTATTAGCTGGTTTTTTTTTTTAATCCATTTTGATTTTTTCATCAAAGAAAATTTTAAAATTTCATTTTGAGAAAAAAAATTATGTCACGACTTTATATGTGAAATTTTCTAATTGTAACGCATATTAGTATATTTTGTATCTTAAATCTTGAAAATTTTTATAGATATTTTAAGATTTGCTGTTACTGTTTATACACACAATGATTTAATTTTGACGCGTGATGTGATTGTTTTTTTAACGTCGTACTGAGAAGTAACACAAAGACTATTGGTGTGATAGACCTCGTAATTTTGAACCTCGGTCAAGTGAAGAAGGCGATTCCTGAGTTGGCACTTCCTCTCCGAATTCCACACCATGCCAATTGGAGAACTTGGGACCGTTACATGGTGGGTCTTTGATAGCATCAAGGATCGAACTCACGATTCGACGAAAACAAAGTCCGTAGTGAAGCCACGACCGTGACCATTAGGCTACCGAGGCCACTATTTTTTTTTACACAAATGCACAAAATTTTTTTCCTTTAATTATCTGACTCAAATGACATACTGCGTTCGCAATTTCAAATCTAGGGGACCGTTCAAAAAAAAAAAAAAAAAGAGGTAGAGAAGATTTTTTTTCATTAATATCTCCGTTTTTGTTTTAGCACTTTCAGACTGAGATGGAGATGTATGACTTGAGTAAACACAACATTTCATGAAAAAAATCGAAGCAAATGAATAAAGCAAATAAATTTTATTTTTGATGAATTAAATCCAATAACATCAATAACAAAAAAAATTTCTCTCTCTCAATTTTTTTTCACGTGAAGCTTGAATAAATCAATTTATTAAATCAAAAATTACGAAAATTAATTTAAAATTATTTTCAATTAATTAAATAAAGTAATAGTAATAATAAATGAGATTTCCTACTGTTGATTTTTTACTTAGAGACTTGAACTTTAAAAGTGATATGAAAGAAAAATGAAGATAATGCTTTCGGAAGTCTATGCACAAGGTATCAACTCTGAATAAAATACTAAAACGCTCTTGTTAGCAAAACAATAAATAAAACACCCATTCAATCCCGCCCAGATTATTAATTCATTGGCAGGCACGCTTCCCTATATATTTTTCTTTTTATTATTACTTACATTATAAATCGAAATTAATATCAAGTACATAGATTCGTGTCATAGTATTTCTCAGTAGAAGGAATATTGAAAAATGTACGATAACACTATTTTGGTTCAAAATGCAAATTTTACTTTTTAAATACAGATATGTGTTAAAGTTTCTTTAAACATCCTGTACGTGAGAGAACCTAAATTTACTTAACCTTATCTTCGAAATTAACATTTTTCAAACATTTTCTTTAAAACTTGAATAGTAGATTTAAAAATAAAAAGAATTATTTTGTATTTCTTTATTAAAATAATAAAACAAAAAAAAATGAAAAAGAAATAAAAATTGGTGTATGGGGACCATAATCAATTTAAAACATTTATTTTATTTTACTTCATTTAATATATTTTTGAAAAAATATGTCGATAGCATGTCACAAAATCTTTATAGAAATAACATTTCAATTCTTTGAAAATAATTCGCCTACAAGAGAACATAATCAATAACTCCCACTCTCTTTCCCAGAAATCGAAATATTCTGTGAAAAACAAATCGATTTCGTAAAATGAAACGGTTTTAATTCGTTACTGCGCAAGACAGCTCCCAGATGCCAGATACCAAGAATCTCAAAATCTCTCTGCGAGAAATGGAAAACAAGTTTCTTAATCATGGAGCAAGGGGCTCCTGTTACTAAATTTAAAACAAACAGGGGTGCAGGGGGAGGATACGATTGCGAAATCTGTTGCTATGGCCTGATGCTTTTCCTGCAGCGCACATATTCCACAGGTTCTTGGAAAAGTTAGCGGCATCTGGTGACCAATAATAACGATAAAAACCTGCCCCCATCTTCGATTTCTGGGAAATTTTTGTTCTTAATAGGCAGTAATATGATGAGATACTAGGGCCATCTAGTGATTCAAACCTTAATCAGGCAGAAAATTTATTGATAATAATTTGGTTTAATTTTCCCCACTTAAATTTTACGTACTTTTTGGAAAACGGTAAATTTTTAACCAAAGAATACGAAATTTTTAAAGTCTAGGATATGAATTCAATCACCCTTCTTCAGTTTGAATAAATTATTATTAACCATAATTCTATGGCGTATTGGAGATCTAGAATTTATACATATGTGGGAGTCGAATAAATTTTGAAGTAATAGAGCTAATAAATTCCTCAAAGTATTTCTGGTCACTTTTCAAAACTTTAAATGAATAGCTTTTTTTCCCCCTTTTCCTAAATATTTCATAATAGGCTTAATTTCACAAGTAATAAATTTCGGTCGAAAATTATGCTAAATCTCTATTAAAGGATAAAGATTCGAATCACATCGAAGAAATTTTGATTTTATGGATGTGTTGAAAGTATAATGAGCCTGCACATCGGGAATATTTATGAAACAAAAATTTGTGGAATTTGTACTTTTGTTGATAGAATACTTAATTAATTACTTTATTATTGGGATCTTGTAATGACTTTAATTTTTCCAGTGATTCAAAAAAGTACTAAGTTAAATTTAGGACGTGAAAACACGATATGTGTGATTTATTTACTATTTGATCAGTTGATTAATTTATAATTTGATCAAATAGATGATTTATGCTTCGAGTAATCAACATTTTACATTTCCTTTATGAATCTCATTATTAATAATAATATATGTATAAGTGATATAGAATTTTTTTAAAATTTGAAATTTTCAAACAAAAATCAATCTTTGTGTAAAAATTTACCTCGAAGCAAAATTTCCCAGCTTTGAGCTTTAATTTTTCATTATTTTCAAAATAATCCAATTATCTCAGAATTCATGATTTCAAAAATTTTATGCGACATTATTTTGTTTTTTACAGTAATTTGCAACCAGAGAAAATAAACATAATTTACTGATAATGAACAAATGAATATAATTTACTCATTGATAAAATGAAGATAATCAAATGATTCACAACAATCATTATAGCTGTAACTCATCAATTATTTTTAAAAACTCATTAGTTATTCATTTTTCTAAATTCAGAGAATAAATATTTCTACAATTGTTACCTTTTGATTTAAGAGATTCTTTATACTAATACCTAATAATTTTTGGGCAAAATATTTAATACATTTGTTAAGAAGAACAAGATCTTCATAATATCAAAAAAGGGGAAAATGATTATTCGTCATTCAATCAAATATATTACTTCTGTACGCATAAAAAAATTTTAAAAAATGAGTTATCCATTTAGTTTTAAGATATTTCTTTTTTTAAAAAAAATTTTTTGCACTAAAAGGTATCCAGATGATGATCACTGTTCTAAACTCAATTCTTATGCCCTTGATAATTTGAGGGTCGTGTTATATGATAGATATATACTGAATATATATATATATATAAAGGGTGGGCCAAAAGTATTGAGCGCATTTCATGTTTGAAAAAAAAAAGTATAAATTGTGTTCTGTACAGGTTTAATTTTTTTATTGGAAAGACAACATGAAACAGTTTCATACAAATAAGATTTTAAACATTATATAAGCTCCACATGAGCTCCGTTTGTGGCACACAAAATACCAATCCTATTTGGTAGGGGGTCAATGGTCTACCAGGAACTTTTCTAATTTTGCACATTTCCCGTGTCCTAAATTATTGGTACCTCTTTACTTGGAGCACGACGTTCTGAGTATTTTAAACGAAAACATCTCTGAACAGGTACAACGGGTTTGCTTTCATGGAACTATAAAACGCACATTGCATTTTCCTGTACCCGGTAACCATTTGCAGACTGACGTAATCAGTAAATTTTTCCGAGAAATGCTGTCACGCCTTCTACCAGCTTATGTTAAAGTTATTTAATGTTTAAATTTTTTTTTTGTATAATACTGATTTATGTTGCCTTTCCTAATAAAAAAAAAGGAACTTGTACGTTCCTGAATTTTTTTTTTCAACCATAAAATGCGCTGAATATTTTTGGTCCACCTTGTATGTATGTATGTAACATATAGTTCTTGATCGCGTAAGGCAGGTTTTCCTTGCTTTGATGTAATTTGTCCTGATCGCTAAAGCGGATTAGAGTGAGAGTACGGTCTATTTGGAAGCTTTTGTATATTAAGAAAATATTTATTTATGTATAATTGGAACGTGTAGAGATTGAAAATAAATGTGGTAGAAAGGCACCGCTCTCCCTCTCTTCTTTTTTGGATTACTGTTCTCTAATAGGACTTTGGAGAGGAGAATCGTTTCTTGGAGGTCACTCGAGAAAGACTGCAGATTTCTACATGCGAGGGCACTGGAGCATTACAGAAGCAGAGAATTAGTTGTTTCTCACGGGGGTTAAAGTTTTCATATATATTTTTTCGGCACTTAAGGACGATGGAACCTTATTGTATCTTCGTAGTACAACTTTCCGTTCTACTAAACTTTAATATTTGTGAATAGTCATTTGTCATCCCTTATCACCCCGTGTCTTATACCCCTAAAGTGGCTGCATACCCCTAGACCAGGGGTCTCCAAACTTTCCAGCCTTAGGGCCATATTGATTACTCCAGTAAATTCCAAGGGCCAAAACCATATTATCATTCATTGTTGCCGGTGGTAAAAAGTTGAATCAGTCCACTAGTGGTGTAAAATATGATTACTTTTTTGCCAGATGCCTCTAGCGACGGGAACGCTTTAATTTTATGCCTCTAGCGACGGGGACGATACTCATTTAATTTCTGCCAGATGCCTCTAGCGACGGGGAAGCTGATGTATTTTCCGTATCGTATGGGTATCCGTTATAATGGGGTACCCGCATCGTATCGCCATAGTAATCATTGATTACAAAAGTAATGAAATACACAAGTAATCATTGATTACTTTTTTCTTCAGTAATCGTTACTTCGGTTCCTAACGAGTAACGAGTACTCAAGTAACGAATGAGTTTTTTTTTTACATGAAAAAAAAAGTCCGAAAAAGTACGCCACGTTTAAAAAAGGCTGCAAATCGGACTAAAGTCCGCAAAACGGCAACACTGCATATTATTAATTTTCCTGTCATTATCTGTAATTTCTAGATTAGTCGTAGAGTACGAGCGAGCCATGAGGAGTAACGTGACAGGAAAACCGGGGGAAAAAAGCGGAAATAGGTAGTACCTTCTATCGCTAACAGATGGCACTAATAGCACTTACAGAATAATCTCGTTGGTTCGAGAAAGTTCTGGTGTCTTCCACTCACTTCTAGATGGCAGTAAGTGGAATATATAAGAAGGCTAGTGGCGCAACCACAAGTCAGTTCCTATGACACTGCTGTGAAATAAAATAGTGCGTACCTCCTTAAAACGTGTTTGTGCGTGTTTAAGTTTAAGACATCTTTGTAACAATATTTTGATTTGAATTGTTGCTTTTGTGTGTGATTTAGTAGAATGGAAAAGAAGCGAAATATTGATAGTGAATGCAGAAAATTCAAAGATCAGTGGAACATTCAGTATTTCGTAATTGAGTCCAGTAACAAGGCGCTATGTTTGATTTGCAATGAAAGCATAGCCGTTCTCAAAGAATATAACATTAAACGTCATTATGAAGCAAAACATTTTCAAAATTACTCAAAATATACAGGAAGTTTGCGGACAGAAAAATTCGAAGCTATGAAGCTCGGATTGAAATCGCAGCAATCTTTATTTACAAAACTCATAACTGAACAAGAGGCTGCAACTCATGCCAGCTTTCGTGTGGCTCTTGAAATTGCAAAACGTGGAAAACCATTCACCGATGGAGAAATGGTCAAAGAATGCATAATCGCAGTAGCCGAAGAAATGTGCCCTGAAAAGGTAAATTTATTAAAAACTGTCAGTATGTCAGCAAACACTGTGGCTCGAAGGGTAGAAGACATCCCTGAAAATATATCCTCTCAACTGTTCAACAAAAATGGACATGTTGAGTGGTTTTCTTTGGCCTTGGATGAGTCAACGGATGTGTCAGATACTGCTCAGGTGTTGATTTATATTCGAGGAGTAGATAAAAGCTATGAAGTGCATGAAGAACTTCTTGATATGTATAGTATTCATGGCACAACTACTGGTTCAGATATTTTTAAAGGAGTTGAAATGGCCATTAACCAAAAGAACCTTCGATGGAAAAACTTGAAATGTATTACAACTGATGGAGGCAAAAACATGAGTGGGAAAGATAAAGGAGTGGTCGCTCTTGTGTCAAAGGCTGTAGAAAATGACGGTGGTTCAAAACCAATAGTCTTACATTGTATCATTCATCAACAGTCTTTGTGCGGAAAATGTTTGGATATGTCTGAAGTTCTGAAACCAGTCATATCAACTGTTAATTTTATCAGATCTTTTGGGCTGAATCACCGACAATTCGTGCAATTTATTGAAGAGATTGGAGAAAATGACTTACCTTATCATACTGCCGTACGTTGGCTTAGTTGTGGGAAAGTCCTTCAGCGCTTTTTTGAACTTCGAGCAGTGATCGAAATTTTTTTGAATGAAAAGCATCGCCCTCTTACTGAATTGCAAAACAACGCATGGCTGTGGAAGTTAGCATTCTATGTTGATTTGACAAAACATGTGAACGAACTGAATTTGAGATTGCAAGAAGAAAACCAGCATCTTCCTGATTTATACACTAATATCAAATCATTCCGGAAGAAATTGATACTGTTTCAATCACAACTACGAAGTAAATGTTTTTCACATTTTAAAACATGTGAAATATTCAGCCACACCACTGAGACCGAGTTTCCTATCAATTTTGCAATCGAAACTTTGAGTGCTTTGAAAATAAATTTTGATACTCGTTTCTCGGACTTTGATGCCATTGCGAATCAAATTAAGATTTTTCAGAATCCTTTTGATACTGACATTGAAACCCTAGCCCCGGAACTTCAAATGGAAATGATTGATCTACAGTGCAGTGATATAATTAAGAACAAATATCAAAACTTATCTTTGTTGGAATTTTATAAGTGTCTTCCACTGACACAATTTGATAATTTGCATAAATTTGCTCGTGGGCTGTTTTCTGTTTTTGGTATTACTTATTTGTGTTAGAAGACCTTTTCCAAAATGAAGTACACAAAAAATGTTTACAGATCTAAATTAACTGATGAGCATCTTAAATCTCTTTTAATAATTGGTACAAGTAAAATTAGTCCACAACTACAAACTATTGTCTGTGGAAAATCTCAATTACATAAATCTCATTAGTATTTCATATGTCATTATGCTTGTTATAAGTTATTTTTTCATTTAAAATGTATAAAATGTTAGTTGGATTCATTTCAATAATTTGTTAGTTAGTATATAGTAACCTACAACAATGTTATGAGTAGTTAGCCCATGACCATATCAATGTAGATGTCATATTAATAATTATTCAACATAAAAATAGATTACTTCAGTAAACTAAATTTAATTTGCTATAAAAAATAAATATGTTCTCTAGAAGGAGTTTTCTTTCAAGTATGCTAGCTCTCCGCGGGCCGGACAAAATCTGTCCGCGGGCCGGATGTGGCCCTCGGGCCGTAGTTTGGAGACCCCTGCCCTAGACAACTAACAAATTACATCATAGATATAACAATTTAAAAAAATTAAAAATGTCTTAAAAGCTTAATGATGACATAAAAATGTGATTTTTAAAATTCATGGTTGTTTATTCATTTCACCGAGAGATAGAGAGAGGTAACAGGGTATATATTATTAAATCTTAGAAGGCAAGAGACGCAGCTTCGCCTTCTAGAATACAACAGATAAGAGCAAGAGACAGTAAATTTTATCTTTCATTCCATTTTATAGACATAGATACCAAAGGATTTTTCCATATCACGTTGCATGAGATGAAGAGATGATGAGGGATATTCATGATGTCTATCAGTCACGTAAGGATTATTTCTGACAGATTTATGACTACGTGAAAGTCGATTAAACAGATTTTATGAGCGCGTGATGTAATAAATTAAAGGATGGTTTGGAATTGTATCAGAAACTGAAAATGCACTCTTTACTTTTGAGAAAAAGAAAATGACAAAATTAGGAAATTAAATTATTTTCATGTGAGATCTTTTTTAAATTAAAGTTGAATCATCATATGTATATAATGTCTCCTAATGATTCGGATATATAATGAAATGAGTTTCTACATTTAAAACTTTATTTTAGGACTAAAAGGCTTATAGCGCTGCCAGGGAAGCCTACTGTTGCTCCCACGCTGTGAAGCCTTCCACTCTACATACTAAACATACTAAACATTCTTTTTCTCCCTCCTGACACAAGTTGTGGAATTTTCTGAATCATTACCCCCCCCCCGGGGGGGAGCACTACATTTCCCGACCAAGCTCCTACGTTGCCCTAGTTTAAAAATATCACACAGCAGCTGAAAACCTTAAAATTTACACTCAAAATAATCACACAAAATAAATTTAGTTCCAAAACCTTACACTAAATGCACAAAAAGAAGTATCATAACAAGAAACAATATTTAAATGCAAAAACTATCAAATTATCGAAAATTATTCACATTATAAAACACCAATTACTATATACTCAATGATTTAAAAATTAATCACACAAAAGTATAAAAAAAATCTTTAACACAACACAATAACTAGCCATCTTTAAGATTATTACTGCCTGTCTATCTCAAGAATAGCACTTCAATGCCAATATCAATGTCAACTTCTGAGGAATTTCCTGAATAATTCGAAACAAAATCGAGCAACATAAAAAAAAAACCTACATATGAATATAACAATACGATGGTGGTTTAGGAAGTACCTGTTTTGGCATTGTCTGAATTGATAATAATGCATGGCCGGAGCTAACCTTATGATAGACAGACTGTACTAAGACATGTTGACATGTTCATGAAAAAATCACCCTTAAATAAATTTTTAACAACAACCAATCAAAAATTCTCAAAATAAGCATTCAATAATCCTCCAACTAAGCAATCAATAATCTTAGAAAAATATTCAAATATTGCTTGAAAATAATCCGTAAAATAAATTATACTTGAAATAATAATTGAGAAATAGTAAACTTCCATGTGCATGAGTTCAATTTTATCAGAGAAAAAAAGTAATAATGGTACTTCCTTGTCTTCTTGTCTGAATTTCTATTTCCAGCAGTGACAAGTCATCAATAGTACTTAAGTCCTTTCACAATGCGGTTTATTTCAGTCCAACACTCCTGACTTCACACACAGGAAGCCACTTATTGCCTTCGGTCTCTCGAAAAAAGGGGGAAGGGTTGAAAATCTCACCGAAGAGAAGGAGAACACATATAGCTGTCCTTTGCCCATTCCCTTAGAATTATTTTGGTCTCCGACATTCAAAAGGGGCTGTTCCAGTTGTGGTTTTTTTTCCCTCCATAGTCCCTTACATACACGAGCAGTTATACTGAAATTTCACTCCTTTTCTTTTCACAATTTATGGGGCTTTGTGGTTCCACAACGAAAGGAGATTTTGATCTCCTGTGTGAAAATAACTCTTTCCCTTTTAGCACAAAAATGGCCGATGTCGTAAATTTTAACGTGCTCTTCAAGGATAGCCACAGGCGTCTTTTTGACCGTTCGTTAATAAGGTCGGGAGACAATTGACGTCCGCCTTGCACTATGTTGTAGTGTTATCTCCAGAGGACAAAGAGAATACATCTTCTCTTTCTATTAATTTTACCATTCTCTCGTTCCAGTAAAAACATCCCATCTTTGGACTCTGTCTTTACTTTCACCAACCATTACACATTCTGCATGGAAATGATCCTCCTACTTCCTTCTGCATTATAAGCTCTGGTTACCCTTTCTGCTCCTCCTTTTCATACGTCAGGTTCAATTCGCTTTTCAGCCATTATGATCCTTCATTTAAACTATTTTCTGTTCTTTTTTTATATATCGTTTTCCCCCAAATTAATTTTATGCATTTTTTTACTCCTCTTTCACGTTTAATCTTTCTGCATGATTCATTTCTAACTGATTTACCAGATTAGAATCTTCATTTTCCTTCGAATGTATCTGCAACTCTTGTTTCAATAATGCTTCTTCTCGTTCTCCAATAATGGCATTTAGTTCCATTATAACTTGAGAAAATTTCGTGTTTTCTTCTTGAATTTTAGCTTTAATTAGAACTTCTATTCTTTCTTCTTCAATTTAGATTCAAGCTGTTCCTGCAGTGACAAAATCATGGAAGGGAGAATGAGGACACTAGATATATATATATGTATATGTATATATATATGAGTGTGTGTGTATATATACACATATTTGTGTATGTGTGGTGCCCGATAGACGTTCCAGGCCTACTAGTGCCACCTGAAGATGCCTGGGGAAACAAGCCAACAGTCTGTTGCTATGCGTCAGGTGATAGAAGACGACAACGAGAAGAAAACGCTGGCGGTTGGTGAAAGACTTTTTATTTTTGGATGCATTGCTATAACGTTAATACCAAACGCTTACGAACGAATGTTTTTTTTATTGAATATCTTGATATTAACTTTGTAAATATTTTCTTCTTCTATTAATTAAATAGTTCAGCTCAAGAATCGTATTTCTTGTCGACGGCCATCCACGACACACACTACACTACACACACACACACACATATATATATATATATATATATATATATATATATATATATATATATATAAAAAAAAAAATAAATTAAAAATAAAATTCCAGGAAAGGAAT
This sequence comes from Nephila pilipes, assembly GCA_019974015.1. Taxonomy (NCBI): domain Eukaryota; kingdom Metazoa; phylum Arthropoda; class Arachnida; order Araneae; family Nephilidae; genus Nephila; species Nephila pilipes. Next base: position 14,371 of record BMAW01027870.1, read on the forward strand.
TATATATATATACATATATATATATATATATATATACAGGTAACATATTATTAAATTGAATTAATTTCTACGAATGTAAAACTTACGATTAACATACATTTTTATTCCTGTGTTACTTTGAGAAAGTAGTAAGCTTTAAATATGTTTGAACTTTCAATTAATCCTGTTCACCATTTCCATCAGCGTTAATTCCGCAATCGATGAAAAAGAAATAAACTTTCTAAAATATTCCAGGAAAGGAATTAATTATTCATCCTAAATATGAAAACATGCATTAAATTCCATTAAGTCAATTAGTAGTGATTATGAAGACGTAATTCCGATGAAAGGGGAAAGGAATTTTGCTCCCTCGATATTTGAATTTCTGAGAAAAGGTACGCAGTCGATTAAATTTTACATTTAGAATAAGGCAATAACATTTTACAGGAATTCTCTTAATGCATTGTAACTGTCTTTTGTTTGGATTTATATTCATTTAAAATGATGAAATCTGACTTTGTGTAAGGTAACTGCAGACGATCTACGACTAATAGTCTTTTAAATCCAAATATTAGTTGCAAAACCACATTCAATCGACATAAAAATTGAATAAATATATAAATTGAAAAATTGCGTAAAATCAATTTCTTTTGGATCAATATCATCAGATTAGTTATTAAATATATATGCCCAAAATCTGTTTTTCGAAATAATAAAGTCATCTGTGTTTTAAGAAAAATTTTCTTAGTAATAGAAAAATTTTGATAAATTCTCTTTTGAACAGAATTTTCTTTGTGACCATTTTTCATATATATAAATATTACGTTTACTTCTATATATATATATGTGTGTGTGTGTGTGTGTGTGCATATTTTCTTTTTTTGTTTTGTCAAGAACAAAAAGAATTAATTTAAGATTTAAATAGTTTGATAAAATGGGTGCTATTAGTGTCTGTTTCGTTTGATTCGAAATTTTGAGAGTAAATTGTATGTCCTATTTATCGCGTTATAGAAATCACTTTTAATTCATAGAAAACTTTCAAAACGCCATATTTCTTTTTTAAAGGAAAATTTTGAAAAACGAAATTATTTCAAATGTTCTTTCCTAACTTACTTGTATATTAAGACTGTACTGTTGCTATTACTACTTTTTGAGAATACATTTGTTAGAATTGTGAAATCTAAATGTTGAAATTTTTAAGAAATTGAATGCAAATGCGCTGCATTCAAAATATGTTTTTGTACATAAAGGGCTGAGACTTCAAATGATTGATCAATAGGAATGTTTAGCTGAAATCGTGCTTTACTCAATTCTTTAAGAATAAAACTGATTTTTAACGATAAAGTATTCATCGATGAAAAGTTAATGAAGAATTGATTTATGAAATCTAGAAACAATTTCTAAGATTTTTTTTTCTCTCTTTAAGATGTAGATTTTTAAACAAAATAACGGATGTACAATTATTAACATGATGCATTAAAAGTGAGAGAGAGAGAGTGTGAATAACAGGAATGATATAACAATAACATAAATGATAATTTTATTTCAATTTAATCATTATTAGAAAATATTATAATAAAATCAAAGAAGTAGTAATTAATAATCGGAAAAGTAAGCCCCATTGCCCGAATAATTACTTTTGTCTCATAACATTCAACAGATGCAATATTTTTGCTTCATCATTGACAGGAAAATTCTAAAATCACTGATAGATATTTTCTATTTAATAAGGAACAATTATTAATAGATGAATTTTTAAAAAATTTCAGCTCTTGTAAATAAATAAATCTGTTTGTGCGAAATGAGATCAATATCTTATCTCTATAAATGCAAGGTTATTGAAAAATTCGCAAATTAAGTAATTAAAACTGAGAAAAAAACTCAACGATTTCTAAGATATTCTGCTTTTTAAATAAGGTGGTACTCCATTTTTTTTTTCTTCAAAACTTTCAAAATATAAAGGCGGAATTGTCTTTTTGCTATGTAAAAAGTTTTCTAAAATTAAAAAATTTGTCTGAAAATGTGTGATAAGAATAAAAAACAGATATTCTGATGAAAAGTTACTGATGGAAATGTTAATTCGTGAATTGCTTACGTTGACACAAACATTCATGGTGGACGAATTAACTGATCAGAATGCGACATCAAGTAATGGACTCAACATGTCTTGTTTTATCGCAATGCAAATTTATCTATATGTCTTGTTAAAGAACTACGAACTGTTACTTATACTTTTCTCTCAACAGTTTTGTTCGATACCAATCTTAATAACAGGAAGATAATAATTATAAATTTAAAAAAACTATAATGAACTGTGAAACGCATGTAACCGTGCATTAAAAACGATATACATACTATAATCAGCCAAACTGAAACAGAATTAATACATGTTGCTGATTCCGAAAATTCAGTGAGCACAATTCCTTAAAACTGAAACTAACTGAAACTGAAAAATCTGAAATAACGTTATCCATGAAAGAGAAGCTTATTGATCAAAACAAAAAACAGGAATACAGCATAACAAACTGCCTCTTAAATTAATAAAATTATTTAAAAACCGCATAGTTTTTAATAAGAAAATATGAGAAATACAAGTATATTCAAAAAGTATGATACTCTAATAATTAATAAATCAACAGCGAGAAATTTAAAAAAGCGTTTTTTATAATGGGATTATTTTGTACAGATAATTAAAAAACAGAAGTGTTAATCTCTTGTTGTTTTACGTGCTTATTTTTAATACGTGTTGACAAATGGGTTACGCATTTAATTAACCACTCAAGGGGCTATTGTTTTAGTTGGATCACTTTTGGCGTAGTAGATCAGTTTTGAATTTTTTATCATTTGCTTCAATTTTAATTACATTCAGCTTAAATATATTCAATTTAATAAATTATCGTTTCCTTTTCTTTTAATATCGGAAAAGTTTACTATTGTCTATTTCTCGATATTTTATCGTTTACTTTAATTCTTATATTTAATTGTGTAATTTAATAATAATTATAAATAAAATAATAATTGGGTGGCTAAATCTGTTCTTTGCAAAACTTTATATAGACCTTTTTTTTATCATTTGTTATATAGTTTATAATTGTATGTTTTCACTGGGAAAAATTATTCATGAATAATAATTGTGATAAAATTGTTGCATTTTGTTTATATTATTTATGTTCAAAATACAATTTATTTTCATGTATATTTGTAATAGTGTACTGGATCCAAATAAATATCTTATTAAGGCTTCTTATTTAATATACATGGTTTATAGAGTTTTCCGGTAATTTATCAGTACACTGAGTTTTTAGGAAATTTTACATGGCCGCCGAGTAGTCTAATGTTTATGGTTGTAGACTCGTGGCCGGCGGTTTTTGTAGAGTCGTCGGTTCAAACCCTGATGCCATTAAAGACCCACTACGTAGCCGGTATGATGCACTTTAAAGCTTCGAGGTCCCAAGTCTTCCCGTTGGCTAGGTGTGGAGGTTTGAAGAGGGAACTACCAGCTCATGTGTCGTCCTCGTCACTTAACCATGGTTCAAACTTACGAGTTCCATCGCCACTGGCCCTCACTTTACTTTTCAGTAAAACGTTAATAAACACTCACTCATTTGAAAACTTTACCGAATGAGTGATATTAGGAAAAGCCCGCAAATTTACAATCACTAGTATCGTGTAAAATACTGATGCATTAAAATAAATATTGATGCATGATTTTAATAAATTTTTTTAAGAAACACTTTGCTTTTATTCACAAGATTTAAGGCTTTTACCCTTATTTGGGCAATAGAGAAAACCTTCATTCTTGAAATAAGAAAAAATGCTTTGTGGTAATGGAAGATATGTCCTAGAATCAACATTAATTTATTAAAAAAATATATGTCAACATTAGTTGTTTAGTGTATCAACATTAATTTATTTTTTAAATTTTATTTCATAAAATGTCTTTAAAAATGTCCAAGAATAATTCTTTTAAAAGTAAGGTTTCGTAGGATTGTGTTAACTTGTTTTCTAGTAAGAAATCAAGCTTAACAGTATTTCGACATTGAAATATAAAATTAGGATCAAAACAAAATGGCTCAAATATCAGAACAAGAACAAAGGAAATTTTAATATTCAAATAATTTGACTTTTAAAACCAAAAATATTGAATAATTTTTGAAATTTTTCTCATATGCAAAGCAGTTATTGGCTTTTAAATGATAAGTATAATAAATAAATGTTGAGGTTAGTTTACCCAGAAAATTCTTAAGGAATAAAATCAAGTAATTTTCTCTGTAGTTTTACAAAAGATAAAATCTTTTCGCATATATTTTCTAAATTTACTAATATTTTTTTATAAAAATGAGAAAGCAACAATTTTTTCACATAATAAGAACTGTTTTTAAACACATTTCTGTATTTTAAAAATACTGAAAAACTTTTCTTGTTTATATATATATATATAGCACACATTACAAACGACAAATAGAAGGCTCAACTTATTTAGTAATTTTAGGCAAGCTTTAAATATTATTAAGCAGTTCTTACCATAGCGACATCTTTAATTTATCATCCATTTTTGCGATCTCTTTTAGGGTTGGAATAAGTATTTTTTCTCCAAACATAGAATTTTTTGGATGTGAGCTTATCGATTAAATAATAACCATTGACATGAGAATATACCACACACTCCATAAGAGAAAAAAAATTACCAGTTCTACGAATGGTTATTCTAATTTGATGATTGCAATGTCTCCTATAAAAACCTCATTGATGGATATTTGATTGTCTCATTCAATCTACGAATAAATCTTCGAAAACATATAATTTGTAAATTGGGAAAATACAACATTATAGCACACACGCTTACAATATTTTTTTCCAATAATCATCTCATTAGTGAATTGAAAAACAATATGAGGTTGCTTCGACTTGGCATAATAAATTTGAAAACTACATGAAACTATTGCTTCTCACGATTTACAATAAAATGAAAGACGCCATCTCCCTATTTCGGTTCCGGAAATGGATATAGTAGATTGGAATCACCAACCATATTGGAGATAGATCTGAATGAATGCTCTCTTCAGTAGCAAAATGCGTGCCTACAACTCATAAATACAGGTAACAGATGGTGTTTTTCACTGTAAGAAAACATGCATCTTCTTGATTACTATATATATATATATATATATATATATATATATATATATATATATATAATTTCTGAAATAATGTGTGCATCCACATGTCTTTCCTTACCCTCTCTTGATTCCGTATTTTATTGATTTATGGATAATATTTTACGAGAAAAAGTGTATTATTTCTACAATGTAAATATGTCTGACACTTTTCCGTTTTATTACATCATATGCATTTATGATATTTTTTTTATTGCATTGCTTACTGAAGATATTTTTTCTGACAGTAATGTCTACATTTCAAGGGTGGAGGTATTAATTAAGTACACACTCCAAATAAAAATTACCAATAATGAACTGTTTTGGTTTTGTTTTCTGTACATTATATTCATTTATTCTTTTAGGCTGTGAATAAAATCAGTCGCGTGTTGCTTAAAATTTGAAAAAAAAAAAAAAAAAAAAAAAGTTTCGGCAATATGTAGATCATTTGCATCTATCACGATGCAATTATTATTGAATACGAAATTTCTTAATTAACGCATCAGATACAATATCATGCATACAAAAACGTTTTCGAAAATGTAACCATTATCGCTTTTTTGGCATCTACTAGAGATATAATTGTCCTTCGATAGAAAAAAAATCCAAAACCATTTTCTTGTGTAACATCTTTCCTGATATTAACACAGAAAAAAGAAAATGTATTGGTATCAAAACAACCATCTTCTTGTATAACATCTTTTTTGATATTCACATAGAAAAAAGAAAATGTATTGATATCAACAAATGCGTTTTAAAAGCAGATCAGTAGAGATCAACATATGGTTTTTAGTTTCTGTTAGGTCAGTCACTTTTGAAAGCTTTTATACGCTTCTCCTGAATAAACGTTCGTAACTAATGGTTCAAATTAGATATACATACTTCATATTTACGCAGATAAGACGATATTTGAATCACACAAAAAAAATCCAAAATCTAGGGTTGTCTTAATGACAAAAAGGTAAATTAGATAGAAATTTATATAAATTAAAATTATTCTAAAATATAACAAATCCATCACCAATGTTTTTAAAAACCTGCAAAATCCTGACATTCATTAGGCAAATAGCTCCTCAAGTATACATCCTCGTTTTCGTAATTGAGAAGCTCGCAATATGGGATTCCCATACTGCGATTCGAAAAGATTCCACTTCGTCATCAGTATTTCAACAAATCGTCCTCAATGCTATCCACAGAATTAAAAATGCTACAGATTTTGAAGAATTGCTTAGAGTTATTTGTAAGTTTTTTATTCGGCATGTGCATTAAGATCAACTTCTGCTGTTAGATGTAAGAAAATAAATTTGTTAGGTTGTTTGGTTGATTTGACTGATTGTTTGCTAACTTCGCACTGAGAAGCAACGCGAGGTCAATTGTCAACGCTCCTCTTAATTTTGAACCTCGGTCAAATGACGATGATGACACCTGAACTCTCTCCAAATTTTCACACCACGCCAATGGGGGGATTTGGAACCTCGTCAAATTTAACGTGCATCAACCTCGCTCCACGTTGAATCTTTAGTAGCATTGGGACTCGAGCCCGTGACTCGAAGAATCAACACCAGCCATGAATTCGCGACCATGACCATGAAGGCTACAGTAGCCAAAAAATCTTGTGAGAGGTACATGCGAGTTCGTGATTCGGCACTACTTCTACGCTCAGTGCAGCCAGATTCAAGAAAATAAATTTTGTTCCAGATGATGATCGCTAATGTAAACTAATTTCATTGACCATAGATAGTATGGGGGTCGTCTTTTGGGACAGATATATGCTAAAATTATAAAACTTTAACGAAAATTTATACCTCGTCTTGTCTGAAAGTTGCCTTATCTGCGGAACTATGCAGTAATTCTGCATTCGAAATATTTATATGGGAAGAGCTAAAGATCATAAAATTCATCAGAAATCAATTGTTTTCAACAGAAAAATTTTCTTGTATCGACATTATATTAGATGGTAAAGAAATGCCTTATATATTTTTGTAAATCGTGTAATATTTGCTATAATATTCCACGGTAAAATTATAACTTTCTTCGAATGTTATTGCAATACATTAAACAATACAGATTTTGAAAACAGTTATTTATTTCTTCAGTTTTCATGAGTTTTTCTGAAACGTTGTTTCTTCTGCATAATTTAAGCAACCAAATGAAAGATTTATACGAACAAACATATTATTAAACAAAATTCTTAATTAATTTATATGTTATTGGCAAACGATTTAATGTAAGTGTATTATCTAAAAAATGAAATTATATTTTATTCACAGAATATATGATATGTCAGTAAAACTTTATAAATTAAACAATCTGTTCTAAAATAAAATTTTCATAAAAAATTTACTTACCATTCGCAAATTTCTATTTCCTTGCCTATTCGGAAGACATTTCATTAAATATTTCAAAGAAAATTATTTAAAAATTCTTTCGGTGCATAACAAATATCATCGATATATAGACGATAATTAGTCACCTAAGGGACTATTGTTTTAAGTGGGGCGTTTTGGCATATCAGATCACTTTTCAATTTTTTTAGAGTTTGCTTCAATTTTAATTACATTTAGCTTAAATATAATCAACTTAATCACTTATCATTTGCTTTAATTTTAATTACATGTAGGTGATATAATATTCAATTTAATAATGTATTACTTGCTTTAATTTTAATTACATATAGCTTAAATATATTCAATTTAATAGTTTATCGTTTTCTTTAATTTTAATATCGGAAAAGTTTACTATTGTCCATTTCTCGATATTTCTTACTTCAATTCTTTTCTTTAATTCTTATTTTAATACTTAAAATTTTATATTGAATTGAGTAATTTTTTAATAATTATGAAAAAAAAAGCTCACCTTTGGTGGCTAAATCTGTTTTTTACAAAACTTTGAAAAATAACTTTTTTTCAGTTTTTCTCTCTTATTTATTTTTAATCAAATGAAATTCTGAATTCTAGATAAAAAATAAAAAAAAAAAAAAAAAATTGAGTGTTCTGCTTGACTGGCGATGCTTTATGTAGAATAATAAGCAAACGATAGTTTGATTCTTTTCAAAAACTTATGTTAGAATAAGGTGACCAGACGTCCCACTTATAGCGGACAGTCCCGATTTTTAACAATTCATCTCGCGTTCCGCAGGGTTTTAAGAAAGTCCCAATTTTTAGAAAGAAAGCACGACAAGCTAGGGAACGGCGGGGGGAACGGAAAGGGAATATACGGTTTTCGGTTTCCATGTAGCTATTTTACCAAGATCTGAGTTTTATATAATTTTTGTAAATTTTATAATGTTAAACTTTAATAATAAAAATAATTTGTGACTGATTGTCAGGAATTGCTTATCAAAATTCGCCTTGATCAGTTGCTAGAATTCGACCACCATTGTTTGGACCTAATGAACAGTGGCATTTTTTGTCATTGGCAGAGACGAAAACATTTTGTAGCTGTAAAATGAAGAGAGCTTACTTTGTACACTTCCACAGATTTTATTCTTATGAAGACATGTTCCAATAGCGATCTAGCATAATTTGGAACATTGCTGTAAAGGAATTATATCTTATATAAAAATTGGAAACGGAGGGGAATTTTAGAGAGAAGAAGGGTTAAGGTACAAAAAGTTTGTTGGTCGTTCACGAAGTAACGCCTTCGCATATTCAGTTTTGTAACTATCTCTCATATGATACACATCGTACTGCATGTTAGAGCTACTTAAACAAGTGATATCAACAAATCAACTATTCAGGTAATTTAGGTAAGTAATTTATTTATTTATTTCATAAATACATAATTTTCTTTGAATTTAGCAGACAGTACTCGTATTAGTTATATTTTATAGTGGCCACAAAAAGTCTAGCGCCAGCCTTGAAAGTGACACTTACGACTTACGTTACGGAAAATTCAAAGAAAAAATAATACAAATTAGTATTGTTATTACTTAGAATGAAATGGAGGATTAAATTAGAATAATTTTTAAAATATAGTTGCTTTATAACAATCAAATTAATTTAATTTATAAACTATCATATTAAATATGTTTATGTAATTATGTATGTACCTTCTTACAATATTTTAAGTAATATGTATTTAATAATTTATTATATAATTTTAAAATAATTTTCTTAGTTTTTTTAACATAATGAGTAAGAAAAGAGGATGCAAATTCAACGATCTTTTAAGAAGTGAATTTCCTTTTATTAAAAAACCCAAAAGCGATTTCATTATGAAATGTGAGAAATGTAATGGTGATTTTTTTTATTTTGCATGGCAGGAAGAAAGATATTTCAAAGTATTTGGAGACACAGAAATATAGAAGATATTTAAATACTGCTGCATCTTCTTCCAAAATACAGGAATTTTTTAGAAAATGACTTATAGAGACAAAGAAAAGAAACTGGCATTAGCAGAAGGACTTGTCTTTTCATACAGTTAATCATAATCAGTCCTTCAGATCTATTGACTTATACATCATAAGTTATCAAAAATTATTCTGCAAAAAATTTGCCTGTGCTAGAATAAAATCCGAGGCATTTGTGCGTATTGTGCTTTCCCCATATGCAATTTCGGAAGTGAACAAAAATCTAGTAAAAATTAATTTTACATCTATATATTCTGGCACATCTAATATTAAGGATATAAAGTTATTTCCGACCATTATTAGATTTTTTGATTCGAAAACTGGAATAAATATTAGAATTTTAGATTTTGTTACTTTACCCGGCGAAACTTCTGAAATAATTTTTAGTTCCATTATTAATATTTTAGAGAAAAACAATTTATAACATAAAATTATTGTTTGTTGCGCAGACAACACAAACGCAAATTTTGGAGGAAAATCGAGGTACAAATAACCTTTTTTATAAATTAAACGAAAACCTTAACTGAAACATTAATAGTGTGGGTTGTGCAGCGCACATAACGCCGTTCAAACAGCTGCTGATTTGTAGCCCGTAAATGAGGAAAATATTGTCATTAAAATATATATTCTTATTTCTCTATATACACTGTGCGTGTTGAAATGCTGAAAGAATTTTGTGGCACAGCAGAAGTCGAATATCAGAATATACTAGGATACAGTAAAATGCACTGGTTAGCTCTTTTGCCAGCTGTCGAAAGAATTTTGAAATTATACGATCCTTTGAAATCCTACTTTCTATCACATGATAAATATCCTAGAATTTTAGAAGAGTTTTTTGAAAAAGAATCCTCAAAAATTTGATTAGAGTTTATATACAACCTAGCAAATCTTTTTCAAAATGCTATAAAAGTTATTGAAGGTTTCAAAATTTCGGTAATCGAAGTAGCAAATGATGTTAATAATTTAAAATTTAAGTGTCAAAAGCGGTTAGAAAATATTTTTATTCCATTAACTATCCGTAATAGTATAAGCCAGCTGATGAACAAGGTGCAATAAATCGTGTAGTTATCATGTTAAAAAGTTCTATAGCAACTGCATAGGTTATTTATAAGAGTGGACAGTACATTATATTGATATTGAACATTTTCATTGGATTACATTAAAACATGAGCTTAATTGGAACGAAGTGCAAAAATCATTCGATCACATTACTCAAAATTTCCCATATAGTAATATTTCCGAAAATGATCTTTTTAATAAGATATCATCATTAAAAATGTATTTATAAGGAAAAGGTTAAATCTTGGGCTTCAGCACAAATCATAATAGAGAACAAATGGTTAGAAATATTTCATCATTTTGAAACAAACCATGTTCCATACAATAACTCACTAAAAATTGTAGAAGATGCGTTGTCCTCATCCGGAACTAATGCTGCGATTGAACGCTTTTTTTCTACGGTAAATGAAGTGTGGACATCAGAAAAATAATAATTAAGTGTTGAGACTTTGAAAGCCATTATAATTTGACAAATTCATGTGAACAATTTTATGACCTTTTCACAACGACAACAATCTACTAAAAAAATTAACTCAAATAAGAAATACGGTAAAGAATAAAATAAGACTTAACATAATTGTTTTAATATATTATATTTGTACATTGTACTTGTGTTGAAATAAAAAAAAATATATTAAAATACTATTTTTGCGTTCTAAATTTTTCTTGCTGTAGACCAAATTTTAATCAAGATCCCCCCGCCCGGTCAATGCTGTCCCGTTTTACGAATGTTAAAATCTGGTCACCTTATGTTAGAACGATTTGCTACAAAGGATAAATAATTCGCGCAAAATGCATAAAAATATTGCAAAAATACATAATTTAATGCTGAGCAGATAAAATTAAATTCTTAAAGTCAATTATTTAAAAGAATATGTAGTTATTCATACAACTTTCGAAAATTTAATTTCATAGGGATTTCATTTTTATGAAGTTCTATTAGTTTCTTACAATTTCACGAGATATGTATTGGACTATAAATTCTGAAAAATCTGAAATTTGGCAAAAGGGGAAAAAAATCTTCACACATTTTACTTAAAAATCAATATTCTTTAGGAAGAAATGTGGTGTACCATGTTTGAAATGAATAAACATTAATATAAAAACGCAATTATATAAATTAAGAAAAAATATATAATCATCTTTCATATAAAAAAACATTATTACAAAATATTCTTTTAAAACGAGTATTGCATCGCTTCTATGTATTACAAACAGATACTGATAAAAATTATCAAACATATTAGAATTTCCATTCAAATGCACTGTAAATAATAGCAAAAATAAAATACTTTGATAATATTTTAGGTAAAACAGTCGAACCTCGCTTGTATTATAATGAACCCAATAAAAAGTTCACTATAACAGATGCTTCAATACATCCAATTTTGTTATAACAATGATCAGGCTAAGTTTTCTCGAAATATTGAAAATTGTAGATTACAATAAGGAAAATTCCTTGCATATTACCAAATCATTGGCTCCATTTGCAACACATTTGATTATTTTTATTTGATCCTTAATTGAAAATATTTTCTTCGTAACGGAATTCGTCCTTTTTGCCGACGTTTTTTTCAGAAAGCAACTGAAATGCAAAAATTTCTGTTCGAACCGAAGCGTCTATATGTAAATGAAAAAAAAAAAATTTAGAAAAAACGTATTTGAGATAGAGAGAGAGAGAGAGAGAGAGGAGGGTGTCATTAGACGATGCATCTATGGTCTATTCTATTATTGTTCTAACTTTTAAAGGAGTGACTTGAAAAGTGGGTACTGTGTAGTGGACGTCAGTGTTTGATTAATAGGAACGGTGGGGGTGGGTGAAAAAGTAGGGTTTGAGTTAGACGCTTAGAAATGCTGTGTTTCGGGATCCTTATACATATGTGTAAAATTGACTTTAAAGATCCAGAAAAAAAGCCCGTGGAATAAAATTCAGTTCACTGTATGCAGACTTTCACTTTTTCACGAGTTCATTATAAATGTATGGAACAAACACTAGTTAAATGGAAGTTCAGTTATAACCATTAAAAATGTTCGCTATAATCAAGAGCTCATTTTATCCTGTATTCACTTTTCCAAGGATCGACTGCATATAAATGCGATTCTGCATAAAACAATTATTTTTAAAACAATGAAATTTGTTCCCAAAAGATGTTTTTAAAAAAAGTAGACAAGACATTGGTGTCAAAATGTCATCAGTCTCATATAAAATTGAAAAAATATTAAAATAAAATTGCAAATTATTATTCCGCTTTTCAGTTTCAAATTTGTTGGGAATTATTTGAGAATGCGTGATATAAACACCAACAATTTTCTATGGATGTTGTGAAACTCTATTTAAATCTTTTTCTTTTTTACAACATAGTTTCACTTCAATCTGCCATTTTTCTTCATATTTGCTCAAATGGATTTAAATTCAATGAAACTGATGATATTTGAAACAATTTAGAGCAATTATAGAATTTATAAATGCAGACCCGACAGCTTTAAGTGAACCCAACAACGTCTTGATAAAATGGGAATTTTTTTCAGTGACTAATTTTTTAACCAGTGATTTTAGACTGTGCTCTTATTTTAAGTATTTAAATTTTCCAAGCTTTCAGCTACATTTTTAATAAGCACAAAATTACTAATTTAATTTTTCGATATATACATCCCCACTGCTTTCATTGATTGTTTAGTTTTAATTTTGGATATTTTTTTAATTGAAGGTTGTCATTCTTTTTTTTCTGTATCTGACCCTTATTTAACTATCGAAACAAATTTGATTGCATTCTAATATGATATGAACTTGTGTTCCAAAGCAGTTCTCGGCTTTTTATTTTTTTTTCAGATCATCTGAACTATTATAGTTTTAGGGGAAAAAACCAATTAAATTTTGAATTAAATAAAATTTTACAGAATTTATTTGCTTATTTTTGACAGTTTTCGGTAGATTAAATCTTTTAATACAGTACCTCGCTTGAACTCCTATGGGAGATTTCTCATTTTCCAATACAGCTCTGTTTTCTAAACTAATTTATGACAGGGGAAACATATGAAATGTGTTTACTACCTTAATTTAGCAATATTAAAAAATACAAGCTTTTGAGAGTGATTCATGTATTATGTATAAGTTTTATGATAGCTAGTCAAATTATCAAATTGTTTCTGAACTTCTACAGAAATCCTTATTCAAATTCATGTTAAATTTATTAAAAGAATAAAAAAGGGCGATTTTTTGGTATTAATATTTTTAATTGATTCGGAAAAAAAAATAAAGAATCCGATGTCTTTTGTGATATACTGTTTCGTAGCCTGGGAAAATGTATACATTTCTTTATAGAAATGGATTAGTATTGATTAAAACTCTGTGTATATTTGCATTCGATACAACCTAATGATTATAAAGACATTCATTATCTGTAAACAATATTCAGATTTACAGGGGGAAACTTCAAATTTTCAAGTTGCATCACCATTTTTTTTTGAAAAAAATTAATGCTTCTGATAATTTTTATGAAAAACTGTTCACTTACAAAAATTGCATAAAATTGTAAGATCCACTGAGAGGAATGAAAGTAAAATTCAATTCAATAAAAGTCTTAAGTAATAAAAAAAGGATAAATCAGATTGCATTCAGAATTAGAAACAAATCATTTTTATTTCTATTTTGCTTTGATACTGAGAAACACATAATAATTTATAATAATACCATAGTTATAATCAAATTTATTAATAAAAGAACGAAGTTTTATTATAAATATTTTTATGAAGAAACAATAACACAATTCTGTTCACAATTTGAGAAAAAAAATGTAGTGAAGTGCATTTTTAGAAAATTATTATTCCTTGGAAACACTTAAGCAGTGCTAATAAAAGGTTGATTGATTGACTATTTCTTAATATCGCACTTAGGAACAACACGAGGGATATATTGGCGACGAACCTCGTAATTGTGAGCCTCAATCAAGTGACGAGGAGGACACCTGAGTTAGCACATCCCTCTCCAAATTTCTACACCACACTAACGGAAGGACTTCGCCAGATTTAAAGTGCATAACCACTACTCACGGTAGGTCATAAGGGGGATCGGGGCTCGAGCCCACGATTCGACGGAAAGAATGCCGGCTTCGAATTCACGAATTTGATCACTAGATTACCGCGGCCTCTTATAAGTTATTAAGTACTTTAAAAAATGCACGAGCAAAACTCGGAATTGCGCTTTTCATCTCACAAATAAAAATTTTCTTATTTTCTTATATTAATATATGTTACATATTATTAACAAAAAAAAATGAAGTATTTCTGAAACAAATCTGAGCTGTATGTTTCTATTATTTTTCAATATAATTAATGGTTCTTGTTTGCTTAATGAAGCATTGACCATAACGGTTATTTTCAATTTAAAGTTTAATTGAAAATAAGCATTCCGCTAAATAGTTGAAATCGGAGCTTAATTTATCATTTTACGATTTATGTGCATCAGTTTTATTTAAAAATATGTGATACGTAGGCAAATAGCAATGTCTGCTCAGTTTAAAAATCCGAAAATTAATTTATCTAACCAAAAAGTATTTTTTTTTTAAATTCAAAATTCGGTGACTAAAGTAGTTTTTTTTTGTTCAGTTTAGTTTTTATTTACGTCGCAATAGAAGCAACACAAAGGCAATTGGCGACGGACCTCGTAATTTTGAACCTCGGTCAAGTGACGAGGACGACCCCCTCTCTTAACTTCCACACCACGCCAACACTTAGGGCCCCGACAGACGTAATGTGCATCAGCCCCGGCTACACGACGGGTCTTTCGTGGCAAAGGCTCGAACCCGTGACTGAAGGAAAACCGCCAACCACAAGCCTGAACTCACTAGGCTACCGCTGCCACGCTGTAATTAGTAATTCTATATTCTAATGAGTTTTCGAAGAAAGAAGAGAAAAACATTTAGACACACACAAGATCTATCAGAAAATGAAAGGGATTTTTTCGAACTCAAGACATTGCAGTTACAAAATTCAGCGCTAACACTTATCTTTTGCATCCGAATTTAAATTTATCCTGTATAACACCATAAAAAGAGTTTTTTAAATAATTTTTAAGAACATTTTAATTGTATGAATAAAAAAATTACTTTCAGATTTCTCTGTATCCCTTACAAAATGGATTTAAAAGATATAAGACAAATGAAAAAATTGTCTTCTTTAACATTTCAAATACTGTGACATTTGCAGTTCAATTCGAAGGCTTTATTTTATAGATATTAAAAGGGCAACTATTTATTAAATTTGAAGAAAGATTTCGAAAGAAAAAGATTAAGAAGTTCGAGTTACTTGTTAGGGCAAAAAAGTCAACGGAAAATAATGGTCAATATTCTCTTCGTGATTTAAAAGAAATGAAAAACAAGACGAAGTTTGGGGGGGGGAATAAACTCCCCTAAGAAATGTTCTTCAAAAACAATTAAACTTAGTGAACAGTTCACTTCAAAGAATTGAAGGGGAAAAGATCACGTTTCCTGAGTCTCATGGAAAACATGTTATTACTGCTCATGAAAATAACTTCAACATGCTTGCCTCTTCCCAAAATGTGAAGCGAAAAGCAAGAGGCATCTAAGATTTCCAATTTGTGATTCTTTTGTTATATCTTTATAGGAATAGTATCATATGACTGTGTATAATGATAATAATAACGTGGTATTTCGTGCTTATTAACAATAATATCGCTCAGTAAAAGCTTGATGACCATTAAGGGTTGTAATAAAATCCAGTGAACAAAATATATTGTAAAGGAAAATAACTCTCCCCTCCTACCATTTAAATAATTACTTCTGATACATTTAAAATTTCTTTTTACATAATTTATTCTCTAACGTCATTAATCCTTTTGTTGCATTTTGTGAATCCAATGCTTTGAACTTTGAATCCACCACTTTACAAAACCGCTCTGAGTTATCTCATCTAAGCATTTCAATAAGAGAACAAAATGTTTTCAGAATGAAGGTTTGATAATACAACGTTTCAATCATTAAGCCTTTTTGAAGATTATATTACTAGAAAGATAGAAAACAATAAGCTCGAGTTATAGAATAATTCTGAGAATTTGAATAATAATTCTGAACAAAAAGGTTTAAATGCGTAAAAATTAAAAATCTTCTTAATGCATGATTACAATTTGAAACCATGAGAATTTTTTGAAATTTGTAATGCGCTTTCAAAATTTAATGATAATTTTAAAGACAAATTTTCACAAAAAGTAAAAAAAAAAAAAAGTTCTGAATAAAATGATTTGTGTTCGAATTTTCAAAGAAACGTGTTAGTTTTCTCAAAATAAGAAAATAGCTTAAATTGTTTTGATATAATCAGATTTCAGATTTTTATTTAAAATTGAAGCCTATGTGAATTATTTCTAAGATAACCTGAATGAGAGACCGAAGGATTTAGTTCCAATTCTAGTTGTTATTTTAAATTGAGTCTTGGTCGTGTTAAATTTATCAGTAAGAAATAGAAATATTTATTAGTAAATATATAATTTTTCGTTGTTATGTTCAAAGGAATATCTCTTTGTTACCAAATATATGGAGGGCAAAGCTTAGACCGTTCTGAGATTAAACAGATAATAATTATCAGTAATAGTTAGTTAATACAGCGATATAATTATTAATGATAATTAAACATAGTTTTAAATTATGTAAAAATATACTAAAATTACAAAAGATAAAAATAAAATAAAATTATTAGAACTGAAAAATCTCAAATATAAAAATTACAGAAGTAATTAAAGCAATTAGTAAGAAATCAAAAACACCTGACGGATTCAAGTTAAAGATATTATCATAATTTAAAACATACATAATATTATAATGTAAAAGCCCTAATTTTATTTTAAAAACAAAAATAAAACCGTTAATTAAAAATTACAGCCAAATTAGATAAACACAGCTTTAATAACAACAAAAAAAGCAAATATCAAGAGAAAAGAATTAAGAAAAATTCATAGATGGAGAAAACGTGTAATTTAAATAACGTTCCATTACACACACACACACACATATATATATATATATATATAACTCTCTATAAATTTTTTATATCAAACATATAAATAACTAAACATTTTATTTATTGTTCATAAATTACTTTCTGACGACATTCTAAAGATTAGGAATCTTCTAAATAACGTACAAAGAGGGGAAAAATTGGGTTAACGGGTAAAAAAAATGAAATTGTGATGATGATATATACTTTTTATTTGAAGGACATTTTTAGGTAATCTCTTTTATTAAAACCTTTCACGAAAACCCAATAAATCAAATGTTGAAATTTTCTCTTGGAGTAAATGTCCATTCCCCCCCCTTCTGTTAAAAATATCCATTATCTTAATCTTAAACCTTTTTTCTTGTAATTTGTGCAAGTAAATGTAATATAAGTAAATGGTAATTATGAAAGGGAACAGAAATAAAACCGTGTATGTACTGCTAATTACAAAAAATGGATATATGAGAAATTTTAGATCAATTTAAAACAGTAAAAATCCTGTGTTCTTGCTTTAAAAATAGCTAAACCTTAAATAAAGTTAATATATTACTTTTCTTTCTCAGATAAAAGATTACTATAACTACAGAGCATATCCATACCATGACGTGAAGGAAATAGTAACAAATAAAAATATCGTAAGCACAATGTTAACGTAGTAATGACAATATATGGCAAAGCTGTGCAGAAAAAATAATAAATAGTAGCTGTGACAAATAAAATAAAGGAACAAGGAAGAATTTCATAAAAAAATTTAGGTCAATATTGAATCTCTCTCGGTTACAAATCACAACTGATTGCCACATAAACGAGTGATAATTTCGCTTGAAACCACTTTCGTGTTGAAACGAAATTGTTGTAGGGTCATATTTTATACCTGCTTCATCTTCTTTTAGAAGGAAATGGTCTAAGAGGGAGTGTGCAAGAGATTCGTTCGGTTTATTTTTGGTTCGATCTGTGTCCAGATTGTGTAATAAAACTTTTTTTTTTAATGAGCAATTCATGAGATTCGTTTGAGTGAGGTACATCAAATATTGTTTTGAAAATAAGTTGAAATATATGAACATGTAAAAACAATATATATATAAGACAATTAGCGTATATAACATTCAAACTGGATGAAATTTCTCTCCTATTTGTTTTTTATTTTGTTATTATAGGCAGAATGTTTCGAATTTGTACCGCGATTCTTTGTATATTATTAATTTCTTTTATCATATATGCGAGTAAATGTGTCTGTTTACATAAAATTTTAAGAAAACATCATATAACATAGTTTTACTTGTGTTAGCGAAATATTTGTATGAAATCTCTGTCGATACCACAACTCCACGCAAAAAATTTCTGTTTTGATTGACATTTAAAATGTTTTAGTTAACCCGCCTAGTCAATTTTTATTCTTTTCTGTTTTAAAATTTAGCAAAACAAACCGAAAATTTATTTCCGCTTGCTTTAAATTTGAAAACTATTGATTAGATAACATACTGAAGAAATCTTTAGATTCTTATACAGGAAAAAATCAAAAAGGGTTTTCACTTCCTTCATACATAATTGCAATTATGTAACACAAAACCCTTAACATTTTCTCTTTCTACGTAAACAAAGAAATGTATATATATGGCTTGATAAAAGAGAACATCTATTACAACAGAAAAAATATTAAAAATATAAAATGTATTTATCAAAGCATAAATTGTTTAAAAATTTAAATAGCAACGAAACTTAAGATTCTTTCAAAAAATTAGCGAAAAGTTTATGAAAACTAATATTTATTCCAGATAAAGCTTATTTTAAAAACCAAAGCATCACTTCTAAAGAAAGGTTAATTTTATTTCCTGAGTCATAAAATAGTTTCAATTCAATAATAATCTACTAAGCAAAGTAGTAATCAACCTGAACAGATTTGACCTTGAAAGAAACTAATTTAGTTTAACCATTCATAACCACTAGTTAAAATATATTATCCAAAATTTTGAATAATTTTCCCCACAGTAAGCGTAACTCACGGGCAAATACTTGTATGTATATATATAACAGGTCAATTGAAAAGTCCCCGGCCTGACACATAGATGGCGCTACTAGAATTAAATCCATATGTTTTTTAGTTAGCCCTAACCCTCAAAAGATGCGTGTATAAATTTAACAGCTGTCGGATCATTAGTTTGTGAATTATAGCATTTTGAGTGAGGCAACTTTTGTTATTGTGAAAAAAAATGGATAAAAAGGAATTTCGCGTGTTGATAAAATATTGCTTTTTGAAGGGAAAAAATACAGTTGAAGCAAAAACTTGGCTTGATGCCGAGTTTCCGGACACTGCCCCAGGAAAATCAACCATCAAGGAATGGTATACTAAGTTTAGACGAGGTGAAATGAGCACCGAATATGGTGGACACCCAAAAGAGATTGTTACCGACGAAAACATTAAAAAAATCCACAAAATAATTTTGAATGACCGTCAATTGAAATTGAATGAAATAGCAGACACTCTAAAGATATCAACTGAACGTGTACATCATATCATTCACGAATATTTGGGTATGAGAAAGCTCTGTGCAAAGTGGGTGCCGTGCGAACTCACTTTTGACCAAAAACAACGACGAGTTGATGATTCGGAGCAGTGTTTGAAGATGATCAAGCGTAATAAACCCGAGTTTTTGCGACGATATGTGACAATGGATGAAACATGGATCCATCATTTCACTCCGAAATCCAATCGATAGTCATCTGAGTGGACTGCACACGATGAACCCGCTCCAAAGCGTGGGAAAACGCAACAGTCGGCTGGCTTGGTTATGGCGTCTGTATTTTGGGATGCGCATGGAATAATTTTCATTGACTACCTTGAAAAAGGAAGGACCATCAACAGCGACTATTACATAGCGTTATTGGACCGTTTGAAGGACGAAATCGCCGAAAAACGGCCGCATTTGAAGAAAAAGAAAGTGCTGCTTCACCAAGACAATGCACC
>BMAW01027871.1:8481-25769 GCA_019974015.1 Nephila pilipes
TATCCATTTAATGATGTCTCTATTATTCTTGTTTCAATTTAACAACTATAAACATAATACATATAAATTCCACCGATCTGCAAACAGTGTTAATTTAAACCTTTCCCCAGTGCAAAAAGTAATTTATTGGAGGATAAGAATTTCCTAAAAATAATCAAATGTTTACTCTGGGAGAACTAGATAAATTTCTAGAATTAAAATTTCAATGTTTAGGAATAAAATTTTTCTTATTAAATTTCCAAATCGATACTAACATATACCAAACATTATATATATAGCATTTGAGTTACGAAAATATTTTCAATTTTAAACTAAATATCGTTATTTAAAGTAAAAAAATAAAATGTTTTATTGTTTGTTCTTCATTTTTATTTAGTGCTATCACGATTATTCATGTTTCAATTTAACAACTACAAACATAGCACAGATAAATTCAGGTGATTTTTCAAGCCCTTCAGGTGATTTTTTTTTAGTCTAAGATTTTCTAACGTTTAAACTTATTCATTAGAGGATAAATTTGCCACAAAACTTTCAAATATTAACTAAGATAATCTATATACAGTTATAGAACTAACATTTCAGTGTTTAAGAACACATGATCCTCTTACTGTAATAACAGATTGATTCCAACACAAACATTTATGCTGTTTATGATACTATCGTAGAAATTTTATTCACGAAAGCATTTCAATTTGGATAAAATATTGTTATTTGAACTAGAACAAAATGAACTGCAAAAATGTTACATATAAATTTTAATGATTTACAAGCAGTTTTAGTCTAAATTTTTCGAATGCAAAAACTAATCTATTGAAGGATAAAGATTCCCCCAAAATAATCAAATTTTAACTCTGGGAAGGCTACATGCAGTTGTAGAATTAAAATTTCAGTACTTAAGAACAAAATTTTCTCTTACTAAAATTGTTAATCGATACCAGTATACACACAAAAATTTATGCGTGTGCTAATATCAATTAGCAATTTTAGTAAGAAAAAATATATGTGTACGTGTTGCGAATAATACTTAATCAGTATTTGAGTTACGAATATATTTTCAATTTTGGTGAAATATCGTTGTTTGAAGTATAAAAAAATATTTTATTGTTCCTCCTTTTCATTTAGAGCTGTCTCGGTTTTTCATGTTTTAATTTAACAACTACAAACTTAGTACAGATAAATTCAGCTGATTTGCAAGCTGTTTTAGTCTAAACTTTTCCAACGTTAAAACTAATTTATTGGAGGATAAATTTTTCCACAAAACTTTCAAATTCTTTCTGATGGCGTGCTGTTCCCACATCAGAACTTTAAGTAAAACCTTAAATCCGCGGAGAAGAAAGTAACTACAAACTACTCTCTCGTGTTAACCCTCCGTTACGAAGATGATTTACCATACCCCGTTCCAAACATCATTCAAAGTTTATATCTGCTTTTCATCCTTTTCATATCCACTGCATGCCTTCCATAGAAGCTCAAGTTTAAGATGAAGGGATTCTCTAAGAATTTTCTCCAGCAGCACTTTTCGAAAGATCCTCCCCCTTACCTTTCATCCCTTTTCGAACTCAAATCCCTGAAGATTCTCTCCTTCTATCGGCCACGATGGAACCATTTTACCACTTTGACTTGGCGCCATTTTCGGGTTTGAATCTATCAGTCATTTCGGTCGTCGTGGCAACGGAGGCGGAGTTGAGTGTCATATGATTGAAGGAAATGGTTTCTATGGTAACGATACTCGTTCTTATTGTTGAAAGAAATATTTTTTTTTCTCTGTGTGTGGTGTGATGATGTGAATTTTTTTCATTTTCTTTTCTTACTTTTTGTTCGGTTAGAGTTTTTCTTTTTCTTTTTCCCCCTCCACTATCTGGGCTACAAAAGAATTTTCAGGTAAGACTGGAAATATATTTATTTCGTTTTATATGCCGTATGTGTATCTGAAACGCAAGAGAGAAATGTAAAGGTTTCCTTTTTCTGTAACAGAAGGTATAGATTCGAATCCACAAATATAAATATTGAAAGGTTTGTATGCATGGAAATATCGAATACGTGTTGTTTCCGAAGAAACATGTTATTGAAAGTGCTTCCCTTCTCCTTCCACAAAAAACACATTAAAGTATTTTTCTCCAGTTTCTGTGTGACTAATTTTATCAATAAGCTACAACAATAAATGAAATTGATGAAAGAATAATGTAAAGTGAAAAAGCGTATGAAATAATGAAAATGAAAAAAAAATTATTGCAAATTAAGGCAGATATTCTTTTTACTTTCTTTTTTTCTATATTTTGCAGATTTACAGCTTTGAATCAATAAAACTGAATATTACTCAATGATAGAAATATTAAATGTAGTTAATATTACAACAAATGCTCCTGCTTGAGTAATAAATATCCTCACAATAATTTTTAGAAAATCCTCTTTTTATAAAAACTTTTTAAAATCTACCCATTGCATTGTTTTATTTTTAATAAATATTTAGTGATATCTATTTGAAAGGCAAATAAATAAAAAATAAAAATAAAAATATGAAATGATTAATATAAAATTTCTTTCAGTACAAACACGTAATACTCCTTTGAAAATTCAATTAAATTATAATTCAAATAAATTGTGTGGCCGCGGTAGCCTAGCGGCCACGGTACGAACTTGCGGCCGGCGGTTATTGATGAGTCGTAGGTTGGAACCTTGATGCTGTTAAATACCCACCGTGTAGCCGAGACTGATGCATGTTAGATCCATCGGGGCCCAAATTTTTTCAACTGGGGGTGGTTTTTTTTTTTTTTTTATCTATTTCATGAAATGAGTGTAATTTTATTGATCTATTCCATGAAATGGGTGTAATTTTATTGATCTATTCCATGAAATAGGTGTAATTTTATTGATCTATTCCATGAAAATAACATTAAAGAGGACTACTTTATATATGGATTATAAAAATTATGAATCAGGCTTATAGCCTTTGCTTTTCCATTTAATTAATTTAATGTATATATTTGTTTGTAACTTGTTTAAACATTAATGTTTATGGTCGTAATTACAAGAAAATTATTTTCTTCTTAAGAGAAATATCCTAATGTTTTTTTTTAAGCTATGCAAGCTCAGAATATTTTATTTCATACTATAAGCTTGCCCATTGCAATAAATTCATTTCAAAAATATTGTTTGTGTTTGTTTTTTCTAATACGGATTTTATGTCCATTTTTATCAATCGCATTTGGATTAAAAAACCATGCTTGATTTTATTGTCATTATGATTATGGTGTTGATTCTATTTGGAAGGCAGTTATATTATTTGTGAATAAATATTTATAAGTATAATTACAGATTTTTTTTTTATAAATTACATTAAGTGTTATTTTTTAAACCATGATAATTAAATTGTGTCATAAAATATAATTTCAAATTTGGGCCATACGTTTCAGTCAACAGCAAAAGTTATTTTATTGACTTCAAAAATATTTCTTAACAAATGTTGTTATCGAATGCTGAAATTGCTTAGACGTCAAGGGTGGGGATCCCTGAGCAGGTATTGTTTCTTCAAATGATTGTCATTCAAAATTGTGAGGCCATTTTCAATAATTTACATGCAACTTTTAGAGTGACATTCACATTTCAACTGTGTTTTATTCTCTCTGAAATGGACCATGGTAGCCAAGTGGTCATGGTTTCAGACTCGTGGCTGGCGGTTTTCGTTGAGTCGTGGATTTGAACCTTATTTTGGCCACTAGAGATCCTCTTGTAGCCAGGGCTGATGCATATTATATCTGTCAGGGCCCAAAGTCCTCCAAGGGTATGGTGTGGAAGTTAGGAGAGGGGGTGCCAGTCAGGTGTCATCCTCGTCACTTGACTGAGGTTCAAAATTATGAGGTCCGTCTCCAGTTGTCCTCGTGTTGCTTCTAGTGCGACGTTAATAAAATTAACCAAATAAATTGTATTTGAGTTTTTTTTTTATCTTGAGACGACATCACATTTTGTAATGCGAAGAAACTTACTACTTATCCATTCATGGCAATTATGAATGATATTTACTTTTATTTAATTCCTGATATGAAATAGACATTTATAATAATTTATTCTTTATAATTGGATGGTTTTACAAAATAATTAAGAGTTTGGGAAAGATTCCAAAACGAGTGTAAATAGTATTATGTTAACGTAATCTTTTAACTGCTATTAACTACATCATCCATAATGTTTAATTTTTTTTCAAATTTATCACTTCTAAGCGACATTTTAAAAAAAGATGCTATAATCCTAACAGTTTCAAAAATTTATTTTGATGAATAAATTTTCATTTGCTTAAGACAATTCAAAAAATTAAAATTCTTTTGAAAGAAATATTTCCTAAAAATAATAAATTAAGCATTTCTAATCTCCAATGGGGAGATATTCATTTAAATTGATTACCATATTTAATCTGAATAATTCGATTGTATTTATCTTTGCTAATTAAAAATAAATATGTATAGTTCTATTTCGGTGGAAAATGCAAGCTTAATTTAACGCTAACACATATTTGTGGGGGAAAAAAGTTAAATTAGATTGAAACATAAAAATTTTAAGAAAAATATCAGTTGATTGCTAAATCAAAATTGTAGTCTAATTAGATAAATTAAAAAAAAATTACAACGCCGACGAATAAATTAGAATAATTGTCTTCTTATTTGAAGAGGGGAAACATGTATTACAGAATAATCAATGCAATAATTAAGTTAGACATTAATAAATATTTATATCGTGTATTTTAGCAAATAAGACGCTATTTGATTCACAAAAAGCCCCCCAAAATCCAGGATCGTCTTATATGATGTCTGAAGTATCAAAAAAATGTCTGAAATTTATATAAATACAAACAATTTTAAAATGAAACTAATCACTCCTCAATGTATTTAAAATCCTGAGAAATTCTCATATCTATCCTGTAAGGCAAATAGCTCCTCAAGTATATCCTCACTTTGGTTGCTGAGAAACTCGTCATACGGGTTCCATTCTATACCTAGAGAGTCGATTTATGGTTCTTCATCGGCATCCTATAACAAATCGTCCTCATTGCTATCTATAGCATTAGAAATCCTACAGACTTTGAAGGTTTTGTTTGGTGTTCATGTGAGTTCGTGATCCGGCATGTGCTTCTGTAGGCAGTGCTGCCAGATGTAAGAAAATAAAATTTGATCCAAATGAGGGTCGTTGATCTAAACTAAGTTCAAAGGCTGTTGATAGTACTGGGATAGTTTTAAGGTATCCATCTACCTTCGAAGAGGATTTTTTTAAATAAATGAAAAAATAACTTTTTATATGCATTAAACTGTAAGATATGGCTAAAAACTTAAAATACAATGTAAAATTTGCATAAATTAATAATTGTTTTAATATTTTAGCTAAAAGAAATACATAAAAATAGCAGTAAAATGGCACTTGTTCACAACACCAAAAGTGAAATTTAAATAGAGATATTTCAATTCTGTAAATTTTATTACGATGAATGAAACCGGAATTTTTGTACAGAAAAAACACGTTTATTGTAATGATATGATACAAAGTAACTTATTCAAAGTATTGTCCGTCGCTATCTATACATTTTCCTCATCTTTCTGGCAATTTGTGGATTCCGCGCCAAAAGAACTGTTGCTCTTTTGAGGCAAACCAGTCATCGAGCCATTTTCGTACATCTTCGTAAGAAGTAAAGCGCTGCTCAGCAAATGCGTGTCCCATCGATGCAAACAAGTAGTAATCGGATGGGGCAAGATTCGGTGAGTAAGGCGCGTGCTGAAGAATCGCCCAACGGAACGACTCTATCGTTTCCTGGACCTGTTTTGCTATGTGTGCTGGTGCATTGTCATGCTGCAAAATCACCTTGTGTTGTCTTTGTTGGTATTCTGGTCGTTTTTCACTCAAAACTCGATCTAAATCGGTCATTTGTTGTCGGTAGCGTTGAGTATCGCCAGTTTCCCCAGGTTTCAGTAACTCGTAGTAGATTACGTCCTTCTGATCCCACCAAACACACAGCATTTTCTTTCGTCCGTAGCGGTTTGGTCTTGCCGTCGATGTTGATGGTTCCCCCGGAGTAACCCATGACTTTTTGCGCTTAGGATTCTCGAAATATATCCACTTTTCATCGCCAGTCACAATTCGATGGAGAAATGACTTTCTTTTGAACCTGGCGAGCAGCATTTCGCATGATGTTTTGCGGTTTTCCTGCTGTCTTTCGTTGAGTTCATGTGGAACCCATTTCCCCACCTTTTGTATCTTTCCCATGGCTTTCAACCGAAGGGAGATGGCTTCTCGGGTCACCTTTAACTGATCCGCCAGTTGTTGTTGTGTTTGAGCGTCGTTGTCAACAAGGCTTGCAGGTCAGCATCTTCAAACTTTTTCGGTGGTCTTCCACGTTCTTCGTTCCTCACGTCAAAATCGCCACTTTTGAACCGTTTGAACCACTCGAAACACTGTGTTTTACCGAGAGCATGCTCACCAAATGCCTCCAGAAGCATTCGATGCGATTCGGCTGCGGTTTTCTTCAAATGAAAACAGAAAAGTAGTGCTGTCCGCAAATCGTAATTTGTTGGCACAAAACTCGACATATTTATCTCTAATAAACTAATGCTACTGAATGAAACTCGTGTTATTGTGAGTTGGAAATCTTTGTTGGTTATCAATACAATAACAAGACACCGCTGACGTAATGTGTCGGTAACTGCATCGACATCTAGCGCCACCTATGAGCAAATTCTGGTTTCATACTTACATACCTGTTATTTTAGGATTTGTGCCTCTCTCACATTTATAACCCTGAAAATTAAATATTTATAGGAAGTCGTACTTTAGCATACAGAAAAAACCGTACAAATTTGTGATAAGTTATGACTTTATCATCAATAAAATGCAAAGTAATAGCATTATAGCAAAAGGAGAGGTTCGAGTCCTGAATTCACTTTCATAGAGTATTCCATGAAAGTTTCATAACATTATATACATAACTTTTTTCAATACGATGTTTTGCGCTGAAGCAAAATATGAAAATCTTGATTTTAAGAAAAAGCTGAAAATACATCAACCCAGAAACTTTCCTAATTAAATAAACATTTAACATTAAAAGGCCCCTGATTTGTAAAGTTCACTATCTGTATTACTTAAATAAGTTATCTTTTTCTTCTTGATGGCCTTTAAAACTTTCCTACGCTTACATTTAACAGCTGTTGTATAACGCTTCAATTCCCTGATTCGATTGTAATTCACCTTTTCGTATCCCTTTATAGTGAAGTAATTCGGATTTTCAATGTTCAGCTTATTTAAGACTTTTAAGCAGCCTTGATGTCCTTCTTTAAATTGTATAATTGCATCATAAGCTCCCAATTTAACAGTTTTCAAACAAACAAAAACTTCCTTTAGTACTCTTTATCATATTAAACAATTAAAAGATTTATTTGCATTTTGGGTCTTAGGAAATTCATCTTGCATGTTGGAAGATATTTTGATGGCTATATTACGTAAAATATCAATGAAAAACAAACATTAAAGCTCCATTTCCGGTAGCAGAATGCTACTTCCAGATCTAAAATTTGACACAGACTTTTATTAAAATGCTTATAACTCAAGTTCTATGTAAGATAGATACAAGATTTAAACTGTTCTAGAAAGCTAAAAATCCGGCTTTCATAATAGACCGGAAATAAAAAAAATCGACTTTTTGACCTAAAATCGCGTTTTAAAGGTAGGCGGATACCTTAAAGGTCAGATATGGGCTAAAAATATAAAACTTTGACTAACATTGATACGTTGTCTTATCTGAAGGTTGCCTTATCTGCGGAAATATACGGTACATATTTCTCTTAAAATAGTAAAACTGTTTTTCAGATGTTAAATGTTTGATGAAATGTTTTATTACAAAATAATTTGTCAGCATATAATTTAAATTAAACTCTTTCTGCCAATGATATTTACATCTATAAATATATTACAAACGTATATGTTATATTACTTGCAAGAATTACTAGAATTATTGATATATGGGGATAAACACCCGTTTACATATATCATAATCCAAACTTTCAATCATAACTTGCACTTTTAAAATATAATTCACAACTAAAAAAAACTAAGCACTATTCAATATGATAAATTACAGCTTTAATTAACTTTAAATATCTTTGGTAAATTAATTTACAATTCTAAAAAATGATGTACAATAATTTTTAGAAGCAATTTATTAAATATATCACATGAATTAAACATTTGATTTTGAATTGAATTATTCATAATGCAGCGGTATAAATAATTTGCGCAGAAATTTGAAGTAATTTAGAAAAACTTAGTACTTCCTCTCGCAATAATAAAAAAAGAGTACCTTTCATCTCGGAGTTATTAATAAAATTGCAAAAGTTTCAAACACATTAAAGTAATATGGTGAAAAAAAACTCAGAATTAATGTTGAATTTTCAAGTTGACCAATCGCTAGCTCTACTCGTTGCCTTGGTAACGAATATTAATTTTTCTTTCTAACGTCAATAACGTGACCCCAACACTTAAAAGGAAATGAAGTGACGTTGCCAATTTAATCAGTCGTAAAAATGATTAATATTAGAGAGAGACGCTTGCTTTTAAGCTAGAAAACTTTTTAGTTTGCCTCCGGGTGCTCAATTCTTTTTCCTACCAACTGCGTCATTAAATTTATTTATACTTCTTATAAGAATCAATATACTTACTAAACTGGCGATTTCATAAGAAATGGTGATACTTTTGATTCATAGAGTTCGAGTGACAATTTTTTGGCGATACCTTATGTTAGTAATAAAAATAAGTTTCGGCTATTGGCAAATTGCCAATCAAGTGTCATTATCTGTTTTTTTTTTTTTTTTTTTTTTTGACAAATGACAAAATAGGGTTATTCGTCCATGCGATTATTCTTCATAGCCAAACCATAATTTTTTTTAAAACTAAAAGACATTTATTTTATAGTTTAATTAATATTTGCTTAAGGAAAAGGGTCGTATTGATTTCTTCTTTAAGAACTACCATTTTTTTCTTCCGAGAACGCATGAGGTATTCTGCACCTTTATAAAGGCCATTCATAATCAAGAAGACTTTTTTCAATAATTCGTTAGAATTCATCTGTAAGCTACAGGAAATTATCTAAATATCAACTAAAAATATATGAAGGTTAGAACACAAAATTATTTTAATTTATGATTCATTTTGTTTTAAATATGATAATTACAACTAAATTAAGTCTTTCTTATAATGTGTGGATAACAGTTAAATTTCAGGATGCAAGAGCAAAATCTGGCTACGATGCAACAAACACTTGTTTAAACTAATCTTGACAAAAATAAGGAAAAAAAAGGGGAAAAAATGGTTGACAAGGAGGATCGAAAACAGGGAAGGATTGCATAAGTATCCCGGAAGTCTTTCATAGAATAATATATAACAACAGAATCCAAACACGGAATACTTTTTCAGGAACAAAAATATTTCAAAAATAAACACCATATTTTGATTTTATTTACCGCAGAACAATATAATATGATACATAACTGGTTTTTTTTTTAATCAGTGTATTTGTTCTGTATAAATGTTTCATATATTCTCATTTATACTTCACGCTATGAAAACTTATTTAAATGTATTAAATGTTTTTCACCTTTATAAACACTAAATGATGCAAATAAAAAGTTGTATGGCTGATGTGACTTTTTTCCATCATTGTAGTCTATTCAACAGCCATTTTAAGATCTAATTTAATAGTCAATAAGTTTAAGACTTCCATTGAAGATACATAAAATGAAGACAACATATTTTATTATCAACGAAAGAACAGGCCAAATCATTCTATCTGGAACCCCTCTTATATCGGTTAATCTTAGTTTATATTCAAATAATAAAGTCTTAGCTTAATCAAATCATTCATTTTGATTCGAGCAGTTCTCGATTATAGCAGATTAAACTCCTATTATTCTAATCAGAAGTCACTTCCAAATACTATTAATTTAAACGATTAATTATGGTGGCTATTGCAATTTACGACATCCATAAGCTTGTCGTTATTCTCATCTCCCTTTTCTTTCCTTTCAGTTCTATTTCATTTATATATCATCATCCTTAATTCAATTCATTTCACTTCTATCTTCATCTAATTTATAAAACCACTTTTTATTTTGGTTGAGGTAAATTGTAATTTTATGCAATTCAACTTACTATAAAGTCCCCGAAGTTAGTGAAGAGAAAATCGCGAAGGCCCAACATCCTAATGTAACGGAATAAATGTATGACTGAGTATCTGTGTTTGAGGAATAGAAACACGAAGCCCAAAGTCTTCTGAATTATGTTATTTAGTTGAATCAATTTCTAATGAGCTTTCCTCAAGAAAAACATTTTTAATGCCATTCATTGAATACAATTTTAATGCGATCATATTCAGAATGCGATGAAGTTTTATTCTAAAAGTGATATAAATCTGCTAGTGAAAGTTATCGAACGATAAATAGCATCTATGGTGATGCTTGTTTGTCACGATTGAAAATATTTTTGTGATTTGGTAAATTTCGATATAAAAGAGAGCGTTACAGCAAGATTATCAACTACACCCAAATACGAAAAGACCCAGGAAAATTCTATTAGATTACAACCCACCTTAAACTTAATTTTAGCTCTTAATATTCAACAGCACTACCACCATTAACAAACTCCACCCCATCACATATATAGTAACTTACACACAATCGCTGGCAGCCAATAGCAGCATCGCATCTACTCCCCAGTCAACCAATCCAAAAGCAAGATCTCCTCTTCAATCTCTCAGCTCAGCTTTTCTTTGACTCTCGGTTCTTCATTTCTACTGAAGTTCCTTCCACTTCCAATAGATGGCGCCCTACTTCCTCCAACTTCATTCTACTATTTCTCAAAGACCCTCCAATAGAATATCAAGATATTTTCGACACTTCAACCTAGGAAGCACATCTCCAACATGAAAAATCCATCCTCTCAATGTCTCATTTAAATGCCAGATTTTATAAATTAGGAGCGCTCCGAGCTCCGGGCGCCCATTGAATTTCAACGTCAACCTAGAGAATAAATAGGCTTTAACTCATTAAAAGCGAACGAACTTTGCTTTCAATGATAGTAGTTCTTTTTATAACAGACCGACAATTCATTTGGAATTTGTTCTTGAGGGACGAACAGAAAATGCAGAGATTTACAAGGATGTAGTGGATCAGTTGTTGAAATGCATAGCACATTTACGTCCTGACTCAAAAGGGATAATAAAAGGTTTTTGATAAACGATAGTGTTCCATCTTGCGATGCAATTATTATCCGAAAATTTATAACTCAGCATATGTAACAGTGCTTCACCATCCCACCTGGTTCCTGCGGATTACTCTTTGTATCCAAAGCTGGAATTGAAACTTGAAGGACAACGATTTGATGATATCGAGAGGAAACAACATAACACTACGAAGAAGCTACGAGGCATTCTAGAAGAGATCTTTGTCGCTCGAGGATCGCGTTAACTGATAGTTATCTTAAGATTTAGTTTAGTTTTTTTTATTAACGTCACACTAGAAGCAACACGAGGGCTATTGGTGACGGACCTCGTAATTTTGAACCACGGTCAAGTGACGAGGACGACACCTGAGCTGGCACCCCTCTCTCAGTTATCTAAAGAAGTTCATATGTAGAACAACGGATAATGCATTTTGTTTTATTCTGTGGCCAGTCTTCATTCCTTTTAGTCGCTTTGCGTGTATGATAAATAGGGATATTTATCATAAACTCACTGGTTTATGTCAATATTGGAATATTTTTTACATGAAAAAATATTTCGAGCTTGGATCCAATTCGCTAACATTAAACGAAGTCGAGTTGTGAAACATTTATTTTTTATTCAACAATTTAAACGAAAGTGATTTACAAAAAAGAAATATTCATACTGCAAACATTATTATTCATGATTAATGATAAAATCAATTGGCACGAAGTCAAATTTAAGATTTACGCTCCAAATAGGATCTCCATTAAAAAGAAAATTTTTAACAACAGATAGCATTAACTTCTCACTTTTAAGTATTCCAAAATATTTTTTTTTTATTTCAACTGTATTTTATTCTTTTTTTTTTTTCCAAATAACATCCATTTTAGAATGATGCTTCAAATAAAATCAAAAATATAGACAAAACAGATGCCTAATTGAAACTGATACCCCAGTATATGTAACCATCTATTTAAATGCCTTTTCAAAGCTTCTAGTTATTCTAAAACAACTTACAAATTGTATCCAAACAAGTACAGACGGCTAGAATAAGCTAGGTATATATACGGTAAGAATTCAATAATGAAACCGGAGTTTTTAAACGCCAAAGAAATACCCTTGTGAGTGTTTCACATTATTTTGAAATTAAAAACTCATATTCCTGTATGAAGCGCCTTTTACACGTTTTTTCTTTCAAATTAAAATTGATAATGCTTGAAAATTATTCTTAGACATAGAATTTTAAGCATTATTTTTTACGTATTAAAATAAATCACCTAAATTAATTTTGAAACAATATTTAAGGCTTGCCAATAACAATTGATTCAAATGTTATTTTCAGAAAAAAAAATTCAAATTTTGATTTTTAAAAAAAAAATGTTTAATTTTTTTTTGTATTTTACCAAAAACATCTTAAAGTGCTTTATACAATAGATTTATTTACTTCTTTTGAAAATTACTACTTTATTAGCTTTTATTAATAATTCCTTAAGTATTCTTTTTCATGTAATGTAAAAGACTATGACCCACCTTTACCTTTTCAGATAAATAAGCAATATTAGAAAAATGTTTCTAAATTATATTACATCTGTTTTAATATACTTTGACTTTAAGAGAACAAAGCATCTTAAAAATTAACAAAATATTTCATCTTAAACAGAAATTTCTTATTACAGAAATTTTTCATCTTAATTGTAATACCTTTCTAAATACGTACACTAAACTTCGTAGTTTTATTTACTTTGTCGAAAGAGTTAGTTAAATTTTCTTTTTAATTGTGTGTGCTGAATCATTTAATTGATGTTCGAGACTATAAACTGGTTTTTATCAACTTACTATTTATCATGACTGGCATGCATTAAAAGTGCAGAAGTTTTTCCTTTTGCAATCACGATAAAGTTTTAAAAAAATTTAAGGTTGTTTTGCTTGATAATTCTATGCGTGGAATAAAGATTTAAATTAAAAGTAATTTCCTTTAATATTCACTAAATTAGATATAATTGTTTTTTTAATGTTTTTCAAAAAATTTGAATAAAATAAATTACACAATTATAAATAACGCTAGTACAACCACACCCATCTACGAAATTATGAGACAAATTAAAAAAAATATTTAGGTAAAAAATTACTGAAAAATATTAAAATTTGCAGAAGTAGTAAGAGTTTTAAAATATTGAAATATTTTGGAAAAAAAAAAAAATCAAAAATTCAAATAAATGTTTGTTTGAAAATTAAGTTTTTCTCCACGAGATGCTTATTTCCTGTGTGTTTATATTTGGTGAGTATAAAGTTGATGAGTACAGGTGGTTACTGCGTTTCTTTAATGCGACAAGTTAAATAGAAGAATAAGGAATGAAAAAAAAAATATAGAACATGTTTTATGTTTGAAAAATGATTTTATTTTACCAAAAAGAAGCTATATAATAAGTTATGTAGCTACATTCTACGGTTATATAGGATAGAAGAGTCGGAATATAATATTAATGTTTAAGCATTTTCTGTCTATAAAAGTTTTCAGAATTTGAATCTCATTCTTTAACATTACACGAATATAAAAAAAACAATAAAATAATCTTTTCATAATGTAACTGAGATCATAAAAGGCTACTCGTTTATGTTTTTTGATGTTGCTGTTAAAAACGGAGGGTACTTATGTTTTATGAAAATTTGATAAATAGATCGATATAAAATTTAATTCCAAAATTTTAAAAAAAAAAAAAAAAAAACATGCCACATCATGGAAAAAATATCTTTATTGTATTTTTCTCAAAATGTGATTTTTGAAAATTCTCTAGTACATTTCCTCCAAATTCTCTATGTTTTCTACATTCGAATATTTTCCTTATAATAAAATGAAGTTATTTCCTGCACTTAACAAATTTTGCAACTACACATTAACTTTCTTTGTGACTAACTTTCATAAATTTTAGGTATTGTACAATATTTGTGTACAAATCAAGGGAAATTTGAATAACGAAAATTATAGTTTAAAAATTTTACTAAACTCAAATTTTGAAATTGTAATTTTATTCAGAGTTTAGAATCTTATGTTTACAATGCTGATTGCGTATACATAGTTATTTATGTATATCAATATGATTTTCTCACATATAACGATACACAAGTATGCATATATCTCAAGGTTAAAATATAATTGAATTTAATTATATTTTAACCTTGAGATTTATATATATATTTTTTCATTCCTTATTCTTTTATTAACTTGTCGCATTAAAGAATTAGAATTGTGTAATTTAAAGAAGAGGATGATTACTTAAACTTGGCACACAATAAGCTTATTTTTTTTCTTATAAGTCTGAATTATCTTATGTTTTACAATTTGATTATTTGATTTTGCAAGAGAGATTTTTGTAGATTTTAAATTTTAAGTTGGATGTTATATCTTCATAATTTTTTTTAAAATAACAAGTTTAAGAAAAGAAAATAAAGAAGCAATAAAAATGTAATCCTGATCTTCCATAAAGAATAAATGACTGTGATATTCAAATAATCATGGTCGTGAGCTTGCGGCAGGCATGGGTTCGAGTTCTGATGCCATTCAAGACTCGCTGTGCAACGGGACTGATGTATGGTATATCTGTTGAAGCTACAAAGCCTCCAAGATGTACGGTGTGAAGATTGGAGAGGAAGATGCCAACTGAGGTGTCATCCTCGTCACTAGACCGAGGATCAGAATTACGAAATCTGTAGCTAATACCCCTCGTGTAGTTTCCAGGGTTGATGTTGACAAACAATCAATGAATAAAAAAGAAAAATCGATCCTCTTAAAGAGAATTCGATGACATATATTTATTTAAAATAAACTGAATGTATTTTGAGACATAAATAAATCTAGATATGTATCAATGCAATGCAAATGTAATATTTTTAGTGATGTATTTTACATCGGAATGATTTGTAACTATATGTTGTAATTAAAACAAAAATAAAAACTCTGGATAATTACTCAGACTACGACTAAAATAAAAACATATAAAAGCTTAGAAAAATACTTTAATAGAGTTTTTGAAGCATGCTTTGTTTTAAAAATAAAGCTGGAAAATTAAATTTCCCATATCTATTATATTTATTAAAAAGCATAAGTAGGTTGCAATAAGATACTCTTACATTATATATTATTAGGGAATGATTTTATAGTTGTCATAGAATACACAATTAACAATAGAACTTCATTAAAATAATTTATTAAAATTAATTTACACCAATTGATAGCTTGTATGAAGTTCTCGATCTACAAATGAATGGATCATTTCATGCAACGGCAGGCCTGAGTATAAGAATGTTATACTCGAGCCTGGCGTATACGCATAAATGAGCGATGGATAAAGCTTTAAGGGAATAGATTCGAAATGTTTATCAGCAATTATTGAAGGAAATTGTGATTTGTTAGAGGAGGAACTGCAGAGAGATTTGTATTCAGTATTTACCGTCGACTGATTTCAAATTCCGAAGCATAATTTTCTCGACAAATTCTAGGTTTCAGTACAATGAAGGAAGATATATAAGTTATTTAATTCCGTTTAAACTCATGATTTGTTGCTAGTATTAAAAATTTGCGGTGGGTACAAAGCATATGGTTTGCGATCTAATGGAAGCGAATCAGTTTTGAGAAAAAGTTAAATGGATAAGAACAATAGGAAACAATAAATGTTTAATTATGATTTCATTTGTAAACGAAGTGAATGAATGAAAATTTGAATTTAAGGTACAGGAATTCATGGCTGTAGTGTGCCAAATTATGCTTAACTGTAATCTAGACATAAAATGGAAGAAAAAGGAAAATGGTTCACAAGAAGGAGGATCAAAAACAGAGAATAATCGCTAGGGTATCCCGGGGATTCTACATAAACGAAAGTAAAAGTTTTAAGTAAATATTTATTTATTAATAGTGAAAAATATCTTTTACACACAAGGTTATTTAAAAATGATGTAGAGTATTCAAAGTTTTATTATAAACTTATTTTAAAATATACATATTTGAAGACTCTCATTTTATTTTATTGTAAATTTTTAAAAAACACTTTTATTTTATTGTAATGTATGTGTCTAGATGATAGTCTATTTCAGCATTCTTGTTAGGTAACATGTGACTTCCCCACTCCGCTCTTATAAAGTAAATCTGTTTCTTCAAATTGGTGACAACAATTGGAATGAATTTATCAAAAGTATGATTGTGTCTTCTAAAATATCTACGAAACGCATACTAGTCTAAGATTACAGATGGTATTAAATATCCTCTACCAAAGTCAAATGAAGGTTACTCAATTGGATATGTTCCTCTCACTTTTCAACTAATTTTAAAATAAACTACACTCGTGAGGATTCTTTTAGGCTCAAATACATAATCGAACCTTCCAAAATGGATGTTTTTGAGATCTTACAAATAAAACTAACATAGTTAGGGGTTAAACTCGACACAAAAATAGATGGGTCGTGAAAAGACTATATATAAATACAGATTTTACGCTTCTGTAGCTCAACAGGTATTAAATACCCTTTAATATCTCTCTCTCTATCTGTATCCGAGAGAATAATCTCATATATAAAGCAAAAAGATGCAGTTCATTTCGATCACAATCCATAAAATATAGCATAAATTGATTGTGTGAAATGAACGTGGGCTCTCTTGAAGAGACGTATAGAAAATGTACATAGTAAAATCTCTCAAGATATTTTATTGAAATAATCACGCGTAATCAGAATTCATACTTTTAATACTTGGAGCTCAATATAAATATTTACTTAAGTAATTCATCCAATTAAATAGGACCTATTTATCCAATTCATTTAAATTGGAGGATTACAAAAATATCATTGAGCTAACTGATTTATCCTCTTTTGCGGTATCTACTTACAGAAAAAAAATTGTAATTAAATAAGAATAGAACGTTCACCGAGAAAAGATTCTTAGTTCTGTCCATGTAGATTTCTTTACAGTTCAGTTTGGTTAGCGTGGACTTATGTTTAAATTTAATAGGCGGCCAAGTAATACTACCTTCTCCAATCTACTCGCAATTACCTCGTCATGTCGTCAAAA
>BMAW01027892.1:0-27967 GCA_019974015.1 Nephila pilipes
CGCCTACTCCCATGTATGCCACATAGAATCCAGATATATGGACCGTGAAAGCGACTTCTATAAAGGAGCGTATGGACTTTACCTGACAGCCAAGGAAGCAGCAGAAGAGAAAGAGGGTGAGTATCTCTCTTTTCCTAAATGCCCCATACCAGGCTGCCCCCTACACACACAACTTCCAATCACACCTGAAAAAAGGTCAAAAACAATTAATTTTGATAATGAAGGTTTCCAAACCCCACCAATTAGAAAACAAGCAAAAAGGAAAATTATTGAGCAACATTTTCCTCAAATAATTGAAACTTCTAACAAATTTAAAATCCTAAAACTCCAAAATGAGATATCAGAGTCTCAAACAATCCAAGAAGAAAACGAGAATAAAAATAATGATACAGAAATGACTATCAAGAACCAATTACCCCCACCTATAATGCTAAAAATAACTAAAAACTACAGGCAACAACTAAAAGAACTCACTTTAGCTTATGAAAACCTAAGAACAAAACTTTCGGGAGAGTATATTAAACTATACGTTGATACCCCCGAACAATATCGTTCTCTAACCAAATATCTCAGACAAACCGAAACAGCAGAATACTATGTCATAAAACCCAAGCAAGAACGTCCAATCCGAGTTTGCCTGAAAGGACTCCCACGGGACACAGATATGGAAGATATCCAAGAAGAATTAATTGAACTTGGTTTTAACCCACAAAAAATCTGCCAACTTCAAAATAGACGAACTAAACTTCCACTACCGATCTTTCTAATTACCCTCCCTAGAACAGAAGAAACTGAAAAAATATTCAAAATTACAAGACTCTGCTTCATGACAATAAGAGTAGAAGGATACCGAGGCAGAGGGGTAACCCAATGCTATCGATGTAACTTTTTCAACCACTCAGCTGAGAACTGTTACATGGCACCCCGCTGCCTAAAATGCGGAAGCTCACATATGACTCGAGATTGCCAAATAAAAGAAAGGATCAGTAATCCTGAATGTATCAACTGCGACGAAACCGGACATATGGCCTCGTACGGAGGATGCTCCGCCTTCCCCAAACTACCCAAAAAGAAGAACACATTCACAGTAAAAACAAATAAGATCCGAGAAAATCACACCTTTGCAGCAGCTGTAGCAAATAACCCTCAACAGAGGGCGCCACGAGACTCTGATATCACAACACAAACTGAGACAGGGAGAAACCGTGACTACCACTACAACACAGATAACAGACCAAGACCTGCTGAAAATTATCACTCCGATAACTTCTAACAAGCAATTGAACTCATTGCAAATCTAGGTGAAATTTTTAATAAGCTCCCAGGACTGATCAAACATCTACCCAGCATCAAAGCAGCTAAAGGTGCGGAAAATAAAAAATACGCGCTAATTGAAGCGCTAATGGATGAAGACAATGAGATCGGAATCACGCTTTAAACTCCTTAGCCTCAGTTTGTGTTCCTGGAATGCAAACGGTGCACTCTCCCATGTTCTAGAACTAAGAAATTTTGTACAGAAGCATAGCCCAGATATCCTTTTATTACAAGAAACACATCTGAGACCAGAAAACAAATTCTACATCCCAAATTACATTTCATATAGAAATGACAGAGCAAACCAATCCACACAACACTCCTCAGGAGGAACCATGATCCTAATAAAAAAATCACTACCACACCACTGCCTGACAACCCCACCACTCCAACATGTTGAAGCAACCACCATTATTTTTGAACCACCAAAAGTAAAATCAATTACAATAGTTTCCATTTATATACCTCCATCCTCAGACAACAATTTATTCATACATGACCTAGAAATTCTCAGAAAAACCAGCAGCAGCTGTGTCATTTTTGGCGATTTTAACGCCAGACACAACGCTTGGAATTGCACCCAAAACTCAACAAGAGGTATAAACTTGAAAAGCTACACAGACAAAAATGACATTCAAATAGCATACCCACCAACACACACACGATTTGGAACAAATTCTGCAAACACAATCGACTTTGCATTAATATATGATTTCAACTACAAACACAAAATTGTCTCACTACCCGAGCTCTCATCAGATCATAACCCCATTTTCCTAGATTTTAACTTCCAAACATCAATTGAAATTAATACTCGTGCAGTTTCCACCTGCTGGTCTAAATTCAGACAACAACTAATAGAAACCATTCACCCAACAAATTTTACAAATATCAACACAACAAACAAACTTGAAAACAAAATTATTGACCTCACAGACAAAATCAATCAAGCATATGAAAAGGCATCCACACCAGTTACAAACAAAGACATCAGATACACCCCATCCTACATCAAAAACCTCATAAAAACCAAAAACTATTTACGAAAACAATATCAGAGAACATTAGATCCAGAAATAAAAACTGAAATGAATAGAACTCAAAATTTAATTAAAAAAGAATTTCAAAATTTCTCAAACAAAAGCTGGAATGATAAACTTAAATCTCTAAACACACAAGACAACTCACTCTGGACACAAACTAAGATTCTTAAAAATAAAAGATGCAGTGTACCACCCTTAATTATCAATAATCAAACTGCAAACACTGACACACAAAAAGCTGAACTACTTGCAAACACACTCGAACAAAATTTCAAAGAAAACAACAGACCACCAAATTCAGACACAGCCATTGACACAACAGTAAAAAACACAATACACACCTTCCTAACTTCCACACCACTCCAACACTCCATTAAACCAGTTTGGCCAGAAGAAATACAAAACTACATCAAAAAGGCAAATATTAAAAAAGCTCCTGGCAAAGATGGAGTAACAAATAAAATGCTTAAAAACTTTCCAACTAAAATCATACTAATAATTACTTATCTAATTAACAAAATACTAAAAATGCAATATTTTCCAAAATGTTGGAAAACTGCAATAATTTTTCCCATACTAAAACCAGGCAAAAACCCAAAATCACCAGACAGCTACAGACCAATATCACTCCTCTCATCCATAGATAAACTAGCTGAATTTGTAATCCTAAACAGATTCAAAGAACACATTTACCAAAATAATATAATAACACCAAACCAATATGGATTCACTAAAAAACTCTCTACACTTCACCCCCTTCTTAAAGTAACAGAATTAATCTCCTCAGGACTAGAAAAACAAAAAACCACAGGTGCTGTTTTTCTAGACATACAGAAAGCCTTTGACAGAGTATGGTTAGAAGGACTCATCTACAAACTAATCACCTACTCTTTTCCTAACCCACTAATACATCTAATTCACTCATACATCACAAACAGGGATTTTCAAGTCAAAGTACAAAATTCACTATCAAGCCCCAGAAACATTTCTGCGGGAGTTCCACAGGGCTCTTTAATTGGGGCCTATTTATTTAATTTGTACCTGAATGACATCCCCACTTACACACTCACAACACTAAATATGTATGCCGAAGACACAGCAATTCTTGCCACTTTTAAAAACCCTAAGACTGTCACAAAAGCACTTAATAATCACCTTAAAATATTAGAAAAATTTTTTAACACATGGAAAATAAAAATAAATGTCGATAAAACAGCTGCAGTTCTTTTCACAAGAAAAAAGTTACCACCCCCACCACCCACATTCTATCAAACTGACATCCCATGGTCTCAGACAACTAAATATCTAGGTGTTACCCTTGACAAAACTTTAACTTGGAAACAACATATAACACAAACGCGAGATAAGTTCCGGAAAATAAAATGTAAAATCTTCCCCTTAATTTGCCGGAACTCTAAAATGACTATAGAGAACAAATTGCTTCTGTACACCTCGATTTTGCGTCCAATACTAGCATATGCTTGTCCTGTGTGGGCTTTTGCATGTAACACGAACCTAAATATTCTAGAAGTATCTCAAAATTCAGTTTTAAGAATAATAACCAAAGCAAAATGGTATATTAGAAATGATGAAATAAGAAAAGCTCTTAAAATATCTACTTTCAAAGAACATATCAAAAAGCTTTCAATAAACTTCTTTCAAAACCTCCCCTTTACCGAAAATCAAAATATGAACAATCTTGAACATTATATCCCTCAGCCAAATTCAAAAAGACCTAGAAGAATTCTACTTGACTCCTATCAACCTCCTTAATAAAACAACTTTTAACTTCAATTTATTCAATATATTTAATTTTTAAATTCATTTAATTCCAGCCCACACAGACATAGCAAAACCCTCCAACATCTAACTCAATAGCACCCATCAGGGGCAGCCAATGGCATTACTTCCCTCTGCCCTCCATCAACCAATAGCAAAGCAGCTTCTCCACATCTCCATTTCAAGACATCCCGGAAAATTCAAGACTCATCTACTCCGGATTCAACCACCAGCCAATAGGAATACAGTACAGCACCAGCCGACCAATCACAGCCCAACTTCTCGATTTCTACCTTACAGAGAGACTATTAGCCAAAAACAGACATTTCTTCACCTAAGAACTCTGATACGAGCTTGAGGGCCGCTTGCGCGGCCTAGACGCTCGAAGATAACGCAACTTGCGTGCGAACATAGGGTTGTTATTGAGATTTCTTGAAGCTCGGACGCACTCGGAGCCTCTGTTACTTTACGGGTGATTCCGTTGTGATATATGCCGAAGAGAGTACGATAGCCTATGGCTTTGAATTTGATCTATTCCCCGCTGGATCAGTACATTGCGTTGTGTTACTGTTGTGTTGTATTACTATCACATCGGCTGTTCTTATGCCTTCCTGAACATTGTATTCTTGATTGGGCTGATAATAAAGAACTGTTTTATCGCTGTCCTGATTAAAGTCTATTCAATCCCTACCAACAATTGAATTTCGTTTCAATATTATACTCAGATGCCACGGCTTTTCCGTGGCATCTGAGTGTGCCTCAGTGATTTAGGTTAATGGAAGATTTTTTTTTAAATTGGAAGAAATGAAATACATGTTGTTGGAAAGTTCAGACTATCAATAAATTATACGCATCAAATTATCTGCAGCACCATATTTACTGTTCAGGTCAATGTGGACTTTGCATTTCACGGAAATATTCTTCTCATCTACAGAGCAGAGACAATGCCTGTTTTTAAGCACCTTAATGTTAAAAAATTATTTTGGAACTGCTAACTTTTCGAACGCGAACCCGTGAAATAGGTCTCTAGAATTCTATAATTTGAATTATTCGTTCATGCTTAATTAGATTTTAAAATCAAAAGCAATAAAATTATTAATTTGCGTAGTAACCACACGAAAGTTATCCGATTATTGTGAATCGAATATTTTGATCTTATTTAACATGCGTAACTTGAAAAATATTTGTCTTCAAGCAAACACAAGTACTTTTTTCGAGATTAGAAAACCAAAATTAATTATGTCTGCAGTCTTATTTTCAAAGCTTGTAAACAATTCATTCTTTAGGCGATCGACATGTTTTCTTTTGTTTCGTCCCATTAAATAATGGAATACATTTAATCACTCCTTCAGTTTTAAGAGAAATGCAATTCTTATATTTCCTCGCTCCGATTACTAATTAAAACCCCTCTTTGTTTTCTTTCCAAATCAGTCCTTAAAAAAGAACGGCAATGGTTGTCACTAAGGCATCTTGAAAAGACGTTTATTGGTAAGGATTTGGTATTCTGTGTGAATGTGAAAATATTAGTTTGACCTATAATAAGTTAAAAGATTTATTTTGG
This sequence comes from Nephila pilipes, assembly GCA_019974015.1. NCBI lineage: Eukaryota > Metazoa > Arthropoda > Arachnida > Araneae > Nephilidae > Nephila > Nephila pilipes. The sequence continues at coordinate 5,698 of BMAW01027892.1, forward strand.
TGAAAGTGTTTCATGGTCGGATATAACATAATGAAAAATTCCCTTTTAAAAGTGTAACTTATATTTGTGTATATATGGCGAAATCCTAAAATATTCGCGCCAATTAAGTGAACACGTTTATTATAAACTAATCTCAAGCAGAACTTTCCGTTATATTTTACCCAGCTCCCTCTTCCAAAAATAATTCTGAAGTGTTTATGTTTCAGTTAAACTCCCCGTCTGTCCATACTTGTATTATTATGATTTCATTTTCATCTGGCTTGTGTCAGCAATTTCTGGGGCATGCGTCAAATATTTTTTCCTTTCCCATACTTGGGTTAGTTTGCTAGATTAAAAAAAAAAAAAAGAAAAACCTTCGTTATTAAAAAAGAGTCCTTTGCTGCCCCGGGAAAATCATACGAAAATTAAAATTTTTAAAAATAGAAAATGAAGTTTTTATTTGCATGCGCATATAATTTAAAAGCTGATTAGGTGAAAGAATAAAAGTTATACGATTTCTCTCTGACATTCACACATTTTATTTTTATCTCAAACGGAACTTCGTTTGGGCTCATTCTGTAATTGTAGCTAAATAAAAATGTAACTCAAAACATTATTTTTTCCATTCATGAAAGGACAGTTCTTTTTCTTTGGACATATCATGAAACAATAAACTATCAGTGGTGAGTTTTAAAAAAAAAATATTTACAATGTATCGTCTAGCGCTTTCAGAATGACTTTCAAATAATCTGTATTTAGAATATATCATTTGTAATCCTTGCTTTTCTAAGAGCAATGAATTTTTTTTTGAACATTGATTTAAAGAAAAAAACAACCAATAATGCCGGAGAGTGGTTGACTAACAGGCGATTGAAGTCGAGTGCATCCTCATTACACTCTGGATATCAAGTCTTCAATTTCGTCACAGCCATTTCGTAACCATTTTTAAAAGGATTTTGTGGCCGTTTTATGGAGGGTGGAAATCGTTTTAATTTATTAAAGATGCGTCTCTCAAAAGTACAAAAATGGTGGGACGAATCTTGTGGAAAATAAGGAATTTTTCCGTAATTAGAATTGAATGAGGGTGAAAGGGAAAAAAACTTCCATTCACGTGGTGGATAGATCACGTTTGCAATAAAATAATTAACATTTACTTCTGTAGTAGAAAACTTTTGCCTTGTCAGTTGAATTTTTTGTTGGTTTTCTAATAGTTTATATGCAACAAACAAAACCAATCAGGAAAACACTCCGAAAATTTGAAAAAAAAGTTTCTTATTTTTAATCCAGTATACTTATTTAAAAACGTAAGATGTACGCAACAATTAATGCGTACAGTTTCGAGTCTAATAAACTGACTGCTTGTAAACATTTATTATCATAAAATCAGTTTTTTTGGTATTCGATACGATGTTTCTGCTCCAAAATAAAATCGATCCATTTACAATAAATTAGTAAATATGTATTAGTTTAATCCAAAGGACGTTGATTTCGATTCATTATCTTACCTGAAGTAAAAGACCATAAAATTGCAAACAAATTTTGATTTGTACGTCTCCCAGCGTCACCACCGTATGAAAAAATACACTTTTATTTTAGATAAAAATGTACTGTAAATATTCTATTTTTGTTCGAAAGGCTTTTGTTTATAAAATATGAAAATTCGCAAAATATTCCATTCTAAAAATTACACTTCAATTTTAGTAATATGTGTTCTTCTGCGAAACAAAAAATTAGAAACAAGGTAACACATAAACAGCGAAATACGTAATTTAACATAAATATGAGTGAAAAATGAGGCACTATTAGAATCAATATAAGCTAAATATTGTTTCGACACAAATGATTTCGTTTCACTATTTCATTATTCTCTTTGCCGACTGGAATCTCGGCATTAAGTATTGAAATGTTCCATTATTGTTTTAAAAGTGAAATATCGCCGAAACATTTCCTCTTTTCTTAAATGTAATAAGAAGAAAGAAAAACTGATTTGATAATACGACTGACATGTTTTCAGAAATATTGAGAATGCTTTTGTACAACAGAAATGAGCAAGACAGCTTTTGATTTTTAACTTGTCCAACCTCCATTTTCAAGCAAGACGCGTCAAGAATTAATAGTGATCATATTTCTCTGATTTAGTTTAAAAAATTATCTGTTAGACTTTTTATCCAGTCTCTACAATTCTGTATGATTGTAACGTTATATATAAAAACTATCCCACAAACATTTAAGATGACATGTTTACTCGCAATCCAATTTCTCATTATATATTTCTCATTAATTATTTTCTTGTTATAAGGGGGGAAACAATAATAAATTTTGGAAAATATGAGCAACTCCAAGTATTTTAAGCATAACGATACATCTTTATGTAAAAAAAAAAGAATTAAATTAAAGAAATGTTGTTTTTCTCCACGTCCTAAACTAGTAGAAACAACAAATCTTCAATTTTATATTGCGGGTGTTCAAAAAATTATGATTCTTACCGCCATGGTATTATTGGAAATATTTAATAACTATTGTATAAATAATTCTTCGCATAATTGTGATGTATGCCAATTTAATAAAAAAAGAAATATTTTGCTGCTAGATTTTCAACCAACTAGTTAATCCTTTCATATTATGTCAATTGATACTGTAGTAAGATTAAATAAATGTATAACTTTTCTTAATTGTACCTTTATTTTGTTGTTGATCTCTCTACGAGGCATATATGGATATTTTGTATTATATAGTATATAACTACTGATGAATACAAACTGTCGAAAACAGATTTTTATATTTAGGCTCCAATTAAATTATTACTTGATTGAAATTGGGCAAGTACGATCCAGGAGATATCTTTTTGATTATAAATGTAATAAATAGAAACATTCGCTCATCATCAAATTATTCTAAGGTATCTTACCATAGATATTATCTTTGCGAATTTTTTTAGAACCGGCTCCCACACGTTAGAATGTTTCATCTTCTGGAAATCCTACACATTCTTGGGCAGATGGAAAGAGAGTAACAACAAACCAGCGTGCCTGAGACACGACAGACAACGCGGTTGGCAACGGAAGCATCTTTATCTATCTTTGCATCAGTTCCTTGCTTCTCAGTCCATTGAGTTTTACCACAGTAGTTTCTTCAAGCTGAATGTATTCTACTACAAATGTCTCAATGTCAATTGCGAATGTGTTCAAAAGTACTCGTAGAAATGAGTTAATGAGAAAGTAGTATGATTGTTTTAATTATTCATAGATTATCTCTGTCTGTCTGTATGTATGTATGCATGCATATATATAAAGAGTGATTATAATTAAAGTTTCATAACGCTGTAAAAATAGAACGACTAATCAGAAGGACGTCAAATTTGAACAGAATATTTTTGAAGAAGGGAGGAAACGCAAAGCATAAGAAAAAGAATAATTCAAAATTTTTGCAAAAGATGGCGGGTTAAGCATCATAATTTAAAATGATTCGATTACAAATGACTAATGAATCGTACAACAAGGTGTAAGTTACACGTTAAACCATCTGTACTGTTCAGTGTAGATGTCTGCACAGGTGTGATATTGTTGGTCACATAAGCCCATTCAACACGGAAAGGTCATATGACATCGGATGGGAAATATGGGTTTTTAATTGTCCGGAGTCCAAACACCGCATATAAGGCACAAATCAAATCGATTTTTAATTGTTTTGAGGCTAAAAAACTGCATAAAAAGCATCCATCAAATAGGTTCTTAAATTTCGCGAGACTTGCGCAAAACATGTTTAATATGCTGTCCACCGTTGTGTGCAACAAGATGAAATCGAGAAACTGCATGTTCCACAACTGAGCGAAGTGTCTCCGGGGGCACGTTCAGAATGTGTTGCGCAATGCGTGTCTTCAATTCAGCTAAGTATGCAATCGGAACACTGAACACAGCATCTTTCAGATAACCCCACAGCCAGAAGTCATACGGATTAAGATCAGGTGTTTAAGGCGGCAAGGCTGTAGGGAAATGACGGGTGATAATTCTAGCATTTCCGAAATGCGATTTCAGCAGCTGCCCGGCGTTTTCTCTTATGTGCGGATGGTGCCATCTTGCATAAAAATGATCCCATTCACACATCCACGCTGCTAAAGATCTGGAATGACGTGATTACGCAAAAGACACTCATAACGCTGACCAGTGACGGTAACGGTAACAGGACCGAAAGCACTCGTCTCCTCAAAAAAATATGGCCCTGTGATAAATGATACCGTAAACCCGCACCACACAGTGACTTTTGCAGGATGAAGTGTTACTGGTTGAGTTGCGAGTGGATTGTCTGTTACCCATACTCGAGAATTCTGTGCATTGACGTGTCCTGTCAGATGGAAATGAGATTCTTCTGTCCACATAATTTTCCACGGCCATTCATTGTCTACTTCCACGCGAGGAAGAAATTCTAAAAAAAAAAGTCTCCCTTGCTTGCAGGTCGGAAGGAAACAACTCCCGCAGATGGCTAATTTTGTAGGGATAGCAATAAAGGATATTTCGTAGAATTTTATACACCGCGTTCACAGGCCTGTCCAATGTTCGGTCAGTTCCCCGTGCACTGCACGGTTGCACACCATCGTTCTATTCCTCCTGCACTGTTGTTGCCACTCCTTGAAAGACCGTCGAATCAATTTTTTTCCTCCCTCTACCAGATTGCGCATCAAACGAACCTGTCCTTTCAAATCTCTCAATTATTTTCTCCAGACCATTGGCAGTCGTCAGTCCAACGCCTTTTTTAATACCCTTGAGGGTTCGGAACTTCTGCAGAGCTACTGGTGGACTGTCATTGTTTATGTGAAAAAGCTTTGCATGCCGAGCGCGGTCCTTCGGTGAGACAGTCAAAACGAAATTCTCAGACGCAAAACGAGGAAAAGCTCTGTACCCGGCAAGTTTATAACAACTGAAATGAGTCGTTCGCATGAAAATTATTTTTTATTTATATATTCTGATGCTTTCAGTGCCATCTGATGCTAAAATTTGGAGCTATTATTTTTTCTTATGTCATATGTTTCCCCCTTTCTACAATAATATTTTGTTCAAATTCGACTTCATTCTGATCAGTCGTTCTTTTTTTTTTTACAGCCTTTTGAAACTTTAATTATAATCACTCTGCATATACATACATACATATATATGTTTATATAGATGGTTATTTAAAATGATTCCGCTGGATTCAAAAATTCCATATTTTCGTTTGTAAACGACACAGAATAATAAGTAATGCAAAGGAACAAATACAAAGGAAAACTTTGGAAGTATTATAGTGTGAAAATGGCTTTCGTGTAATTTTAGTTCAACTATTTCATGTAAACTGTTTTAAAGGATTTCTTGGAGCGACATCGCAGTTTGATCGATCGTAGAGGACCATATGACTAATTGTTTCACAGCTGGCCACCTAAGTCACTTGATATGCGATTTCCATGTATAATTTGTTACCTCCTGCGATTTAAACTATTGGGAATACGTAAGAGATAAAATGTGTGTGCCATCATTACCCACATCATTAATTTGAACTTAAATAATGGACTTTTGCTACAGTACAAATGATTATCACTGACACTTAACAACGTCAGGGGCCGCGGGATCCTAGGGATCAGGGCTTCGGATTCATGACTGAGGGTTTCGTTCGGACGCGGGTTCCATTCTTGGCCACCAAAACCCCGCAGTGTAGCCGGGCCTGATGCATATTAAATCTGTCGGAGCCCAAAAGTCCTCCCGTTGGCGTGATGTGGATGTTAGGAGAGGGGGGTACCAACTCAGGTATGGTCCTCGTCACTTGACCGTGGCTCAAAATTATGAGGTCCATCGCCAATAGCCCCCGTGTTTGTTTCTAGTGCGACGTTAATAAAAACTAAACAAAACTAACAATGTCAGGAATTTACATATCGAAATTATACATTATACGTATACCCAAGGAAAGTGGTATTTAAAATTTATAGAAAAATTCCTACATTTTTCTCTTTGCATTATTGTATTACTTATCATTTTGTTTCTTTTATTTTCTAAAATTTGCAACTCTAAAATCAGATGAATCATTTTGAATAACCTTGTATATATATATATATATATATATATATAAATTAAGAGATATTGCTTATCGGGTACTCTCGCTGTTACGCAGTAATTTTAATACAAAATATGTGAACCTGATAGTTTATTATTATTGCGCTGAGAAACAACACGAGAGCTATTGGGGATGGACCTCGTAATTTTGAGTCTCGGTCAAGTGACAATGAGATCCTTCGAGCTGGTACTTCACTCTCCGAACTTCAACTCCACGCAAACGGGACTGACACTTCGAACAGGTTTGGCATGCATCAGTTCCTTTATACGGAGAGTCTTCAGTGGAGTCAGGACTCGAGCATATGAATCCATGTTAACAGCGCCAGACGTGAGTCACCACCATGACCGCTAGGTTACCACTGCCACTTGGGCAGTTGGAAACAAATTTCGTGGCCACCCAAACCTGAATTTAGCAGTCTAAAAAAAGTAATTTTTTTAAGTTTCCCTTCTCTGTTGTCACACGTTACAGTTAACGATACGACACTGTTGATACCTAGGTCATTATGTGAAAATTAAGTACTAAATGTTGTTACTTAATTATATATGAAATCAAAAGAGAAGTATGAACGTCTGAAGCTCTTATCAATTATATATTAGTTTACATTTAAGAAAATATTTTATACCCTTTAGTCAATTCAGTAGAAACTTAATTTGTTAATGTTTTTCACTTATATTTAATCAATATTCTTTAGTCTGGAAATTTTAAACAAATTAAAAACAATTATTTGAACTGTACGTGTGCTGTTGGGCACGTATAGTTCAAATAATTCTCAACTCTAATGGGCTTCAAATAATTCGAGGTCCAGGTCCCCCTAAGACCGTCACTGCTTGGGCATACCATAGTATTATATTATAATGGGAGACATCCATAAGCAAGAGGTCATGGTCTCGAACTCGTGGTTGGTATTGTCTCTGTCGAGTCGAGTAATATGTTCCACTTCCCAATTCTGGCATATTGACACGAAGTTCAACTTTTATTCTTCAATCTTAAGAGAAAAATACTGATTTAATGAATATCTCTTGTACAGACACTGGATGATAAGCAAATGTGTACGATATAACCATGAAAAATATATTGTTATGAGATAGAATGAATTTCACCGAGCAGAGAAGATACGCGCAGAGAAACAGCAATTTGTTTTGGAGTAAATTTAAATTTTTATTCTGAAACACTTTAGCGTATGGAAAAAACACCCATTTAGAGCAGGGCTTCTTAAACTATGGGTCGCGACCCCAAATGGGGTCGCGTAGCAAAATTCTGTGGTCGCGAGAGATTTTAATGTCAAATATTTATATATACCATTTTATAACATCACTAGAGTTGGCGGAATACAGTGGACTTGCAGCGTCTAGACACGCGCATTTGTTGAAGGTTTTGAGCTATCTCCACCGACAGCAGTAAACGATCGATGATCGCTATTATTATACTGTGGCTATACATTGTTAGTGCGTTTGTCGGTATCATACATGTTGAATAAATCGCGCGCCGCTGACTTCCCACTCTGACCGCTACCTCTAAATATCACACACAATCAAAGGGAGGAATGCACACGCGTACACACGTGCAACCTGCAGCTAAACAATGATTCATATATGGGGTCATCAAGGTTTGTATGGGGTCGTCAAGAAATTCGCAATCATTAATGGGGTCGTGAATGACAAAAGTTTAAGAAGTCCTGATTTAGAGGAAAGCAATTTTTTACACAGACATATAAATCCTTAATAGCATAACTTTTCTGTTGGCGCAATCGAATGTGTCGCTTCAAAATTTGTACGTATAGCGAGAAACACATGCATTCTACATCATTAACTGATACGCACAATATCTCTGATATATACACACTCAAAATATGGTGTAGAATCTATCCGACGTATATAGTTTTGTTGCCAAATTTGCAGATTTAGAGACATTTGTCAACCAAATTTATCGCAGATGTCAACGTGTGATGTTGGACTATTCGCTGTGTTCCCTTCACTAAACACGAGGACTTTGGGTAACTTGAATTGCAGACAATTACCACTCCTTGCGAAACAAATGAAACGTGGCTGGGTTATTTAGTCGAAAATGCGAAGTGTTGTGAATTTTTATTTGAGATAGTGACATGTAAGTGAAATAGAATAGGAAGAAAAATGAAGGGCAATAGAAGATAATGACAAGTTTATAGATTTCTGAAAATTGGATTGTATTCTCGTAATGAATCGTTTAGCATGAAGCGACTCCTAGTTAGAGTGATAAGAGTTGAACTTCTACTAAGCAAGAAATGTTGGAATCGGAACGATTGATTAGGTAAGCTAAGACTTTATTTCTGAATATAAACAAGGATTATCTTAGTTGAAAGGGTTTCGAGATTTCGAGACACAGAGAGAGTTAGAGAGAGAGAGAGAGAGAAAGAGAGCGATCTTGCATATTCTATGTTAACAGTTAGCAAATTGTGTTACCTTTCTCTTACGCACCCTCAATTGCAGTCTTGAACTTACTCGATATTTAATTAGAACTTAAAAAGTCTCCAGAAGTGACTAATGAAGAAAATAAATCCCAAACTCTTTCTTTTTAGCATTATTGAATGGCATATTATTCTCTTGAGTATAAAACTATCTCTCCGGCCAAAACAACCATTCTAAAGGAAGAGAACAAAGCTCTCACTTTTAGAGAAAAATAAATTTGTACTTTTCACCACAAAAAAGGCTTCCATTTATCAAATTCATCACATTTGTTTAACATTAAAATTAAGTACCCTCATAAAGACATAGTCTATTATTAACAAGAAGTAATATAAGATAATATCACACTTTTGAAACGTTAATATTTTACGTAAAAAGCATTAATTGATATTTTTTAAAATTCTTTTTTGCTCCATTAAGACATCCTCAAAAAATTTTTTTTTCCGGGGAAGAGAAGGACGAGTTATCAATTATGTGCATTTGTATAAAAAAGAATAAAACCAAAGAAATATTCAGTTTTATGTTAGATCAGGTCGGAATGAAGTGGGCGTGGTAGGCTAGTGGCCATAGTCTCGGACTCGCAGTAGGCGTTTTTTGTCCAGTCAAGGTCCTGTGAAACACTTTTTAAAACGCACGGTTTACACTGAGTGATGGTGGAAGTGATTGGTGGAATAACCGCATAAAGCTATGCTGTGCCGAATAAGGGGAAATAGTGATCTAGGCATTTGCAAAATGAAAAAAAGAATAACTGATTGACAAGAAGTAGGGTAAGCCTATTCCAACAAAAAAAAAAATTCAAATTTATTTTTGGTGTTTTATTTTTCACTCTCTTTTCTTCTCTCTTTTCACCGTTTATCCGCAATTTTTAGAAAACAGTGACAGTGACGGTTGAATAATAATGGTGGAAAACCTAAATGAGACTATTCTGTAATTGTGTTCTGGACGCTAGAAGAGTAGAAAAAGTAAGAATTAATTGACAAAAAGCAGGTTCTAAAATAGAGGCGGATCGCTAGGGTAATACCGGCGTGTGTGACCCATGTTTTATACAGACAGTAAACCGCATGAGAAAGAAAATAATAAATGATAATAATATAAATTAAATCAATGTTAGTTGGATAACAATAGCACAAAAAGAGAAAACGAATAAAAACAAAAGGAAATGATTTTTCGAGTGAAAGTTGAAGTTATAAACAGTTTAATCTAAAGAATTCATTATCTATTCAAAACCATTTTTATTGAATTTTCTTAGTACAAAAATGCTTCAAAATGAAAATCAACAACCACGCCCCTTCAATGGTCACACTTTGCTATCTACATTCAGAAAACTTCTCGTCTCTGAAACTAGTTGCATATCAGATATAGAATTTAAAGTCTGGCTTTCCAAAAGGTCATTAACAAAAAATTTAAAGCAAATATGATTTTCTGTAATTTTTAGGGTAATGTATAGCTTGAAGCATGAATATATGAATAAAAATATGTATTGAATTAAACATGGTTAATTTCCGCATGCAGTTTTTAATCCATATAGTTAAACTTTTGAAATTTCTTTATATCATTATGGGGCATTTCCCCACATTTTCCTACTCTCTTCCATCACATTAAATTACTACTTAAGGTCTATGCACCGATATATCTAGTAAAAGAAAGTAGTCAATGTATTTTTCAATAACTTTATTTATGGTCTTTATGGAAAATACTCTCTTTCCGTAAAGAATTCCTCAACGCGTTTACCAACAAATGCATGGCGTTGGACTATTTGCGATTTTCTCTTTATAATCTCGCTGATTTTATGTAATTTGAATTGCAGAAAATTATAATTTCTTCCCAATTCAAACGAAATATAATTAAGTAAATCAGATGAGATAAGATGTTCTGTGGATTGAATTGAATACAGTGAAACAGAAATGAAAGAGAATTGAAAGATAATGAAGGGAATTAGGAGAAATATAAGTTTGATAAATATTTATAAGTTGCATTAAGACACCGTATTTAATCTTCCAGATTGGAAATAATCTAGAATTACGAAGATACTTGGCTATTTGTGAGAAATGGTGAATCCGAACAAGTACATTGGCAAGCTAAGACTTTATTAGTTGATCATCTTTTAAAATTGACGAGTTAAGTAAGAATCGAAAAAGAGTAACCATATCTGCTCTTTAGTAATTCATGAATTAATATCTTGCTCTTGCGTTTCATCAGTTGGGGTACAAAAGTTACTAGTTGTGCAGTTTAAGGGAAAGATGGCAAGAAAATTAAATAATGAGTGAATGTCATCACAAGTTTTACTAAAATACAAAATATCCACTTACCCAGATTCTTGGGTCTAAGACGAAATATTAAACGGAACATTTTTTGCTTCAACCAAACAGATTCATATATCCTTCTCTTGCAATATCAAAATATGTTTCACATTCACATAACTATATTCCGTGCGCAATTTAATTCCTTCTAACTCCTGCAAATAATTACTTGATTGATTGGTTGGTTTTATTATGACGCATTCTATAAATTTCAGCATCACTTATATGTCCATTTTTCACTACCACTTCGTTACACTACTTTAGGTAAACTAATTTGCTTAAACACAATTTATTTGATTGGGTCTAGGTTTTATTTGGGCAAAAATGAATTATAAAACTTCTCAGGGTAATTAATAAAACAACGCGAGAAACCCATTTTTACAATTATTTATTTCGTTATTAGTTAAGAATGAAATTTCACTTTTTACCAAATAAACAATTCCTAGTATAGGTTTCTTTTCTAATTATGATTACAAAATCTATTCTGGAATGATATGGAAGAAAAAATCCTCAATATTGGGAAAATATTTGTAAGAACAAAATTATTTCCAAGAAAAAAATTACGAAATGTTTTCCATCGCAAACAAGTATTCTTAATATATTCGTCAGGTTCGTCGCCTTTCCCCCCCTCCCTAACGCAATATTCTTTTTCTTCTGATGATAATATTAAAGGAGTCGTAAAAAAAGGATTTGAACGGCGTCCGAAAAAAAGCTCTAAACACCATTAAAACAAAATGATCCTTCTAATCATCCTTGAAGTCCATAAGTCTTGAGTGTTGAAAGTGGAAGGATGAATTCATTTTTCAATTGAATTATTTTTGATACAACGATGAATTATTGAAACTCTCTCTTTTCTCTGCCTTTTTAACTAAATAAATTTATTCAAATAAGTTAAAAACAAAGTGCTATCTATAGTAATTAGATTCCTCTACTTAAGCAGCAATTTAAATCACTTTCACTTATAACATTTAAGAAATGAAACACATTTATATGCATTGGCATTTTTTAATTGGAAAAACTATGCCCAGTTTGTCTTCTACGAGTCGAAAATAACTTTAATATCTCATTTATTACAAAATTATACGCGGTATCCTAGCAGTTTTCGCACTTTTCAGTTTCGCCATGTGTTCGAATCCTGAATTCAGTTAAGACTTTGAGTGAGATGGATCGCATTATATTTTTAACGTCACATTAGAAGCACGATGATAATTATTGGCGACGGAACTCGAAATTTTGGCTTTCGAACACGTGATAAGGACGATACCTTATCACGTGCAAGAATAATATTTCTATATAGTTATGCAAGATAAATATTTCGGGTCTTTAAGTCATCTAGTTTAAGTAATATAGAAGTTTGTTAGGAGAAATACCAGCACAGGTTTTATACTCTGAACTTGACCGTTTTTTAAAATTTACGATTACTTATACGATTCTTCTGTTCTGTGAATCAATACTTTTCCATCTAGTTATACTAGGAGATATTTCAAGGAATGAGATTCTTACAATATGTCTTCATAGCTAGCAAACCGAACTTCAAAGATATATTTGCTATGGCAGGGCCATCTCTCTGCGAGTCGCGAAAAGAATTATATTTTGCATGAAATTGAAAATTTAACTCTGACTATTTATGTATTTCATATAGTCCCAGATTTGTCTCGTTATTGTAACCAAGGGAACTTAGAAAATTCGTGAAAAATCTATTTCAGTAACCTCAGTCAAATCTATTTCGCTGTAATTTTAAGTCACGATCAGACGACGTAGTCGACAACTAAACATGCACACTAAATCTACGTCACACCAACTTCTATAGAACTTTGATGTAATTAATGTTCATCAGATCCAATATTCTCCGGGTATTTGGTGGAATCAAGATTCGAACACAAGGCTCCACCCAAACATGGTTGACCAAAAATTCAAAGTCATGACCATGACCATTGGCTGCAAAAGCAACATATATTCCTCTGATACCAGTAGCGCCAGAATTATAAATAAAAAAAAACTTATAATAGTTTTCTTTTCTTTTCTTTTCTTTTGGATTTATAAATTTTAAAAGATCTTTTTCAGTTTATTTCTCCTTAAGGCATTGATGCATTGAAAATGCTACTCCTTCCACAAATATTTATCGAACATTTTTATTCTGTCCTATGTGGTATGCATATACGTACTTAAAATATTAGAAATCCTAAAAATAATAAAATGTGAGTAGTTCTTTTTAAAAATGAAAATATAATATTTCCGATATCGCACTTTTTTGGCTAAATTTTAGCATTCATAAAACTATGCTTTTTATTTCAAAACTAAAATGCAATTGCAGATTCGATACTTTAATTTGTCTAAAATAACCTTAAAAATATTGCCAAAAGATTTCACATTAAAATATTTATAAATACGAGAAAAAATTTGAAACTTTTTCGAATGTTTTAAAAAATTTAATTTTTAAATTGTTCACAGTATTATTTAAAATCATTATCTTGAATAAAAATACAGCTTCACATGCCAAAATATAAATCTCAAATGCGTAAATTTAAAAGTGCCAATTGTTCAAAGAGTACCGAGTCACTTTAAATTTCTATATTCCGTGATCTATATTTGATATTCCCGTAAAAATGAAGGAATGAAAATGAACTGTAATAAAGGATACTGGCGTGTGTCATTTTTGTTTCTTTGCCTTTTCGTAATGAAAGGCTACATAACATTAAATTTTCCTCTTACTTTCTTTCGGTTCCGCATCATTATGGTCCGTTTTTTTTTTTTGGTACTCTAACAGAAATCCTTTATGCAACTTTATAATCTAATTTTAATTAAATAAACAAAATGTTTAATAATTTTCTTCCATATCTTTATCATTTGAATAATGCAGAAAACTCTCTTTCATCTCACTCTTCCGGGATGATGTTTGGTGGCACGCAGCCAGAAATGAACATCGTGTCGGGCACTGTATTTTTATAGGAGTGGAGGAAAATATATATATATATATATATATATATATATATATCCTTAAATATATATTGAAAAAATAAGTGTTTGGATCAATTTCTATTATTAATAATTATTTTTATTTGTATTACATCTGTATTTTTTCGTTCAATATCTTTAATTTTTATTAATTTTTATTTTGTAAGAAGTAATTATATTTTCATGTCGAAAAACAATGCCTTCTATCAAATATTTATTTCCATTTTATTTTCTATTTAAATCCATTGTATTTTCGTAATTTTCTGTCTTTTATTGGGTTTCATTGATATATATGTTTCATTTATGATTAATATGTGTACAATAATATGTATTTTGTGTGAAATAGTTATTTTCTATTATGTTACTACCAAGCCCTCTGTCTTATGTTTATCTTAACTCAATGGCAATTTCTTTGTAATTTAAGTATGTAAAATAAAAGTATTAAAAAAATTTCCATATAAGTTCATTCTCAACATGTATAAAGTGCAATGATTTACAATAACATTTCCTACTTATTGAATAATATATCATGATAAATAATACATTAAATTATCTTGAACAAGTTGACGATAAATTTATCAGTTTAAATTCATTTTAACTTCCATTGACCTTTTGCAACATGTATCGCAAAATAAGCATTTAAGTATGTTTACAATCTATTACTATGAAAGCTAAATTACGTTCTTATAAAAACGATTCAAGATAAATCCAATAAATAAATCGATCCCCTAGCCGTATTAAACAAATTACTACCCCACTCAAATATAATGCGATAAATGTTCGATCATATATCAGTTTTTAAGAAAGCGTAGTTTAAAACAAATCCACTTTTGTCCTTTCAAGAGTTAATGGAATCAAAAATGAAAAAAAATCTACGTATGCTGTTTAGTGGGTTTTTAAAGGAACAATTTGATGCTTAAGAGAAAGTTGGGGAAAATAGGATTTATTTACTCTGATAATGGATTTTTGAAATAATATTTGTGAGACAATATATAGGTTTTTGTCCTGCCTACAACCCATCTTATTTATTACAAAGATTTTCTACTTAAGAAAATGTATTTATCTCATATAAAGGTAATGTTATAGCTATTTACTTTTTGAAAGTATTTTTGAATTTAATGATGGATTTTGAAGATATATATTCGAAAATTTTCATTGCAAATTTTATTTCCCCCTAATTGTGCATATATACGTTTCTAATGATGCATAATACTTTTTTTTTATTTACTAATGATTAGAATTTTACATTACATAAGCAATATTCAAATAAAAAATTAAATATTGATTTATTTGAGGGGAATATTTCCTTTTAATAATGATCTGCAAAAAGTATAATCAAAGTTTTAAATAAATTTTTCTTATATGTTTACTTAAATTATAATGTTTAGGTCGAAAATATTTTATAAGTGGCTTATAATTAAAAGAAAAAAAACTACATTATTTTCCATTGAGTAAATCTTAACTGCATGAATAATTAGCTATGCAAAACGATGTTTTAAAAAGGAAAACTTAATGTTGAGATTTATGCGTTTGTATAAAATTTTTGGATTGCATATTACGATTCTCGATAAATGATAGTGGGGTAATTTGGGAATTTCTCTTCAGTAACCTCGGGGGCTATTTTGTACTTTAAAGTGCATACCATTACAACAAAGTACCAATTAAAAAAAAATTTATTAGACAAGTTAGATGAAGATAAGAAGTGTAGTGAAGGATAGTAATAACTATATATGCGAAGTATAATTGAAAGAGATCAGAAAAGTGATAGAGAATAACGAAAAACCTTTAGATAGTCATAGATTGGCTTAAAAAATTATAATTAATCCTTTAGATAGAAGTTGCTTCTAGTTAGAGTAATACGATTTAATTGTGTTATAAACAAGAGGTACGTGAATCGGAAGGCGTGATTTGGTATGCTCAAACTTTATTATTATAATATATGATGTGTCGCAATTAAATAACAGGACTAGTCTTAAAAATTAGCTTTATTGAAAATTCTACACAAATACCTTTTAGGCCGCTTCAACGTACCTTCTTTCCCTATCAATACATCGCTGCCTATGAGTTTTCCACTGTTCACAGCAGTGCTGCAGGTCATTGAGCGTGAAACTCTTCAGTCAGTTTTTGAGTTCAACTCCATTACAGACTGAAAATGGGTCCTCTTCAATGCACCTTTCATTTTTCGAAACAGGTAAAAGTCGCATGGTGCAAGATTTGGCGAATACGGTGGATGCTCGAGCACAGTTATGCATTTGTCTGCCAAGAACTCTCACAAATAGCTCATTGTGTGCTAGCACGTTATCTCGGAGCTTGATTTTTTGGTACCAGTTTTGCGCAAACTTTCATCCTATGCAAATACTGAGCCGATTTTTTTTCTTATGGTCTCTCTGTTAATGTTCCTAATATCTGACTTCGTCCGAACACTCAAACGTCAGACCTTGTGTACGATTTCATTATTTTTTTAATGTTATCATCAGTTCTTGATGTTACAGGTTGACCAGAACGTTCAGAATCTTCAACACCTCCCGACCTTCCAAAAATCGTTTGTTCTTTCAAATATTTGTGTAAGTAACTTGCAATTATCTCCAAACACTTCCGGTAATAATTTAAAACATTCAACGGGAAATTTTTTTAAATTTCAAATTTATGTTCTGCTCGATTCTGAAGCTTATCATGATCGCGGCACTTCGACACAACAATGTCTTACTCAAGCAAGGAGGAAAAACAAAGTGAACTAGATAGGGTATAACATGCCACCTGCACTTGAATCATCAAGATCAACTACATACCATCCCTCCACACCACGTCACGCTAACTGTTAGGCATGTAAGTATCCAGTTTTTATTGTCACAATCTTGTAAAACACAGGATTATTTAAGCGTGAAGGATTCAAAACATAGAGAGAGAGATCGAGAGATAACTATCTTATGTGTTAACGAACGAATTTACTGATGTGTTGCCTTCTTCAACGTTCTTCAACTGAATTCTGAAGTCTTATTGAATATTCAGCCAGACTTTCAGTTGCCATATAAAGTAAAAAATAATGAGATAAGTCTTTCTTTTAAAGCGATGAGTATAACACTCTATTCTTGATATTCCGGTCATTATCGTAAAATGAAGAGTTACACTCGTCATATGAGAGAGGAGACACTTGAGC
Source organism: Nephila pilipes (assembly GCA_019974015.1). Taxonomy (NCBI): domain Eukaryota; kingdom Metazoa; phylum Arthropoda; class Arachnida; order Araneae; family Nephilidae; genus Nephila; species Nephila pilipes. The sequence goes on from BMAW01027892.1 coordinate 22,608, forward strand.
ACTTATTCGCACTAACAAAAATTTTTTTTTCAGTCACCCGTATTCTTAGTATTATTTAACATCGATAACAAGGGAAGTTTGAAAATATTGAAACGCACACAAATTCTGTTTTCTCATCACATCTTGTCTCAGTAATATTTGTTAAAATTGATATCTTTTATAACTTGAAAAAACAAATTACTTATATTAAATTTAATTTTGCTTTCGATATATTTTAAAATCATATATAAAGAAAAATTGAAAAAAAAATTAAAAATTTCTATTCAAATTATTTCAAAGAACTGATTTAATCTCCCACCCAAAGTGCACTTGTTTTTAAAATTATTAATGAACTAGCTGATACCCGCCCGCTTCGCTGCGCAGACGATAATATTATAATTTAGAACCTGTAATGTAAAATATCAAGTCAATTTTCAATTTTTAAGCGATAATGATAATATAAATTTAAAATTTGAAGAAATTGATTGTCTGTAATAATGGTTATCGGCTTTCGACTTTCAAATATATGAGCACAGTATTTAATTGTTAATAGTTTATAAATGAATGGGTTAGTCAGTAAATCCGTCATTGTACAGAATTCCGCATCACCCATGAGATACTGTGTAGTGCGATGCGTTCCCATTTTTTTACATGGCCCAGTAGGCCTAAACCATGTAAAAATTGCCAACATAAAAATAAAAATACTTTATATATATATATATATATGGGAATCGAACTTGACTTATCGCCTAGAACGTCTCAACACCAGAAAGCGCTGCTAATGTCTCGGCGACATGCCGCTAGGGGAAAGAAGACGTTTGCGCGGGAAGACGCCATTACGAAGTTAGAGTGGGCACACGGAGTGTCTGAGACATATCACTGGTAAAACTGTTTTACGAAATAAGTGCACGGGGCACAACCTTCTGACTGAAATGAACTGTCTTGGTATATCTGTATTATGAACATTACTTACGCTTTTCTCAATTAACTATATTCAAGTGTCTGTACATATTAATCGCTGTAAATAAGAATAAATAACTTAGTATGAACGGAAGTATCATCATTGTGAATACCCGGACTTCACAAGTGGGAGCTCTGCCTGGGATAAACAGCGATTAGTGCAGACCGTTTTTGTGTGTGTGCGGATAAAATTTTCTTAAAGGATTTTAAAGAAAAAAAAATTAGAAAGGAACTTTTGAAAAAAAGAATTAAAAAGATCATTTCGGCAGTGGAACGTCTCAAGTAATATCAAGGAACTGTATTGTGATTTCCCCTTACCATTCATTTCGAAGAAGGAATTGTTTCCATCAGCAGCAACCGATCAGGTAGGAAAATATTTTTTATATAATTTCTAAAATGTATGCGTCAACAAGAAAAGAGGATCTTCTCCTCGTGGCGCAAGAATTGGACGAAGAAGTGCCATCAAATGTAAAAATTGTTGATTCAAAAAATATTATCGAAAATAGTGACTGTTTCAAGTCGGATCCTGAATTCGTAAAAAATTTAATTAAATCAGTGGTTGATGATAGAAAAGCTCGAACTGCTATTAATGATGAATCTGATCGGGAAAAATTAAAATTATTAAGGTTAGAAAAAGAAATCGAACTTGAGAAATTAAAACAATGAAGTCAAAATAACTCTTCTTTACATGAATCAGCCAGTGCTCATGTCGAGTCATCACCTCCAAGTTTAGAGAATCTAATTAAATCTGTGAAAATATTAGCGACACCCGTTCCATCCAGAGCAGAAAGCTTTCACCTTTTCTTTAAATCTCTAGTAAAAGCATTTATACATAAAAGTGTTCCTGAAGAACTAAAATCGGAAATTCTGCTTAATATTTTAGGAGATAGGGCCAATAATGTTCTAATCTATATAAGTGATGATGAAATGAGAGATTACAACAAATTAAAAGATACGGTTTTAAAACAATATCAGCTAACGCCACAAGAATGTCTTAAATCATTTCGTTCCGCACATAGATCTCCGAATGAGTCGCATGTTCAGTTTTCTTCCATACTTTCGTCTATGTTTGAATATTATTGTAAATTAAGAGAAGTTTCAGAGTTTAAATCATTATGTGACTTGATCGTGTCAGATAAACTCTTTCAATCCCTGGATCGTGAAACATCTGCACATATTTGTGTAAGAGCAGGTGAAAATTGGCTAGACCCCCTTGATATGGGTCGAGAATGTGATCTGTATTTTGCGTCGAAAGGCAAATCACTCCGCGAGATTTCTTATGATTCCAAATTACCGATAGGATTCGAAAACAGGAGTTTATTTAATCAAGGTCAAAGAAGAGTAACGGAAAAACCTTCAGTAACTGGCCATGACAAATATGTATCCGGTAATCGCGATATTAAATGTTTCATATGTAACAAATCTCATTTTGCCAAAAATTGTCCTCAAAGATTTAAAAATACCCCTAGAATTAATCAATCCAGTAACCATGTTAATATGATTGAAAATGAAAATAGTGATGATAATTTAATGTTAGGAATTTCAACAAATGCTTTAACTGATATCTCAAAAAATAAATTAAAATATGTTGATATTTTAGTAGATGGTAAAAAATTAAGAGTTTTGGAAGATAGCGGTGCGCAGTGCATTGTATTAAAAAGTCTTTCTTCCAAAATAAACGTTCGATTGGTAAACTCACATTAATTTCGTGTTTCGGCGAAAGAGAAAAAGCTGACGTTGCGTATTTTGATTTCTCTTTGCCAAGGTCATCGAATACAATGAGGAGTAAAGCATCATTGAGTAATCGTTTGCGCGTCGATGGTATAATACCACCTTCTATTTATTCTATGCTTTTGGAAGGTTCAAAGTGCAAAAATGAAAGTACGAACCGTCAAAACAGTTTCCAGCGTTCGATCGAGCCAGCAAAGTGTGTGAAATATCCTAGTCAGAATAAAACAGATGGATTTGCTTTATTCTCGTTAAAGATTAAATCATCATTAGAAAAGGACTGTTTATTTGATTCAAAGCGCATTACAAACTCCGAACTACGTTCGGTTATAAATCCTTCAGCAAATAACTATCGTCCAAATAAAACGGAAATTGTTGATTTTCAAATAAAAAACAAGATGATCTACGAAAAGAAAAGAAAGAAACCTACGAAATATCAAGTTGGTGATATTATCAATATACAGAAGACCCAGTTTGGTGGAGGTCTCAAGCTGAGATCCAAATTTTATGGACCGTATAGAATAAAGACTGCTCATCCCCATAAAAGATACGAAGTGGAGAAGATTGGAAATCATGAGGGACCACAGAGAACCACTACTGCCGCAGATCATATGAAGCCTTGGGCAATGGATTTCTAAGCCATTACCTGCAAACTACCTTTTTGTATAATTTCTTTGCTTTCGTTTTGTTTATTTTTCAGGTACATACAGATTCTCAGATTCCTGTCGAGGACGACAGCCGGGTCAGGATAGCCGGTTGTGGGAATCGAACTTGACTTATCGCCTAGAACGTCTCACCACCAGAGAGTGCTGCTAATGTCTCGGCGACATGCCGCTAGGGGAAAGAAGACGTTTGCGCGGGAAGACGCCATTACGAAGTTAGGGTGGGCTCACGGAGTGTCTGAGACATATCACTGGTAAAACTGTTTTACGAAATAAGTGCACGGGGCACAACCTTCTGACTGAAATGAACTGTCTTCATATATCTGTATTATGAACATTACTTACGCTTTTCTCAATTAACTATATTCAAGTGTCTGAACATATTAATCGCTGTAAATAAGAATAAATAACTTAGTATGAACGGAAGTATCATCATTGTGAATACCCGGACTTCACATATATATATGTTTATTTTTTAAACACCTATTGAATCAATTTTTTGTGTATTGCATTATATTTTCTTTATGTTTTACGCATGGCAATTTTTGAGAGTGACAACTACATTTTTTTATTTTTTGTTATAGGAATTTATTTATCTTAATTAATACATTCATAATTATTTTATCTTATTGTAATTTTAAAAATAGTTAAATATAAGAAAAATATGAAATAATACGTCTACATTCTCTGTAGACAACATTCTTCGTTCGTTTTTCTGGTTGAAGGTTGTTGGGCTTTTGCGTGAGCTAACCTTGAACATGTCATAAAATTGACCATGGGAAAAACAGTCGCTCTTTGTAAAAATCTACACCAGCTAATTTTTTATTTGCCTAGTGCTTTATTGGTAGTCATCATAAAGCAAGCTCTAACAAACTGCAAACGCTTAAATTCAAAATGATAATCTGATGGAATTAGTAGTATTCGAATGAATACATTTCACCCTCATACTTTCGTGTAAAATAGTCGCTTCTATAACGTTTTCCTTAGAGTTTTCACTTTGAGTCTGGTGCCGTTACATAATTTAGGAGAGTTTAAATTACGCAACAACATTATTGGCGTACTAATCTTTGAATAAAGAATATGAGGCGTTATGCCTGGTGGATTAAGTGTGTGCAGAAACTCCGATGTGAACAGTTTCTACTACCTCTATGACTGTATCTATAGACTCATACTTTATACGTTCAATTGTTGGTTTCTTTGTATAAATTCATTAATTTTATCTGCTGGGATTTCATTTGTTAGAGTCAAGTGCTCTTTCTTTTAACACGATAAGCTATCTAGTGTGGCATATTCAATATTTGGTATATTCTATCAGTCCAAAGTTAGAGGCCACTCATGTTCTTTCAGGATAAGACTTTTATATGTATAAGTTGAAGAGAGATTTCAAACTGGCTTTAATTTCATTTGCGCGTGTTCCTCTTGTGGTACGACCAGGTAAAATTTGTCTAAAGTCATAGCTAAAGAACAATCAACCCACCCATTAGATCGATTACTTCCTCGATGCCTTGTAGTGTCGGTTGGAGAGCTAGCTCCTTTTGTGGGCCATTATGCACTCGTCCATACTATAATTTTTTGTTTCTGTGAGTTCGTGCGCCGTCTCCACTTTGTTTCGAATATATTACAAATGGTATACTTTTTTATCTGAATAGATTTGTAAATATTTTCTTCTTCTTTTTTTAACTTTATTAAGTAGAAGAGATATTACATCATTAATAATCGATTCACTTTGGCAAATAAAATCAATATTAGATATTGATTATTTCAGAAAGTAAACTGAGACACATTTTCTTGAGACTGAAACACTTAGGTGACACATTTCTCATTTTGTTTCATATCATCACCAGGTGTTTACTTCCTATTCGTTAATCCTACTACTGGTATAAACATGAAAATTACCACTATTAATGTTTCCCCGTAAAGCGAAATCTTTTTTTACCCTGAATTGTTTCACCAACAGAAGCTGTAAGGCAGACGCCTTCAGATTGATAAGGAAATATTGCCGCCACCATAAATTTCTCAAATAGATCCATA
>BMAW01027894.1:0-129635 GCA_019974015.1 Nephila pilipes
TCGGAGCGCACATTCATCTGTGGCCCCCGCGCTCAATAAACGAATTCTAGAACATTCTGGAAGGGCTGGAGGAGGGTAAACTAGTTTAGATTCACGTAAACCGATACTGCGTCATTGGGCTTCCATTGTTTCGGAATTGCTACTCTGTTTCCGTTCTTAATAGAATTAAAGCTCACTATTCTCATTAGTAGATGAGAATATCTGAGAAGAAAACTGTGTTTCATTCAGCCAAATAGTTTGCATAGCTACAAAGACAGGGAAGTATTGATGATAGTTTAGGATCTAACGAGACTCATCCAATAAACCAATGGCAGATTGATTGATTGTTTAATAACGTCACGCTTAGAAGCAATAGAAGTGCTGTGGGTGACAGACATAACCAGTTTGAACCATGATCAAGTGCTGAAAACGACACCCGAGTTGTGAGCCCCATTCCTTTCACATTTTCACACCACACCAACGGAAGGACTTGTAGATTTGACAGATTTAACATGCACCAACCTCGCCACATGACGTGTCCCAAATAATATCAGGGCACGAACCTCCGACTTGACTGATACTACGATGACCGCGAGCTCGCAACCATGACCTAAGGAAGAGTTGTAGTTCAATAAAAATGAATTCTACGGATTCGATTCTCGTTTCTACCTGGGCCACGGTAGCCTAGTGGTCAAGTTCGTGGACTAGCGACCGACGGCTTTCGTTCAGTAGCGGGTTCGATCCTTGGCCGCCAAAGACCCGCCGTGTAGCCGGGGCTGATGCACGTTAAATCTGTTCGGGGCCCAAAGTCCTCCCGTTGGTGTGGTGTGGATGTTTGGAGAGGGGGTTGCCAGCTCAGGTGTCGTCCTCGTCACTTGACCATGGTTCAAAATTACGAGGTCCGTTGCCAATAGCCCTTGTGTTGCTTCTAGTGCGACGTTAATGAAAACTAAACTAAACTAATCTCGTTTCTACCTCGAATAATTGCGTTGAATCAAAAGAGTTGTGAAAACCTTTTAAGTAATATGAAATTGTAATGACTTAAGGAATCATAACAATTTGGTTGGTTGATTGATTGTTATAGTAACATCATAGTTAGAAACTACACGAGGACTCGAATCTGTATTTTACAAACATGAGTCGTTTGCAAAAATAGAAAATGCACCTTATTAAATTGAACTGAAGCTCAAAGCAATCGCGTGGTGAGGGAGTCAATAAAAGTAGGGTATTAGCTCACTGTTCTCTTAGGTTTTGAGCTGTCCATCACCAATAACGATAGTTTATCTTTAGTGTAAATTCAAATTATTTTGTGTTGTTGATTCGTGTTTTATTAAAGTCGCATTCAGAAGCAACACGAAGTCTATCAGCGACGGACCTAGTAATTTTGAACCGTGGTGAAGTGACGAAGAAGTTTTCGGGGATGAAGCACACCCTTCTATCATCAACACCGTCCTGTCACGTGTACTTTCAGTTTCGACTGATTTAACTTGCATAGAAATAATTATAATATAATTATGTCAATTAATTTTAATAATAACAATTTGACTGATTGTAATTGTTAACGTCGCGCGTAATGAGGAGCATCAAATTCAAAATTTAAACCTCGTTCATGCGACGAGGACGAACACTTAAGATGGCATCTCCCTCTCCAAATTTCCACACCACGCCCCTGGGAGGACTTTAAATCATGATAGGTTTAATGTGCATCAGCCCCGACAACACGATAGGTCTGTAATGGCATAAGGATTCCACTCGACAAAAACCGCAGACCGCGAGTTCATGACCACTAGACCACTGTGGCTACCATAACAGGTTGAAGAATCACGACATTTGGATTGAAATCGTTGCAGTTGGGAAAATTGTGCTAATTAAGTGGCTTACATAAAATTGGAGAATTAGACTTGAAGTTGTGTAGAACCATGTCATTCACAAGAATCAAAAGCTACTTATAATCTCATCACACTTGAAATAATCAAAATTATTTTCTAGATTCAAACAAATTTAGTAGACTCATATCACATTATAGAACCAGCATGTCACTACTGTATAATTATGACAGTTGCAAGTATCATAACAATTGCCAAGAGTCATGTCAGTTGAGTAGACGCATGACAAATTAGAGAAGCAGCATGACAGTAATGTAGAATCGTAACGTATTATAATACCTTAAAGTAAAGCCATGACAATTTAGTGGCATTATAAAGAATTAAGAGTATCGATGCGATACGAGTCATGTCGTAACATTTGTGTAGAATTGTAACTGTTGTGAGAATCGAGACACTTCAGAAATTTGTGACAATCGCAAAAATCTTAGTACCTGCATTGAACCGAGACAGTTGCGCAAATTCTTGATAATGTCGATATCGAAAAATGCTGAAAAATCGTGACTGTTCTGATAATTTAGAGAATCGCAACAGTTCAGAAAATCAAGACATTTACACTCTTAGCAATTGCTTAACATAAGAGTTTTCGTGTTACTCGTTTATTCTAAGCATACTTTAAAATCACTACTTGGGAGGGGTTAGAAATTGGATGAATGAAATGTCAATATAGTCTCGTCCTCTCAGATCAAAATAAAGAGGCTGTAACTAATAGAACATTGAAATGTTCTAAAAGTATTCTTAATCAAATGAATTAATTTCAAATTCTTTTAAAGTCCAAATGGAAATTACGAGAAAATTTTGCAACAGTCAGAACTGGTTAACACACAACTTAGTAACACGTAAATTCACTTTACAAGTGCTTTTATGTTGCGAAGACACAATTTTTATTTTTTATTCTGTGAAATTATTTTTAATATTTGTTTAAATGGCGTCATGACTACAGATTAAGAGCCGACGTTAATTCCTTTTCTTTCTTTCTATTTTATAAATATGAGTTTCCATTTTTTGTAAAGTAAAATATTCCAATATGGATTAAATTTTGGAAGAGATTATTAATTGGGTTTTCAAGTTCTCGTTGTCAGTTAGTTTATATGTACGTTCAATCATTTTGTATTGATCAAAATTTAAGAATTATAAAGATTTTTCCACCCAACAATTAAAAACTAATGTCGAAAGAAAGTAAACATCAGTGAAATGTTTATACAATCGAAGAAAAAAATTATCGAATTAATTCGACTAGGAGAAAGACAAGCAGGTAATGTCAGAGAACTTGATTTACCTGAGTCTGCACTGCGTGTGTGCCAAAAATTGAGAGTAAATTTAGCCAATTTGTTGATGATGATATCATTTATATTGATGTAAATGTGGAATACATAAGCTACTAATTTATTTCCTTGAATTAGCCAGTTACTCTGTAACTTAACGCACTTGTTAATTACGCGGAAAATTCCTATTGATGTCAAAACTTATATTGTTGTACAATTTATACTAATATTGCAAATAACGGTTCACCTAATTCGAGATTTAGTAACAATGGTCACCGAATACCACGTGTTATTTGATCCAGATTGTATAATTAAAGCAATTATCAAGAATTCTTCATTCGTTAATAATTCGAGAGCATGAAATTGTAATGATTTTCTCAACAAATAAATAAAGGAGTTTTGTCCTTAAGGCATGGCGGTGGTAACCAAGTGCTTATGGTCATGGATTTTCAGCCATTTTCGTTTTCATCTGAGTTGGGGGGGGTCGTTTCGGTCTCGTCGTGGACTCTAGTGCTGATGTCACTTAAGACCCATTATGCAGTGGGCTTGATGCCCGTCGTATCGAGTTTCCTAAGTCATGCGGTTTGGCGTGGTGAGGAAGTTTGGAGAAAGAGGTACCAGTTCATTTGTCGTCGTCACTTGACTGAGGTACAAAATTGTGAATTCTGTTGCTAATAGCTCTGGAGTTGCTTCTCAGTGTGACATTAATGAACAATCACATTGGCCTTAAAAATCTTTATTCTAGTGATAAGAAACAAATTAGATTCCTCTCTGTTCAGTTTCAAAATACCAAACTGTAAGATAGTCTGTTAGCCTTCCAATGTTCTCAAATGGCGAAAAATAATAACAAGAGAAGGAAGTCATGAGTGCAAATCAACAAGCTTCAAAAATGGAACATTCTGCATAAATATTGTACATAACAAATTCCTCCGCAAGATTCTTTAACATTGACTTATGGATTTACTCTCCCCTTCCGCATTCTTCAAAAAGGCATGCGTAAGACCGTTCTGCCAATTTCCCCCCATAAATCGCAAGCATCCTCATCACTCTCGGGGAACATCCAACATACTCCCTAAAGGGGAAAAATTGCCAGGAAATTCTTCACCCAATTACGTGCAACGTTTTCAAGACCCCTCTCGTAAGCCCCTCGACAGTGGGAACCGTTCCACCCCTCAGGCGTCTGCTGGCAAAGCATCCAGGAAGAATGATGAATGTCATTTATACGTGTGTAAAATGATAAACGATTGTCCTAATACCTCTCCAGATATTATCCTAGTCCATAACATTCTTTATGGCCTGTCTTCTAGCAGTTCATAATAATCGACTGGAGCCATTCACCGCGCAGAAAAAAAAGGTAACTGATACTCGAGTGCCTTAATGGTAGTTGTCTGTATCGTTGGCTCTAGAACTTTTTCCTGGATGTTATCCTTGCTCATGACTTATAAGTCCTTTGATCAAGGATTAAACTCTAATGTACCCCGATCAATATAGGAAATAAAATGTGGCCTTAAAATGTATTTAAGGTGCGCGAAGAGACAACGTAAAATATTATAACTACCAAGAAATAACCGATATATATATATATATATATATATATCTGGATAACATGTATTTAATGCACATTAATGAATCATGACTTTTATGAACATACTGTTGTAAATGATAGCTCCTTTTGTTATTCGGTTTGGGTGCAGAAAGTCGTAGATTGAAACACCTCGTAGTATCGTAAAGTCTTATTTATCATCCCAGGGCATTGTAATGTATGAATAATTAGTAAAAAGTAAACGAGATACAAATTTTCTTTTTATATATTATTCTGACAATAGACATTATCTAGTTTAGTTTTAGTTTAGTTTTTATTAACATCTCACTAGATGCAACACGAGGACTATTGGCGACGGACCTCGTAATTTTGAACCTCGGTTAAGTGAATAGGTCAACACCTGAGCTGGCACCCCCTCTCCTAACTTCTACACCACGCCAAATGGAGGACTTTGGGCCCCGACAGATTTAACGTGCATCAGCCCCAGCTACACGGCGGGTCTTTAGCGGCCAAAGATCGAACCGGTGACTAAACGAAAATCGCCGGCCACGAATCCGAAACCATGACCCCTAGGCTACTGCGGCCACGAGTCATAATCCAGAGTTATACATTTCTCTAAACGTAACTTGATGTTCGGTTGACCCTTATGGTAAAGCTCAGCTGATTGAACTCTGTCTTCTCCATACTGCGAGTTACTTCAATATAGGGATTGAAGCGAAACTTATCAACAGGAATAGTCATATACACAATTCTGTTCATAAGAATCAAGATATCTCAGTTATTCCTTAGTATAATAATTAAAACTTTGTGATAACAATTCAGTAAACGATACACAATAAAAGATTATTTAAAACATAATTTCAAGGGTGTGCATCCACAAACAATCATGAAAAAAATTTACAGTCGTAGGATTTATAACAATAAATACCAATGCTATGACAAAAAAGAATTAAAGGATTTTAAAACAGTAAAAAATTTTCTAAGAATTGAATAAAATCTAATCCCCAATTTATTCAAATACAACTTCTTTTTTTAAAGAACATAAACACACTTCAACACGCACGCAAAGAAAATGTTTATATTCTAAAAATATAAAATTGTAGCAGACTTTAAATCTGTTTTTCTTACTTTCGTCTAGGATTTTTGAAAAGTTGAGTGTTTTTTTGTGTTAGTCAAGCTATTTCGAATGTCAATAATCGATGTTTTATTTGAATTACACTCCTCAATATATCTTGAATCGAGCATTTTATCGCTTTCTTAATTTGTTTCACATCGAAAGGCATGATGGAATAATTATTCTTTATTTCGGAACATTGAGATTTTAGAGCTACATCTGAAGAAATGAAAAAATTAAGTTAACCATATTTTATAGAATAATTGGTCGACAATGTAGCAGCAGAAGGATGACTATTTTTTCAATTGAAACGCTAATTGCCCATTAACGATTTTCTTAAGAATGAGTTTTGTGGATATTTTTCCACTGCCTAAAATAAAGAATCATTTTTTGGGATAGTCTCTGTAATGCAAATGCAATCATATCATTTATTTCAAATTTTCTCGCATATCGCCAAGAATACACGCACCACAGTTCGAAAAAAAATTGTCTCTATCATTGGAGAAAATCAAAACCTAGCAAAAACTTTAAAACTCTTTATTTTTAAAAATACAAAACCTCATTCGTACACACATATACGAATGAAGATTAGTAAGAAATCAGAGAGAACATTTATAAATCAAGAGTTGCTATTGTTCCATACTGAAAAAGATTTTGAGCGTTAGTGCCGCTCTACAAAAACTGTAATGTATGACAGCAACAAACGGAACAGTTTTTTGATATCTTGATAAATGGTATGCATTAGATGCAGTAATGTAACAAATATATGTATCAATGTTAAAAATAGCTATGGTAATATTATAAATGGTTGCAATAATATGATAATCATATGTCGCAATGTAATAGATAGATAGAATTCCGTGACAGATGGATAGAACACTGTAATACATAGATAGAGCAATATAAAAATAACAGTGAGGATTATAACTCACTGGTATTTTTGCAATTCGATAACATTAATAAGTTGACAACAATTATATATAACGAGTTATGATACCACAGAACTGATAATAAAATTCTCAGTCATCTATAGTTAAATGATAAAGAATTAAGTGATTCTGGATAAATAATGAAAAGTAAAAAATAATTTGTAACAAAACTTATACTTCCAATTATACCTCTATTACAAGCGAACAATTTGGATTATTTTTTTTATCCAGTCAGCATAATATACTGGAAATGTCCTCAATCATCAGTCAAGCTCTATTATATATCTACGTCACATCCGTGAGAATTTATAGTTATTTTCTTTGTTTTCATTTCTCAGAAGCATTCCTAAAAGAATTAATATTCCTGGTGGGTTGGGTTTCTTCTTAACGTTGCACTGAGAAGCAACACGAGGGCTATTGGCGACGGACCTCGTAATTTTGAACCACGGTCAAGTGACGAGAACGACATCTGACCTGGCACCCCCTCTCCTATCATCCACACCACGGGAGGACTTTGGGCCCCGAACAGATTTAACGTGCATCAGCCCCGGCTACACGGCGGGTCTTTGGGGGCTACCAATGATCGAACCGCGACTGAACGAAAACCGCCGACTGCTAGTACATGACCTTGACCACTAGTTTACCGCGCCCCCTACATGAAAGCTCAAACCCACGACTTGCCGAAAACCACCGGCTACGAGTCCACGACCATGACCACTAGGCTATCGCGGCCACAATTTATATTCCCAAATGAATATTACTTTTGAATGTTAATATTTCATTAATACAGTATTCACATATCAACCCTACGATTGTTTGCGCAAAATCAAAAACAGTCGCCAAAGGGTGCCATGTCGTACGAGTTTTGAATTGAAAACTAACTTCTCTTTTCGGAAAAATAAAACATAACATCCACGAAGAATCCACTATTTTTTCTGACTTTAGGAAAGTATATAAAGTGGACGAACTGAAAGCTACAATCTTAAAACCTTTTAAAGTCAATCCCCGGTATATTTTTGTTGCCCTTGTGTGATACTGGAGCACATACACATAATATTATAAGACTACGAAGTTTGGCCAAATGATAAGATAAAAACATTGCGTAGTGCTCGACAACACTTAAGATTCGTACTTATAGAAACGTCATTATAAAGAAAGACTAATTTTTCACGATTTGTAATATAATGAAGTAGTTTTGGTCACTTGAATAATGTACTTATTATATATACAGTGCTTTCGTCAAATCCGAGAACTGATATCAAACAGACTATATATAGTCCTGAGGATATTCCTATAATTGATATTAAGCTTCTGCATAACCTCCTCACAATTCGATGCAACACTTAAAATGATTGTTCAGGTCCGTACACATCTCCTGGAACGTCTCCAATTCAACACTCTAGAGTTTCAGTGTTATCACCGCTTCCATTTCCTCTACCGACTCGTACCTCTATGCCTTCATTTACAATTTCAACTTGGGAAATAAAAATTATTCCATGAGGTGAAGATCTGGTGAGCTCAGAGGATGATTAATGAACACGACATGCCTTCTCGTTAAAATATGCTGCCCAAGAAGGGACTTAAAAGTCGGATGCATTGTTATGCACGATTCCCCAATTTCTATGGTCCACAAATTGAGCCTTCATTTTTTTTTCGATGACGCATACGCACATTTCTACACATAGGAACGCTATCGAATCATCTTGCAGCACCTATAATCTTAACCGCTACTGGGGGGCTCGCCACTGCAGTGGTGTTCAGGAAATAGGTTTTATTCCTTTCTCTCCTCCCCTCTCCCTTAAGGAAAGATGTTGTAAAATGCTTAATTTATCTCATTTTCACTTAATATTTTGACAATTTTTGGTCATTATATTTCATATTGTTAAATTTTAACAACCACCCTCTATCATTTTTAATATCGATCTTGAATTACAATACAAATCATAGAAAAAAAAAACAATTATAATGTTTTAAAATGATATAAGAGTAAAAGGCCTGCCAGGCCTGTACTCAAAGAATTATTTGATTGTTGTTGTACGAAATCGTAATTAGCTAGAAATGAATTGAACTACTTGATAAGTATAGTTAGGTGAAGGTCATTTCTACATTATTCTGTCGGTTTCGTGAAGATACCACCATTTGTATTTTTTTACGAGCGGGTGACCTTGAACTTTTTGAATACACACCGTGTGTGCCGTTTATTTACAATTTAATTGGTTTTTTCCGTTAAAATAAAGGAATTAAAGTAATAAAATGTAACTTAAATTTAGTTATTTAAGTAAATAAACTTTGGTGTAAATTATTCAAAGTCTTCGCCCATTTCTTATTCGACGGACTCATATATACATGTCTCCCGCTTTTACATTCCTACATGAATGATGGACGAACGATCTGAGTCAATTAAATGAATATGAAAAGGGATAGTTTATTATAAAACTAAAGTGTGAAGAAGTCATGATTGAAAATAGTCGATAATTTTGAAAAATTTATAACAATATGTAACTGATAGTAACATTATATTATAGCTTATTTTTTCATAGATTATTTCAAGCGAAAATGTCATTTTTCTAAGTTTAAAATAATGTGTGCCAATTACGATTTAATTTTACTATAATAAGAAGCAGCGGAATGTCAAATTTGAAAATTATCCTCGTAATTCGTTAGAAATATGGTTGATTTGGTAAATAAAGAAAATTTTAACGGATAAGATCATAAGACAAATGCGTGCAGATGAATAATTGTTCATTAACATCGCAGTTAGAAGCAACAGGAGGATTGTTGGCGTCAATTCTTGCAATTTTGAATCTCGGTCCAGTGACGAGAACAATACTCTTAAATTTGGAGGAATACCTCTCCAAATTTCTACATCCCGCTCTCGAATATGGAAATTTGTTGATATTTAAACTTAAGGGGACTTAGTACCTTTGCACCTTTAAAAATTCAATTTTTCAAATTTGATTTTAAAACATAGTACTAAATGTTAGGAGCATTTTAAAACAAACCGCGTCAAAATCCGACAATTATTACGCCCTGTGCAACAAAAAATGTAAATGTCTAAAGCGGCTTGTTCTATGTAATGTAATGTAAACAAACCTCTTTTACTCAGTTTGCTATTTTCACACTTTCCCACAGGATTAAAAAAATGTTTTGCATGCAGAGCTTTAAAATTTTACATGAGTGTTGTACGTGTAGATCTTTATTCTGTGAACCTCAATTTTATTGATAAGATGATTAGATTTTATTTTATAACATGATACATGAAAAAAAGTTACTAAATACAAACTTGATAAATTTTTTAATTTTTCAATTTTTTTAATGAAAGGTAAATTTAAAATTTGAGGTTTATAGAATAAGGTCATTATTTAGCTTTAATTTGGTATAAGAATTATGGTTCTACTGTACATCTTTCAAATGTTATCTTGTGGGTAACGTAAGGTAAGCTAATTTATTTTTTAAATTTTTGTATGCATATTTCCTGCTGTATAAGAAAATATATTAACTTAATAGCAAAACTTGACCCAATATATTAAACTATGCACTTCATTACACAAATTGGCAAAGTTTCATATTGAAATGAGCAAAAATTGTTGTTTTATGAAGAATCGAAAAAAGTTTGTCAAAAAGCTCTACTTTTGATTTCGTAAGGTACTTAGTCCCCTTAATAGAACAAGAACCAGATGTGACTATACTACACCAAACAGTGCGTAACGTTTTTCCAGACATCAAGAAAACGACGGGAAAATTACATAATTTGGTTGACAAATAGAAGGCTCGAAAATGGGGAAGGATCGCTAAGGTATTCCGGGCTCGCATCACTCGTACTTACGAAAATCCAGTGGGGGGGGAATGATTTGGAGGCTTGGTAGATTTAACGTGCATTAGCCTCGTTACACAACGTGTCTTCAGTGACATCTGGGTTAGAACCCACGACTCGACGGAACAAAGATGGTCGCGAGTTTGCAACAGTGACCACTAGACGACCGCGGCCACTTCGTTAAGTAGAAAATTCATATCGATATTGAAATTCATATTATCTCACTCAATTTCTGTTAATAATGTAACTCATAGGAGTACTTAACTCTCTCATGGACCCCAACTACAGCGTGTTAATGGGATCAGGCCGTAGTTATTTTTAACTACCTGTTAAGAGTAAAAAAGAACGAAATTCACTTAATTCGGAGCAAGATAAGAGGGTCCTACACCCTTAACCGAATATAAAATGGGAATTTCTCACTCGGCGGAAAGCGCATTCGGGATATAATTCCTTCCTCATATCCAGCGCGTAATTGTTCGAATTTAATAAGAGATCACTTAATGAAATTGCATCAGGTTAGTTGCAGAAGGAATGCAGGGAACCGGAACGGTGTAACGCATTTGAATAATTAATAGCCGGGGCATAGTTTAGCATTTAAAAGGTCGCTGCTGCATGTCCAATTATTCATCGGCTCCGTGTTGCATTAATAAACGCCGCTGACAAAGTTGTGCCCGGGCACAACTTGTTCGACGACGCGTTTGTTTTAAGGGAAGAGCGTGGTGTGCGCATGCGCTAGATGATGTAGAGAGAACGTATTTAACCCGTCGGAGACATGGAACCGATTTGTTTGATTCTCGATGTTTATTTTTTGGGAGGTGTTTACATGTAAGCAAAAAAATAGTGCGAATATCTAAGAATTTCGTAGATTATTATTTATTAGCGAAAAATTAATAGATAATTTCGATACATTTAATTTTGCTATTGAGTCAGGTAAATTATTTTGCTATTCATATTAATTTCGTTGGATTTAGTCAATGTTTAATTTGTTGAAAAAATTACTTTCATTTCGTACTGTTTGAAAGTTTATCAATTAGCGTTGTTAAGATATAATAAAATTTATATTACTTAAAAATAAACAAAGTATTTTTTAATTGAACTTTTATTTAAAAATGTACTAAAAGGTATAAAAATAGCTTTTTAAACGTAAAATATTATATAATGTATAAAGACTTGAATCACTTAACTAAGATACCTGACAATAGCCAATACATTAAATACGAAAGCTGTTTACTTATATGCAAAATAAAAAAAAAATGAAAGCTACTGGCTTTA
The DNA here is from genome assembly GCA_019974015.1 of Nephila pilipes. Classification (NCBI taxonomy): domain Eukaryota; kingdom Metazoa; phylum Arthropoda; class Arachnida; order Araneae; family Nephilidae; genus Nephila; species Nephila pilipes. The sequence goes on from BMAW01027894.1 coordinate 11,800, forward strand.
GAAAATTATATATAATGTTATAATTTAAGAAATATTTTCATAACTTTTAGACCATGTTTGAATAAAAGATTAGTAGACAAAAATTTACTTATATTTATTTAATTCTTTTCAGTTTGGAAATTTAAGACTAAAAATTGCAGTTATGAGGCTACACGTGCGTGTTAAAATTCTACTCAATTGGGCATTGTTAAGAGCATTTCCCGGGTTCCCAGCCCTCTTCCTTCCAAATACGATACTCCTTAAATACCATAGTGTAGTAATGTCGTCGGAAATTTTTCGAGTATGCAAAATTTCAGCTGGGGTGACAGTTCACGCTCCTGCAAACGTCATCGCACCGTATGAGCGGATACTGGGCGTACTGCAAACATGTCTATTTACTGACTAATGGTCCGTGATGTGGTTGTACTTTTTTGCAGGGATTGATCTCTCAATATGTCTCTCCTCTCGGGCCTTAGACATAAGAGAGTGTGGAGATCATGTATGCCATTCAGTATGACCCTCACTAACCCATTGATCCATATTCGCATGACAGTGGTTAAATTTCCACCAGAGTTACTGACAATATCTCGAAACGATAATCCACATAATCGATAGGCAACGATTCAGCCTCTATCGAATTCCGACACTTGCTGGTAATTTATTATTCTTATTGGAGGCATAACGCAATATTCTGAGCAGACTCTGATCATAGAAAACGCTTTCCGAATGAGAAATCTACTACACAACTTTTCTTTTATGCAGGGCTTCAGATATCCCTCCTGCGTCGTCTAAATGCGATGAAAAACTAATTATTTACATATCTCAACATTTTCTTCTTTTCCTGTGATTTTTGACATTCATCTGATCATTCCTTCCTGGTGCTGCAATTTTAATGGAAGAGGAAAGTCGAGTGAATAAAATGAAATTCGGATAGAATTGAACAATTAGATATTTGTCACCTTTACTCGAACTCACATTAATCACGTAGCAGTTCAAGAAATTTCAAAACCCCGCTCCCTAAATTGTCCATATTTAATGGTAAGATGTAATTTAAAATGCTTGATGCGGCTATCGTATATTATTGTATAAGGGTGCGTGTCTTATGAAGAACGCGCAATATTTCAAATCACTATTTTAAATTAGAATTACAAGGACTGATTTGAATATTTGTACAAGAAAGCGGTAAAAATAACTCAAAACGTCTATAAAACATTTGTATCATAAACCATTTTTCAAGTGCTATAAACACATTAAAATATTTCACAATATATTACGTAGAGATTCAACTGAAAGTAGAGATTTTAATATTCTATTTGGTTTACCCTTTAACATGAAGAGAGAATAAAACCTTGAAGAGAAAATAAAATATCATACTTTTCATCTAACTTAACCACTTAGTAGCTCAAAAAAATTCAAAATTTGGATCTCCAAAATGTCTATTTATGGACAAAATATATGTAAAAAGTACTTCATTGACCGAAAATTAAGTATGTGTACATAAAATTACAAAGAGTAACATTTACCCTTCAATGATGGCCTTTTTCACACAGCCTGACAACCTAGTATGAATAGTAAAATTTATTTACTATACTTTCACATTTGAAATGAATGAATGATTCATGTGAATTGAGGGAGTGCCAAGAAATGGAAACATTGACGAAACAGTTGAAGGAATTTCCGCATCAATTTCGTAAAAACTCCAAGCCTCTTCAAAAGGATTATTCGAGCTTTCTTCACCATCTTCAAATGATTTATAAAAATGTGAAAAGCTTCTAGGTTATCTTAGAAAATATTCATAGTGACTGTAATCAAAAATTCCACGGTCACTGCTACTATTGTCAGAGAATTAATCGTTCTCAATTCCCACAAAAGTTTAAAAACCTAATCTATCTAAAATATAAATTGAAAACTTATTAATAAAAATTAATAAGTTTATAAAAGTATAAAAAATTTTCTCCGAAGCTTACCTCAATATAACTATTATAAAATGTAATACGCAATACCCAAATGAAAGCCCGCGTTTCATAACAAATCAAAAAGGTATAAAAACCGAGAAAGTTTATTAATGTGAGGTTTTAAATTTAAAAATTCCAAGACTGCTGTTTGAATCTTTGATTCACGGGTCAATAGCATTATCTTTGTATAGAAGCCTTAACTATAATAAATTATTCGTGATAATCAGAAACATGAGCTTTGAAAATATGATGCGTGCACCTCATACGGGCAAATTACACTGCTCATAAAAGGCATTATCTCTATGAGATAAGGACAAAACTACTACGATGTTAAAAATGGAGTAATTGTTTTTAATCTGAAAGTGTATTTCGAATTAAGATAATGCTCTTTAACATGAAGCGAAGAAAGCGAGGGCATTAAACTTATAAATGAACAACAGTCTTTACATAAACTTTTCTGAAAAACAGGAACTTCCTTCATCGTCATTTTTCTTCGAAATTCTTCAAGAATTTTTGCAATTTTTATAACCGAATCGCACTAATTAGTGTTAGAAATATTGAAAATCAATGCCATAATTAGGGATTCTCATTAAAATAATTGATTCTTGAGCATAAGCAATCCCCCGTGGAGTGGGCACAATGTAAGGGTAATCGATTCGCCGTAACCGGATTTCAATTAAGATTACATTAAAATTTTAAACCGGAAAAGATCCGATATTTCCCTCCAGAAGGTCTGGGTAAAAGCCTTTTAGTGTTGTTCCTTCATAAATGGTTTTAAAATGAGAACGCGAGACACGAAATATTCGCGCTGTCGATTATTTTTAATGGTCTGGGGTTTTATTAAGTCACCGGATAAGCATTTAAATTAGCATTAATGGCGCCAAAATAAACGAAAGTTTGTGAAAGAATTACGATAGGACTTTTATAAGTGGTTACTACTATAAGTAGTACGTGGATGGTGTGATATTATTTTAATAAAATCCGGTTATTAACGAGTTTCAAGAATGAAAAATAAATGATGCTATTAGAATCATTAATACGAAACGATTTTCTCATAAAGGTTATTCGACAAACTTTTTATTTCAGTAACCTTTTAAATACTCCATGAAAACTAATTTAAAAACGTTAGCTTATGTAGGGATATAGAAAAGATATAAGTGTTATTATAAAACAATAGAGAGATAACTGGATAAAAGGTATTCTGCATATTACCCGATCATTATGTACATGATGCCGTAAAAAATATCTATTCATATTGATTTGCTTGGTTTCGTGAGGCTGCGCGAGGCTTTCATAACGCTGTGTGGCTATTAAATAACGAGACGGATGCTGCTACAGAAGTACACATTTGCCAAACGCTAGGGATCGACAGCTGCATATCGTGAAGCCTTCTCTTTCGAATGCAGTGCTTCTCATTGCTATAAGCAAATCCGTATACCCGTAGCCTTCGTATGCATTAGAGTTAATTTTTTTTTGTTTCGATGGGGAAATATGTAAGCAGTGAATTGTTATGAAATTTGAAATGAATGTTTATCGCCTGCACTTATTTTTGAGTGGTTTAAGAGTTGTCAAGATGCCCGAGAAGACGTTGAAGATTTTTCTCGCCGGGTTCACCCTTCTACGTCAAAAACTGAAGACAATATCGAACAAATCGTTAATTTGGTTCGATATGACCGTCTGTTAAGTATTGTTACGATTGTTGAGACTATAGGAATTGACAAAGAATGTGTGCGGGACATTTTTCCACCGAGACAATGCGCCAACTCATTTCACAATGTCTGTCAAGAGGTTTCTAGTCAAGTACGGCATCCCAATGTTAAATCATCCCCCTTATTCTCTGGATCTTGAGCCACGCGACTTCTGTTTCCTAATGTGAAATCTGCATTAAAAGGATCATGCTTTGAGTCATTTCAAGGAGTGAAATAGAAAGCTGCGTGCGTTCTGAAGGAGCTAACAGAAGATGGTTTTTAGCACTCTTTGGAACAATGAAAATTCGCATGGAGCTTTATAAGGATCGAAGAGGAATGTATGTTAAAGGTGATAATAAGTAAATGTGTGTATCAAAATAAAATGTTTTTTCACCGTCATTCTCGTTATTTAATAGCTACATCTCGTAGGTTGAAGCAATATTCAGTATGGAGAATTTAAAACTCTGTTTGCTGATTTCAACAAGGACAGCCTTCGAAATGTCTAGAAGCGAGGGAATAAATTCATATCTCTGGATGTGGTTAATAGGAAATCTCATCTCGTTTTCATCTCGATTATTTTTCAGTAATAATTAAAACTTTTCGATACCCCAGGATAACAATTAAAAATATGAATAAGATTCATTATATGAAGGCATACAAAATATTATGTAAAAATGTTATAAATTTACTTAAATACAATAAGAATAACTTATAACTTAAAAATATTATGTATAATATATGTTCTTAATTTAAAACGAAAATAAACCAGTAATTATAAACTGCAACCAAGTATAAAAAAAACATCTACCTCCAAAAAGGAGCAAGGTGAGTCTTAAAGAGAAACAAAAAAAATCCAATGTCATTTAAATACTCCTTCATAATTTGAAATGTGCAAAATGTATTTAAACTACTTTCTAGCATCCAATTTTCACAGCTTCAGTAAATACATTATCATTAATGGAATAGACTGGGAATAATCATAATTCCATATACAAACAGAAATTCAAATTAGAAAAAAAAGAAAGAAATACAATTTAAACAAATGTAAATAAACGCAAATGTTACAAAATATCTATAGCAATTTGTGCTCATTTAAAAAAACTGTAAAATAAAAATCTTTTGCCATCACAAAAAATTTATATGCATATATCCATTCGAATATGCAATGATTAATTCGTTTTTAAACATTGGACAATAATGAATGATTGATTGACAATACAAAGCTAAAAATAGTTACTAAAAATACATATCCTACCAAATTTAAATATTATTTAAAAAAACCTATATCAAGAAATCACATTAAAAATTCATATACGTCAATTTGAGAATTTTTACAACAGGACAGCGCTTCAAGCTCTTTTGCATTTCTTTACTTACAACTTAGTTTTTAATAAACATTTTTCTATATGTACTTGTACATTTTATTCTTCAGTTTACTGACTTTAAATTATAATACATTTGTTAAGCCTCATTACTTCTTAAAGTTCTACTATTTTAAAAAAAATGACGTAATGCCCTTCACTTGCGGCGTATGTATACTTATATTCAAAAGCTTTTAAAAAAACCCCCCCCCCCTTTTTCCTTTTCTTTGTGGATATTGTACATATTCCGGAATAATTCTGATCGTAAAGCATTATAGCTTTTAGTTTTAAGGACTTCGTCCAGAGGGACCTCTCTTTACTTAAGTTTAAAGTAAACTTAAGACGTTTCTGTCTATTAGCCACTGTTGGCAATACCGATTTTTTTTCTGTTTAAGGTTTAAGTACAGAGTCTTTGTAAAATATCCGGTGAAAATTTACTTTGGCTCCTTTTTCATAAAATATAAAATATCTTGTTCAATATTTGAAAGAACTTTTATTTGGTTATCCTAACTTTATTCATTCAGTTTAATGATAACTATTATTGCTTAAACTGCAGTATTTGTGATCAAAAAACGGAAGTTAATACGCAGGCCTTAAATAACAAAACTCCGACTTTATAAACATAAAAAATGGTTCTCTCGTTAAAAGTCAAACTCTTGGTAAATACGAAATTTACGTCATTAGAATAATAATTTTAAAATAAATTTTTCTTCCATGTTTTTCTGCGTATATTTGACACATACAGCCAGCTTGGAGTCCCTAGTGTAAAAATGAAACTCTCCAATCACTTTCATTTGCCTTTATTTCATACTTCAAATCTTAGCAGTTGTGATTCGCTTGTTGAACAAAGTGTATTTGTGGTTTACGAGTGTAATAGCTAATAAATTATTAAAAGCCTACCAAATCTCATTTTAAATTCAACTTTAATGAAACATTTGTCCATTAAAATTTTCACGTTTAGAAAACGTGTGAAAAGTGGGCGCAAAGACGAGAATATCTTGAGCAAAAGTCGCTGAAATTGCGCTGTGTGCGATATGATTGTTTATTAACATCGCTCTAAATGGCGACAGGAAGCTACCGAAGACGAATGTCGTAATTATGAATCTCATTCAAGTGATGATGATAACATATGTGTTAGCCTCGCCCTCTCCTAACTTCCATTCCATGCCAACGGGAGGATTTGGGATCTCGATCACATTTAACGTGCATCAGCTCTGCTACACGGTGGCTCTTTAATAGCATCAGGGCTCGAACCGATAACTCAACGATAACAGTGTCTGCAGCGAATCCTCGACAGTAATCACTAACCTGCAACGGCCAAACTGAAATTGCACAGATTTAAAAAAGTGTTCATGATGTAAAGAATTGTTGATCGACATCATAGGATGGATGTCCGTAAGGTAAGAGTACATAACTTTTGACGATTCAAGAGAATTTTTTCTACAAAGTCAGCTATTCTTAATTATATATCGAAGTGTTGGGAGTTGAATGAGGCCTCACTTGTCTCAGTCGATTTCAAACTCTTGTGGTGATGCCATATTGAAGTACCTTTATTCAGAATCGCGCTGTGGAAGTTGGAAAGTTTCTTCTCGCGAAGGATAATATGCCATTCCAGATTTCTGACGAAATAGAGGCTATTTATATGGATGATATCATGAATCGTTCACATGTGTACAAGAAGTATCGTGAGTGTAAATTGTAATTTGTGTAAATTGTAAAAAGTGTAAATTGTGAAGTGTAATTCATTATCTGTAATTCCGTAGCTAGATATGTAGCCTTACATGTATCTGAATTTGTCTGTAATAAACCCAAATAGTTTGGATAAAACTCAATGTTCGGTTAATAATCTCTACATTCACAAAAAATGTTAGGTCATCTACGTGTATGTATAAAACGTAAAAAGAGTTGTAATGTGGTTCAATTCATAAAAATACAAGTATAGATTAGCCATAATGTTGCTAGCTGGTCCTTTTTTAGGTAAATCCTTTATTTGTTTGTATATTTTTATTGAAAATAATATAATCTTGTAGTACTAATTGCACAAGGCTCCTAAGTTTGTTCAGTTTTATCGTATTCTCTAAGTTATATTTTTCATAGACAATCAAAAGAACTATAATCATATCCTCTAAATCAATTGAATTAAAAAGATCTTCAAAATCATAACTATAAATTGACTGGATTTGTGTATTACCTATAGAATTAATTACTTCTACGCTATTTTTAACAGTAGCTGTTTCTTCAAGTTTTTCCAAAATATTTTGCAAAGCTTTACCAGGTTTAGTTATGTATGTATTATAACCATTTTTATGGTTCTGAATTTAATGGGGTTCTTAACGAATTTATGAGTCAGAAACACATGTAGAAATGCATTGTTATTAAACTGCATTCACCGTCTTTATGAAAAAGAGCTACTTAAAGTAAAAATACTTACATACTATTGCAAAATTCCCGGGAACTTTATCTAAATATACTGTAGTAAAATGTGTTTGTAGTTTTTTTTTTATTGAGACTCCAATATATTAATGTTTTATTTCAGGTTCGGATTTTAACTAAAAATTATCTCATCTTTAAGAATTCTATACCTAAATTAAAAAAGTTCTCTTAAGACATACTCTACTAGATGACTATTTTCATTATAAAATTATCGAAATCTTTGCTCACTTCATTCCTATAGTTACATAATTGCAATAAATTATGACCAGTCTATGACTAGCACCTTTCATCATATAAGATCTTTTAACGTTTTCATCATTAACTGAATTCCAGATTTCCAGTACGTTGCCATGGTATTCATCTGTGAAATCATTGCACCGATTACACACACATACACAATCATTCAACAATTTTGAATTCAGATCAGAACTTTAATTAGAGTTCAATATACCTAACTTTTATGCTCAAAACCCTTTTTATAGTATATTTTTATAGGAAAGAGATGAATATGTTTCTTAAAAATACCTGAAAATTTTATATTATTGAAAGATTTGTTCAAAAGCCTAATTGCGCAATACTACGTTTCCTTTTCATATATACGAATCTTGATATCCAGTTTATTAATAAGGCAATTGTATAGATCTGTCATTATATCATAAACTTGTTCATCGGTCATCGCTACTAGTACCTCCAAAGCAGCTCTAATATCTCCCTTCTTCGAACCGAATATGAAACATTTAATCCTTTTAACGTTGAAATTATTTTTGAACCTTTTTTTAATTCTAAATTATCATTCTTGATGGCATTTGTATTTTTACGTTTCCTTTTTTTACGCTTACCTCCATTGTTTCTAACATTTTTATTTTCACATTTGTTTTCGGTATAAAAACACTCCAAATTTTATTTCCATTTCATCTCCAGAAGAACATTACTATCACAATAAATTATATTTAGACCATATGAGTAAATAGTTTTAAAAATTCCAATGAAGAAATTTTCCCACCATAGTCTTCATTTTATTTGGAAAAATCTTAATCATATAAAGATATATATTATCGAATCTATGTATATTAAAATATGTCATTTCAATTCTACAGAACTAAATTCCATTTTAGTAGCTTTTTGTATCTGATCTGTGTTAATTCATTCTTATATCAACGTCTATAATTGTTTGACCAATATATTTGTATTCACAGATTCTATATTTCATCATATAAACACAGTTGTTCATTTCGCAGAATTGAAACATTGATTTTTCATCTCTCTGGTCATCACCATTCATAATGCCCACCTTACGTTTTTTAACTTTAAAAATTTTATATTTCAATTTTAAGTGACTTAAATCCTGTAAGTAATTATCATAAAAAAATTCTCCTCAAAATTCTTATTCGTCTTTATGTCGTTTCGATCTGATCCCTTTTTTAGTCTACATCTAGAGATATTAGATATATTTTTCATAAAATAACTATTCCAAAAAATTCTAATTTTTTATTTTCTAAAATAATAATGTCTAGAACCCAAAACATCATTAGGAGAAAAATAAATATACACATTTTCTGAATATTTTAATTGATAGTTTTGATATATAAGAGACCCATTATATCAACCCATTTCTATATTCATTAATATCACTAAATCCTTCAATATATATATATACACACACACACACATATATATATATATATATATATATACACTCTAAACAAAATAATATAACATTCAGCAATGACGTTCATTGCAAATGCTATAAAAATTTACGCAAATATAAATAATTTATTTCTTAATTGATAAATTTTAAGAAAATAACATTAAATGGACACACGTATAGAAAATCTCTCATAAGAAACATGAAATAGTTTCGAATGTAAAGAAATAAATTAAAGAAAAGCGTATTTTCGAACTAAATTGCATAAATAATTGCATTTCCAACAATGGAGATACGTCTCCAAGTCAAATCATATTTTATCTCTTCCATCATTTTTTTAAAAAAATGGATTTACTTTAATGGATTTACAAAAGCATTTCGGAACATTAAAACGTCTCGTGAAAGTAAAGGTAATATATATCTTAAATATACAACACAAAACATGCAAAAGAAGTGCAATAGTATTTATTTCTATTTTTGGTCTCAAATTCAAATAATTGTAAATAATGTAAGAATGCAAAAAAAAAAATAGAAATATTTTAATTCAACTTCATATGCATTTCACGTTACTACTCACGGATAAAATAAAAAAAATCTAAAGGGCGAGAAAATGCGTAAATTTTCACATTCTTAAAACTTCATAAAACTAGTATTCCAATCTTTCGGAAATATTGCATAGTAAAAAGACTTGAATAATTTCTAACGATTATCAAGCAATATAACTAGCATGCCTAAGATTCAGAACAATAACTAATTTAAAAAATTTGCAAGCTAAGTAATATAATTTCTTACTTACATTTGATTTTTCTTCCCTATATTTAATAGACTCATTATATGTTTTCAATCTGAAAAAGAAAAAAAACCAATATAAATATCAGAAAAATGTTGATTTGAATTTTACACATCAATTAATAACACACACAACTCTCACATAATTACAACTAAAATGTAATATTACTCTTAAAAGATGTCAAATTGTTGTATGTTAGCATTTTAACAACCCAATTACTATAATGGCGTTAACTTATGAATTAAGAGGATCTCGAATTATATTCTTTCTTCGTACATTTTTTATTTGTACAAGGACACGCAAAACTAAATGAATAAAGAATTTAACTCATTGGTGATATATTTCGGTTATATTCGAAATTTTAACACAACATTTTGTCCTGTTAAATGACATGAACAGTGATAAGCCAAGAATAAATTTAGGTTTAGATTTAGTGGTAAAAACTTTGCGACGATTATCCTTCATTCTTTAATCCTAATGTCATGTTTCATTTTAATAAAATAGTCAATAAGTTATAGACTCCAATTGATGATACTTCATAAAAAATACTTTATCACTAGAGAATAGAAATAAGGTCGCTCTCTTCAGAATCCCACTTCATAAGTCAGTCCTAGATTATGATTTGAAAATGAAGTCTTAGCTAAAATAATTACTTGATCTGATTTCAGCTTTGCATTCTAGTACTTAGATTAAAAATCACTTAAAAACAAAGGATTAACTACGACGCTTTAATACAACTTACAATTATTTATCAGCACGATTTTATCTTCTATCTCCTTTCATTATCCTTTCAATTATGTTTCATTTATATATCACTATCTCTAATTCAATTCCCAGAACTTCTATTTTCGTCTAATTTACCTAATCAGATTTCATTTTGATCGGGAAGAAATTGTAATTTTATGCAGTACACAAACTACTGTAAAGTCCCCAAGGTTAGTTAACAGATAATCGCTAATATCCCGATGTCCTAATCCTTATTTTTTTGTCGTATTCTGTTCACCTAAATAGAAGCTACCTTTGGTTATTCTGTCCCATTCATAATTAAGGAGAAATTTCGAATGTAAAGTAAAATCGCTATTGCACTCGGGATGCGCGTCACCCATATTTACCAATTACAGTTAATTCGATTAATAGAAAATCAGATCCCTAAAACACTTCTGTCGTAAATCTCGTTCTTAGATAATGAAGAAAGATAATAAAAATAGTTAAGAGGCTTAAATTTAATAATAGCTTAGTGATTTAAATTCATTTTCTACTTTTTAAACTTTCATTATATTACAGCTATAGTCTTTCGGTTATGGACTTGAAAATTTCAGAATGACGAGTTGTTAACTCCCTCAGTTATCTTCCATGCAGCGTTGCATGAGACCATTGAAGCTGGGTTTAATTTAATGTGTAGCCTTTTCCCAATTTGCAGCATGGTCAGAATCAGCCTGATCCCAACCAGCCACCCACGAAACTGGCGCTCTTACTATAAGCGCCATGATATTTTTCATCTTAAAAATTTATCCAAATAAAGTTAGAATAATTTAAATATAATTCTAGGGAAAATATTTAAATAGCATTTATCTTTTCATTTGTGTTAAAATAAAATATCACTCAATTTCTCCTTTGATGTGAAACTAAACAATAGGAAAACGGATAAAGCGTTCGCTAAACTATGCTCAAATTGCTTTAAAACACCGTTTCGAATTTGCATAAATGACATTATCCGTAAAATGCGTTTTGGGGGAAAGCATTTTTAAGCCAAGCAAAGCATTTGTATCGAATTAGAAGCTCGCCAACTCCGAGAAAGAAAAAAAAACATTCACTTATTGAAAATGAAGTCTATATTTCACCACCGTCATTGTTTACTTTGACAAAAACAAGATAATCTGAAAGACCCGGGGTAAAATACATTCAATAAACAGAAAGCCAAGTCAATTTTCCTCGCTTGATATTTATAATTTATCGCAGTAATTGCCAGGTGTAATTTGGCGCCCTGAAAGAGATGAATCTTGATTTATGGCGCCAACTTTTCACACTTGCCTCTTCTGGTGAGTTATGGAAAAGGATTTCTATTGATTCGCGTTTCCTGAATAAAATGATGAATATTAAGTAGAAAAGAGCAATTCGTTGAGAACTCATTTATTAGATTAGTTTTTATTTTCTTCCGGCGATGCTCTTTAATCCATTCGAGTCATTGAAAAATACTGGTTTCGTTCTAAATTAATAGAATGGCGTTTTTACGGCAGTGTCAGTGATTCTGGAAATGAGGAAAGTCATTGAGCGGTAGAAATACTTTGTAAAGTGCTTTAATTTGTGTTTCGAATCACTTAGAGAATATGAAAAATGCCGATGTTTTTTTTATAGAATGCTTCCGGGTCCTACTTCTGCCCAATTCAAAAGCAAACTAACCATAGTCAATAAATCTCATAATTCTCTACAGCAGTTAAATGACCAGATCGATATCTGAGTAGGCAGATCACTTTTATAAATACTTTTATTTGCATCATAGATTCCCAATCTTTATTGATCTACCACCCACTTCTCGAGGGAAAAAATTGGACAACCCCCTCGGCCCGTTTCAGAAAAAGAAAAAAAAATATCTGACTACTTTCTTTTAATCAATAATGAATTTGTGAGTTTTAATTTTTATAATAAATATTTTAAATACTCACAAAAATCAGAAAAAGAAAGTAATCACGCAGAAACATTAATTTTTTCCCACTCTTTCAAATGCATTGCGTTCTATGTAATTTAGTGTAGCAATATCAATAATGCACGCTATCTATTGTTCAATAATCTAGCTTTGAGAAGAAAATTAATTAGTTCCACGGGATTTATATTACACCGTGTAGTCAGGGCTGATGCTCTTTAAATCTGTCGGGGCCCAAAGTCATCCCGTTGGCGTGGTGTGGATGTTAGGAGAAGGGGTGCCAGCTCGGGTGTCGTCCTCATCACTTGACCAAGGTTCAAAATTACGAGGTCCGTCACCAATAGCCCTTTTTTTGCTTCTAGTGTGACGTTAGTTTAGTTTAGTTTTTATTAACGTCGCACTAGAAGCAACACGAGGGCTATTGGCGACGGATCTCGTAATTTTGAACCACGGTCAAGTGACGAGGACGACACCTGAGCTGACACCCCCCCTCTCCCACTAGTGCGACGTTAATAAAAAACTAAATTAAACAAGGGATTAATATTACTTTGGGAACTGAACCTGCCTTGTTTATTTACTAGTCAAAAAACAAGCTTATAGTGTTATTAATACTTATTTTCAGAACGGACAGTTTGAAATTCGACGCTTCCTCTCCTTTGTTCACATTGTAGAATGTGAACAAAGTATAATGAATGTGTAATTCACTAAAAGAACAAAGCTCCGAGCGATGTCTGTAGTTTAAAATAAATTCGAACAGTACTCAATCAGTCAAGTGAAACGACACGTTAAATTGGCTTAAAACTTAACATATGAGGTACTAATTTAGAAAGCTACATCGTCATTTCATATCAAATGCGACCGCATTCGCCAAAAAAAGCTAACTTACACAAAACCAGCCTTACATTACAAAAAAAAGATAAAGATGATACATAACATTATTATAGATACGACAGTTAAATGGAGAGATCATTCCTAAACTGGTGTGCTCCAGTCATTCTTTTGGTGGTGGACGTAACAGAGTTTGCTTATAGGACATTTAGGGCTATTTTTAAGCATGTGATGGATAATTTTTGATATATTTAAATGAATATTGCTCAGAGAGGTGGCAGTTGGTCCTCTCTGCCCTCAAATTAGTTTTGAGCCAAACACTGCCCCTTAAAGTTTTTCAACAGTGGGTGATACCGACCCTATTTAGACCTACTACTCTACATTCACTGTAAGCCAAAAAAAAAAACTTGATGTGATAAAAGTTTTCTGTATTTATCTATATATAATAAATCTAGTAATATAAATGTTTTATTTTGATACAAAATGCTATAGTATTCCTGAAATTAAGATCACGAGTTTTGTGAAGGAGATATTCGAGTCAAAGGTGTAAATCTTCATTCCATCAGATACTCATCATGAGTTTGACGGAATAAATATTGCTGCGCATGGTGATAGTGAGTTTAGTGGCTCAAGAGCCGCATGTGGTCATGCTGCACCAAATAAAGTAATTGAGTGAGTGTAAATCTAGGAAAGTGCAAAGCTGTGATTTCGACGAGTAAAAAAATTGAAAAAAAATGGATCGACAAAAAGAAGGGTCGAAAATAGAGAAGAATAGCTAAGTATCCCGGGGGCACATCACCCGTGTTTACCAGTGACAATAAACCCCATGCGGAAGAAAAATATCACTAGGGGGCCTCAAAGTAATAATGCTCGTTCCTACATCCTGACCCTGAAGTCAAGGCAGGCCCCTGAAGTCTCCCAGCCTAAAGGACCAGTCCTCTGATAAAAATCCTCAAGGCCAGGGTGCCCGGCTGTAACCTGAGACACTGGGTAACCTGAGACCATTTTAGTCATATCTTATGACTTGCAAGAATTAAAGTGGAATTTTTCTTTCACACCCGCTCACCACACGGGTGTAATATTGCTGCACGTTAATTGGAATTGGACTCAAAACTTAAGTGGAATATTGTGGAAGTGAAGTGATTGTGATATCAACTCAAGTGTCGTCTTAGCCACTTGACTTTAACTAAAATAACAATATCTATCTATCAATGTAGCTTTCGCGTTCCTCCTACAGAAATTTTAATTCCCAACCAACCCGCTTGTATAACGTAATTCAAACCAAATTAATTCACTGATACGCTGTGTCACTATCAATCGACATCGTTATTGCTAATTGTATATTTGATTCTCTGTTTCAATTGAAATCATCGAGTGTTCTCTATCACAATAGCATTAGAAGAATCGTGAGGGTTTTTCGCAATGAACCTCATCATTTTCAGGAATTGAAAATGAACTTCGTCATTTTTAGGAACTTAGAGCGAAACTATACCAAACATTTGCTTAAGCTATAATTTAGATAGAAAAAAGGAAGAAGAATGTAAAAATTAGTTGATGAGGAGTGTTGAAAATTAAGAAGGAACTCTAAGGTATTTCAAGGCACTCCCCCCCCCCCGTGTTGGACAAAGACAGAAGGGCAAATGGGAAAGAAAAACATCTAAAGTATTTAAGATTCATGATTCCTGTTCGTAACTAAGTCAGATAAGTCCCAGGAAGCCTCGTCATTTTGAATATCGGTCTAGTGACGAGAAAGACAGTTAAGCTTGGGCCCCTCTCCTTATTTCCACACTATGCCAACGCGTAAATATTGAGCGACATTTAATCGACTCGTTTAATGTACATCATACTTCGCTACGCGATGGGTATCTCTTGACATCAGAACTGTATCTCCCGAGTTGACAAAACCAATGCAGTCCATGATTTCGTGACCTTGAACCCTCGGATACTATGGCTACTATTTTGTGGGATAAACGCCTTTATTTTTCTTAATATAGCATATAACGCAAACAAACTATCAATATGACATTTCGAAGCTTTTGATAATAGAATCAATTTCATAAATTATACTTACAAATGCTGCCATCCCGCCACTTAACCTCGATTGATTGGTCGGTTTTATTAACGTCGCACTAGAAGCAACATGAGAGCTATAGGTGACGGACCTCGTCATTCTAAACCTAGGACAGGTGACAATGATGGCATCTGACCTGGCACCTCCGTCTCCCACTTTCTACATCATATCAAAGGGAGGACTTTGAACCTCGACAGATTAAACGATCATGAGCTCCGGCTACACGGTGGGTTTTCAGTGGCATCAAGGCTCGAATCCAAGACTCGATCAATAATATTGTTTAATATTTTAATTCATCATTTAGAGCTAATGTTTCTTTGTATTTCCTTTTCAATTCAAAGTCTTGATAAGAATTCACAAATATTTTAGGTTATTAATTTTATATTTTCAAATATATATATTTATTATTTTTACAACCAAAGCTTCTCGAAATTGTTAATCTGAATCTAACTAGAGAAATGGAGATACTCATGAATAAATTTCTTCTGAATTATGCAAATTTTCAAAAATAAATCTTCCCTTAATAGCTCATTGAATTTATTTAAGAAAACATTATTCAAAACTAGATCCAGAAATTTCTTCAACATTCATCATTCACTACCTGTAATATTTATCAAATGGAGCTTTGAGAATTGAAATACATAGTTTTCATAGTTTTATACTTATGAACTTAAAAAAATTCTGTCTGAAGCAATTATTTTTCAAAATAATCCTTCGATTTCCTACTTATTATTCTTATTTATTCGATACAAATTCATGTATTTCAAAATAAAATGTTTTCTTCGAAAACATTACTTTAAGGCGCCTTACGACCCTTAGTTTTAGAAAGGATAAATATTATGAATAAATCGATCTCATTATTAAGAAACAAAATTTCATTCCAGTTGTCTAAATTCGTTATTATAATAGCTGTTGTTTTCAGAGCACGAAAAATTCGAATATTAACTTCGAATTGTAATGAGTTTTTACTTTGAATTTGTTGAAATGTAAGTTTTCTCAAATCTGGTGAAGTGTTAAGAAATGCAATATTTGGATTGTGTAACAACAAATCAAGAAATATTTAAAAATATCGAATTATTGTTTATTCTTATAACATACATTTGTCACAGAAATTAACAATACTTCATAAAATAGTGAAATATTTCAGTTTTACTTTTAAGCGTGGGCAAATGTTCTCTATTTCTTCCTTTCATCCCACGTCAGATACCTTTATGGTAATCCAATTTTCCCCAGAAACGTTGGAGCTTGTTGTTGTTAGTACTGTATGCGATGCGGTTTGGGGCGTGATCTCCGATATAATACGAGGGAAAGCTCAAAAAGTACTTTTATTTGAAGACAGATGATATCATTAAGGTGAATTTTTGTTAACAGTAGGTGCTGCCATCTGTTAAACGGAATCGACAGAAATGTGACACCGATTCATAAGTTAGTTTTGATTTGGAAGTCATTAGCTACTAAATCTAAATTTGATTGTTGCCTCGTCGAGTTTTGCATCGAGTTGTCCCCGTCACCTCGATTCATCATTATGCATCGGAAATCAAGCAAACCTAAAACTGTTGGGTAGCTTCTGGTGAATCTGCTTCAAAGCAGGCGAATACAGTCTCATCGGGCGTTAAAGTAATGACGAAAAAGTTTCTGGGAAGCGAATGGCATTATAATTATGAATCCAAGTAACTGAGACATGAACAACTTTCTAGTGAGTCATGATGTTTCCTGAAAACAAACCATTTTCGATACTACGAGTACTATCACTGAGGATTTTTAAGGATTTATTGAACGATCTAGTACCTTTCAAACAATCGGTTGTAGAATACCCAGTTCATGACGAAAGAAACGTGTTGATTTCTATGAGTGAAGAGTAAAACAATCTCTGGTTCGAGCCTCGATGCCTCTAAAGACCCGTCGTGTAGCAGGGGCTGATGCACGTTAAATCTGCCGGGGCCCAAAGTCCTCCCGTCTGCGTGGTATGGAAGTTAGAAGAGAGAAGTGCTAGCTCATGTGGCGTCCTGGTCACTTGACCGAGGTTCAAAATTACGAGGTCCGTCACCAATAGCCCTCTTGTTGCTTCTAGTGCGACGTTAATAAAAACTAAACCATAACCCAAGACTCGAATGTCGGGAAATATATTTTATTCGAATCAGGGAATAGGCGAAAACAGAGCTGAACGTTCTGATGTCAAGGTATATCAGGTCCCTGTTTCCTTATGAAGGCTCTCTGCACTGAAACAATTGATGAATATTTCGCATATTCTTAAGCACAAAATCTTTTTCCAGTGATTTGTCGCCGAAGCAGAATGAGCGAGTGGATGAAAGTTGAGATTTGGCGGAAGGGGAAAGAG
The DNA here is from genome assembly GCA_019974015.1 of Nephila pilipes. NCBI lineage: Eukaryota > Metazoa > Arthropoda > Arachnida > Araneae > Nephilidae > Nephila > Nephila pilipes. Next base: position 29,529 of record BMAW01027894.1, read on the forward strand.
CCATGTCTAGCTATACAGCGCCAAATATATGTGTATAAGAATTAAATCTTGAAAAAAAATGGAAAGAAAAAAATGTCGGAGTTGCCTTGCCAATGTTTACCAAACATAACAAGCCCCAAGAGAAAGAAGATCATTCTTAGTGTACGATTGGGTTATGATTACCATAATTACCTAAATAAGGTGAGCCGTTTTTTTCTATTGACTTTGAACGTGAAAAGATTTGACGTTCATCAGGTAGCTCATGCGGAAAAGTTAAAATATGTAAATTAAAATATAACATCTACTTCTTCCTTCTTGTCAGAACAGAAGAATGGAATTAAATTTTTTAAAGTTATATCACTATAAAAACTGATGACTATTTTTGTAATCACGCTGTATATTGTTCATGTGATGAATATCATAACAATTTGAAAGCTTAATCAATATACTTTATTAGGTTTCCAAGAAAAAAATTGTTTTAAATAACAGAAATTTTGATTTTTAAAACTGCGATATATAAAAGTTTGGGATATGTTGTGCCAATAAGGGAGGAATTTATTTTATGCGCAATATTTAATTAAACAAGATTGCTTAATCGATTAATCGTTTTAAAATTGGATTCTAAAATTTAAATTAAAATAATAATTTAACTTTTCTTTCTTTTTAAAATAACTTTACAACAATAATTACGTTTCCTGCTTTTTTTTTAAAAAAAAAATTTCTTAAAAAATTAACCCTTTGCCAGCCATTTCGATGTTACGATTTTTTGTTCGGATCGAACGATTTCTTTTAAACCCGCTGTTCCGAGTTTTCGAAAGTGTGTCAAATCGGTATAAAACATTCCCTTCCTAAAGCACTATCGACAACTCTTTTCACAGAGTTCCGCTTGAACTCTAATTACCGTGACGTCACGCTATGGGAGGGGCGGGACGCTGTCACATCCGAAACACGTCACAGCCCACGTCACTTGAAAATCGGGTCATCCAAATGGGTACCTATTAATCACATCTGGAGTCATAAAAGCATGTTTGTCGACAGACATTAAACCGAAACCCCGACCTTCCCAGAGCCACTCCTCGTCCGGCCGGCATCACTTGGGACCTCGCATCTGCACCCGGACACAAAACATTCGAACGTTGTCGGAGGGCTGTTCGACACAACTGCTTCATTAATTACTTCTGATAAGGAGACAAGAGCTGTGCGAGAAATCGATAAAGGAATTAATTGCAGACGATTAGTTTAGAGGGATTAAACAAGAAATATAGATCGAGAGAGTGTCTATGTAGAACGAGAATGAATTGCAGTAGTGTGTATTTATCGAATATTTGCGTGTTTAACTGGAGAATTTTTGGAACAATTTAAGATGAATTATCGGGAACAGCTTATATGGTGACGTGCTAGCTCGCAAAAAAAGAAGAAAACCTAGGTACTTTTCCGTTAGCCACGCATAAGCGAAAAGTAGCCAAATGTGGCACATTTTTTATATCTTTAGTTCGTATTCATTTAATTTATGAGGAAAATAATTCCAAATTAAATGAATATTTTTATGAAAATTATTTTTTTTTTATTACCGGTATCTCGAGTCGTCGCCGAAATGAAAAATCTAATGTTGGCGAAATTAGCACCCGGCTAGTGAGAAAGTAACAAAACGAACGAGATACATAGGGTCTCAAATTAAATAATATAATATAGTAGATCAGGGGATGGCTAAAGTGGTAGATGCGACAAATTCGGCGCATTACATGATTACAAGGGACTGTTCAGTCAAATTTTATAAAGAAGAGAAATGTTAGATAAACCTTAAAACATTCTGTAATGCTTGAACTTTGACGAGGTAAATATCGCGTAATATTTTTGTGAAACAAAATATATCGATTGATTGATTGTTTCATTAAGTCGTACTAAAAAGCAATAAAAATGCTTTTGGCGATGCGCCTCATAATTCTGAGCCACGGTGAAGTAACGAGGACGAATCACGAACTATTACCTCCTTCTCCAAACTTCCATTCCACGTCGAAGGAAATACATGGGACCTCGATCCCATTTAATGTGTATCAGCCCCCTTTACACGGCGTATCTTCTGTGGCATTAAGGTTCGAAACCCCTTATTCACCGACCGTGAATCCGCTATCATGACCACTGCGCCACAGTGATCACTTCATTATATCAGCTTAATTTAACTAATTCAACTACGTCATCAAGTTATTCCTTTTCCTCTCCTAAGCGAATCAAGTTCTATATGTCCTTTTTTTACCTATATTTATCAAACCTTAACAATGAAAGTAAGACGGCTTAAGAAATGCCTAAGTCATGTGGCGCATCTGAACTCGTTTGTCGAAAAATTGGCTCAAGGTATGCCGAAAAGTTGGCCAACCCCGCAGTAGATGATACGCACATAAAAATAAAAATAGAAGAAAAATATTACATTAATTTTTCTTGCTTACATTTCGGAGCTTTGAAAGCAACCTTTACGCAAAAAGGGGAATATAAATGTTAGAATCCGAAACATTCGTCAAATTTACATTTACTCATTCGAATGTCTGGATGTATATCGTCGACACATTGAATACTTTCCACTCTAGAAATTGAGTCTTCTTCACGCACAAAATTGATTCCGAAATATTTTTTTTTAATTTCAAATTTTTGTCGGGGTTTAAATTCTCGTTAGACTTTCGAAAAAAGAAACGCTCTCTCAGCTTATACACGGATGGCTTGTAATAGGAAATATAAGATATTTTGTAACAGGAAATAAAAGATTTTTTTATTGATCATGCAAGGAGACCAATATTAATCAACAAGGGATTGGATCCACTAACTGAGATTGGAGCTTTCACCCATCAAGACCACAACTCTAGACTTTATTCAAGCCAAAGCTTAATATTACAGAAAACATTATGGAAAATAAAGTTCTTATTATAAGGTTTTATGTTAAAAATTCAAAAATTTAATGTCTAAATATTTTGTTGAAATAAAGAAACGAGTCAAATTTTATCTCGTTAATTGCGCCTAACATATATGTGAGTGTTAAGTTTAATGACGCAAGAGCTGCATATGTCTATGCTGCGTTAAACAAAGCGTAACTGCTCTGATATAGAGATTAGTTTAGTTTAGTTTTTTATTAACGTCGCACTAGAAGCAACACGAGGGCTATTGGCGACGGACCTCGTAATTTTGAACCACGGTCAAGTGACGAGGACGACACCTGAGCTGGCACCCCCCTCTCCTAACATCCACACCACGCCAACGGGAGGACTTTGGGCCCCGAACAGATTTAACGTGCATCAGCCCCGGCTACACGGCGGGTCTTTGGTGGCCAAGGATCGAACCCGCGACTGAACGAAAACCGCCAGCCGCTATCCACGACCTTGACCACTAGGCTACCGCGGCCCCCTCTGATATAGAGAAGGACTGCTAGGTAAACCGGAAGTGCGTCACCGGTGTTCACCAAAGACATTAAACCGCATGAGAAAGGAAAAAGATTACTAGGGGGCCTCGGGTGAGTGATGTCCTTACTCACCTAAAGATAAGCACCTCGGGACATGATGGTGCTTGATTTGAGAGCCTATTCTAGTGAATGAATTGTGACATATGTAAATTCACATTATGTGTTGAAGTGTAAGAGTATAAGAATGATCTGATAGTGAAGTAAAAAAAGGGGGTTGTAAACTACTAAGAGGTTGGGAAAAAATAATAATAGAGAGAAGCAGATTGAAAGGTTTGGTGAGCAAGATCGGACATGTTATTAATCTGGGAAGAAAGAGCGAAATTAGAACTCCACATTTGATGCCAAGAGATAACACTCTAGCAGAGAATAAAGATACATTCCTTTCTGACTCGGAGCTACCTTTAAAACTATTTCAAATTAGTAACTGTTTTTGAAAATCTTTTGTTGAGGACGAATGAAGAATTCAGATCCATAGTCGTGACAATTGATTTCTGGCTCGTTTCAAGCATCGAATGAATATCAGCTTAATTTTCTACAATGTCTCTTTCTTGACTGAATGAATTCCATCGCAGTTTCCTTCCTGAGTTGCAAAAGCACAAATCCGTGAAAATAAATCCGTGGTGCTCAGTATTACATTAGTACCTCACGTACATATCTGAGAATTAAAATACCTTCGTATTTGATATTTTGCCCATTGCGTTGCAAAATGGCCTCAGTCCCTTTGTGATATAGGCATCGCAACTCATCGAACCTAGGTTTCAGTTCAGGTTCTACCAAGGTCCCATTATGTAGAATAAGGATGGCATGTAATCCTTACGCGGCATGGTTAGAAGTTAGAAGAGGAATGTATCAACTCACGGAGGAAAAGCGGTTCAGCTTCACTATATATGTATGTGTTTTAGGTTCTAACAGGTTCGATTTATAGGTTTCAAATGCACTTCTTGTAAACCTTATCAAATGAGGCATGGGGGGGGAGGTATGATGATTGTTTAAAAGTGTAGCACTAGGGAGCAAGATGATGGCTATTGGCGACGAATCTCGTAATTTTGAGACTTGATCAAGTGACGACAGCGACACCTGTGCACGAAACTCTCTCTCCAAACATCCACACCGCGCTTATGAGATTACTTAAGACCTCAAAAAAATTCAACGTACATCAGCCCCTATACACGGCTTGTCTTCAATGGCGTCGAGGCTCGAACTTCCGATTCAACGAAAACAACGCCAACCGCGAATCTCTGATGATTTAACTCAGGTCAGTCGCCAGTTTATCTCAAATAAATTTAATGCATTGGTTCACACTGGGAGCAGTTCCGCTCATCATTGGACGTTGAAGAGATTTAAAGAGGTGTCTTGAGTCCAAGGCTATTTTAAGGGGCGTTAAAACGAATTTTTTGCACGTTCTTGTGAATATTGCTCCTTCCCACCGGGCAATATTCGCAAGAACGCGCTGAAAAATATGGTTGATATTAAAACCCCATCGAGTGCATGTTTCAACAAACTACTTTTAATATCATTTAAGCAAGTTCAGTCCACACTAACAGAAGTTATAAGTACATTATAGCTTTATTCCTAAAACAAAATAAATCCAAATAATTACATAATTGAAATTATTAAGGGATATCAGTTGTACAAGATCCTTTTAATTTGATGTTTTCACTTTAACAAAAATTGAACAAACTGAATAAAGAAATACAAAAAGGCAAGTCTATGTTTGTGTGTGGGTGTGTATTTGTATGCCTATGGGAATGTGTATGTGTGCGTGTTCTTTTATCATATATTCAAATAAACAACTTCAAGAACGCGAATGTACTTTATGTTTTCCTATCTTTATTTTATGATGGCGATCAATCTGTCATTTATTATGCCATTATTCACATGCATTATTCATATTTTAAATGTATTATTCATAAATAGTAAATTTTATGTAAAATGAATACTGAACAGCTTACAATGCAAGACATAAAATTAGTTGAACTGCATTTCATTTTTTTTAAAAAAAGAAACGCATTCTTCCGTTCTGGAAAAATGACATTTTTTGATTATTACGAATTCATTTACAGACTTTAAAATGCGTGTAAACTATGGTAACTATGCCCAGCGGAAGTAAGCTTTATTTATTTTGAATATTTTGTGTTGTATGTAATTAAGTCTCGCTTTCTTTATAAATTTTGTCTGAAGACAAACAGTAACTTGGTTAGTAGCGGGAAATAATCAATCAAAAATGAATTAATTTTTCGCTCCCAAAATTATTAAGACTTCATTTTAAATTGTACAGTTCCAAAACGTCAAGCATAAAATTATGCGCCAAAAATGACGACCATTTTAGGCTTGACTTGGCAAAGATACTTTTAACCTACTTTTTTGTTCAATAGTATTTTAGAATGAGAATTTTAAAACGAAAGTTGTGTTCGATGTCGGCGTGGAATTCAATTATCATTTTATTAACTCTTCACTAAGAAACAACACGAGAAATGTTATGCCTCGTAAATTTGAGCCTCTGTGAAACACTGAAAAAAACGCTTAAGCAAGAACTAAGCTCTCCACATTTCCACACCCTTTCAATTCCTGATCGCTTCGATAGATTTAACGCACGGTAGGTCTATAAATGGCTAGTGGCATTAGAAGTACGATAAAAATAGTCGAGTTCAATCACACAAGAGCCAAATTCTGCTAAGCTGCGCCAAACAAGATGTAAATATGTGTCCCAGATGTCAAAAATTGGAAAAAATGTTACGAATTGGTTGACAAAAAAAAGCTCCGAAAATAGAGAAGAATCACCAAGGTATTTCGAGAGAGCGTCACTCATGTTTTTCAAAGACAGTAACCTCCATAGAAAGAAAAGGGTCACTAGAATACATCAAGGTCATGATGCGCCAACTTACCTAAAGAGAGCAAGCCACTGAGGGTTCACTTTTCATTACTTTTGAGAAAAAGACTTCAAATATCCCAACCCTTTGGAAAATTATTAATTTTTAACGACTTGAAATGTAATTGATAGACTGATTATATATTTTTGTCGCTCTTAGAAGCAGTACAAGGGATTCAGAGGAGGACATCGTAATTTTCAGGCTCTTTCAAGTCACGAAGACGACAACGAACTGGTATCATATTCACCAAAATTCCACACCAATCCATTGTGAGAATTTGGAGCATTTGCAGATTTATGTGCATTATCCCTGCAACATGATGCATATTTAGATCTCGAACCCACGACATACAGAAAGAATGCCACCGTGTGTCGCGGCTAGAACCATGTGACTGTCGCGGCCGCATGTTGGCATCGAGAAATGCTATTTAAGTACTTATACTCTAAAAAGCCAATTGGTTGACAAACCGTTCGTTGAAACAATGCCGTCCCTGTCTATAACCCGTGAATTCCTTTCGTTTCGAAGAAACACTTACAGCACGTGGATCACTGACAGCCTGACGCGTGCAGCCTTTTAACTCGAATGCATCTAAGAGCTAAGTCGTTCGTTTTGGAGATTCTATCCCATCCACCACAATTCTTAGACCTAGCGCCCTCCGATTATCACCAGTTTTCCTCCAAAAAAATGTTTTGAAGAGTAAAAAAAAATTCAAAAAGGAAGACGTTAACTAAGCACCAATTGAGTTCTTTGTCTCTTAAGACAAGGTGTATTTCAAACATTTTATTTACAATTTACTATCACCCTGAAAAACTTCATAAGTGACGAGGGAAGTTACATTTAATAATATTTATGGTACAATATATCGAAAATGCATTTTCTCTTTACAAAAACGGGTAGAACTTTCCGGTAAATCTAATATTATCCATCGCTAGATATAAATCCACTGAAATTACAAGATATGAAACGATTCAGTCTTAAGAAGCAGAACACGTTGTGAGAATTCATAGCTGTTACCATAACTATGTTTTAGAATTCACTGTTATTAATGAATATATGCATCCAAAAGTTGTGAATCATAACGTAATTTACATTCTCTTGAAGGCGGATATACACGTAATTCGGTCGGATGATCTTAAATGCAGTTTGTACCACCCCAAGCTGTTCATAATTAATGTTGTCATTAAAATCTAGACAGCCGAGTTCCATCCTTATCTTTATTTTGTTTTAGAAAATGTGTTAGAAAGTAAACTAAGAAGTGCAAGAATATAAAATATTATTCAGTAATTACAACTTTCCGCTGTAGGAAAATTAAATATTTTGAAGTTTAATTAAAACTTATAGGTTTTATGTGGTTTTAACAAACATATATTCCATATTGTGTAGCTAACAAGGTAGCCAAGTAGGGATGGTCTTCAGGGGGGCGGGGCGGATGCTATGCACTGGGGTCCGCAACTGAGCGCCCCAACATGATTAAGAACTAAAATAATGTAGTCTTACTCATGAAAACTTGACAATATTCTTATTGTTGTCAGTTTGACGAAGAGCCCATGTTATAGTAAATAATATTTAGCAGATCTAAGAATTTCGACAATCTTTTTTTCTTCATCTCAAACTAATTCTTGATGATGCGAATGGTTAATTTTTGTTATTTGATTCGGAGAATTCCCGCACCTAACCTGAACTTTTTTTTATTCATGCATGTTTGCAGAACGCTTAAATGCAATTGCTATATTAAGCATCGAAAAAGAAATTGCAAGAAATTGGAATTTTTCTGAAGTAATTAATGTATTAGTAAAAACACAACTAATTGTGAAATTTCACATGAAACTTGGAAAAACCACTACTGCAACTTATAATGTATTGAAAGAAGTGTATGGCAATGAATGTTTTTAGCGTGCTCGCATTTTTAGTGGTTTAAGCGTTTTCAAGATAGCCGAGAAAACGTTGAATATGATTTTCGTCATCTTACGTCAAACACGATATGACAATATCAGAAAAATCGGCAGTTGGTTCGATCAGACCGTCGGTTAAATACTCGTTCGATTGCTTAGACAAGAATGACAAAGAATCCATAAGGCGATTCCACCAAGATAATGAGAAGGATCATTCCACACTGTCTGTCAAGATGTTTCTAGCCAAGTACATCCCAATGTTAGACCATCCGCCTTATTCGTCGGATCGCGAGCCATGTGACTTCTATCTGTTTCCAAAGGTGAAATCTGCATTAAAAGGAACAAGATTTGGGTCCGTTGAAGCTGCGAAAGAGAAAGCGGCACGCGTCCTGAGGGAGCTGACAAAAGAAGACTTCCAGTACTGTTTCGAACAACGGAAAATTTTTATAGAGCATTGTAGGGATAGAAGAGAGTGTATATTGAAGGTGATAATAAGTAAATAATTAAGTATGGCATCAAAATAAAATGCTTTACAGTATCAGTCTCGTTATTTACTGGCACCACCTTGTAATGCTTTAAATCATAGCTATTGACATTGATTCGGTTTCAGGAAGTCTTAGAGTGGAGTAACCAAAGTGTAGAGAAGATATACTTTTATCTGCTGAGTTCTACAACGACGGTCTTATAGGCAAGAAACACTGGAAGAAATGTATGACTCTGAAGGGTGATTAGGTAGAGAAGAATAATAAATATTAAGTTTCTATTTCTATTATTTTAAAGTAATAATTAAAATTTTACGAAACTCCGGGTTTAGTTTAGTTTAGTTTTTATTAACGTCGCACTAGAAGCAACACGAGGGCTATTGGCGACGGACCTCGTCATTTTGAACCTCGGTCAAGTGAAGAGGATGACACCTGAGCTGACAACCCCTCTCCTAACATCTACGCCACACCAACGGGAGAACTTTAAGCCCCAACAGATTTAACGTGCATCAGTCCCGGCTACACGAAGGGTCTTTGATGGCCAAGGATCGAAACCGCGACTGAACGAAAACCGCCGGTCACGAATCCGAAGCCATGACCACTAGGCTACCGCGGCCACACGAAACTCCGGGATATCAATTAAAACTTTACGATGAGCCTGGATACTTATATCTACGCCATCCAGAAATCAAATCAATATAAATAGCTCTACTGAGCAAAAGTATATACATAAGGGTCAATTTATATACGGAAATTTTTTTATTAAAATATCCGAGTTACTTCTTAGTAATAATCATAATTTGACCATATCTCCTCCTAATATTTCTAACTAAATTATTTCTGTTTTGTTTTAAAAGGGAAAATAACTTAATGTACATTATTAAACTGATAGGAAACCTGTTTACGTAACATCAATGAACAGGAAAAAGTAATTACATTTCTGCGAATCATTACTTGTTGTTCTTTAAAAAAAATAAGGGTGGTAATTTTAAAAAATTATCTTGGGAGCATATTAAATTGAGAGTGCAACGGAACTGCATTTCCGGTTTGACAACGTCGAGAAAAAACAATTTATAATAATATATCAACGTGACTGCCCCCCCAAAAGAGGACTCAAAACTAAACCTGATTATTTCCTTTTCGTCGTTATAAAACACTCTCTGTAAAAGCCGTTCCCCGAAGACTCCGAAACACAGAGTTCTCATTACCAAATTACATTCTGTGCGCCGTTGCTAATTATGTTTCTTTTCCCACTCATTCTGCACAACTGCCTTTGAATGGCGATCCATTTCAAATGGAATTTTATTGAGTCGGACTTTTCTAAACAATTCGCGTGCACGTAAATGATACAAAAGTTGTCATTCAAGCATTGATTTCGCTTATTTGCTGTTAACGACTCGTTTTATATCGAACGCACAGCACACACAAAAAAATGTTCGCTCCGGTACAAATCAGTTAATGATGTAGTCGGACTCCTTTGACTGGCTGCAGCTGGGACCCATGGTTACTAAACCGCGTTCTAAGGGAACTTCGAGTAACAGAACTAACATAAATTGAGCGGTAATATAAATTCGAACATCGATGGGAATTTTCTGCGGCGCGCTTACACCGTTTCGAAATTATTTTTGACTATTGCGATTATTACTTATGCAAGAAAGGATTCATTATTTGACCAATTTATCTGACCAAAATTTGACCATTACAAAATGGTTGAACGAACAGCTAATCTCATTGACCGCGAAATCTCGATGTGCTGGTGATGGTGAAATTAAATGGCACAAGAGCCAGGTGGTAACATGCTGCTCCAAACAAGATGTAACACTGAAGTAGACGTTTGAATTAGTGAGTGATAGCATTTCCAATGATGCAAAAGTCAGATGTGTCCATGCTGCGCCAAATAAAATAAGTGAGTGAGTGTAAAGCTAATAAAATACAAAACTGCGATCTAAACGTGGGAAAATATTAAAAAGGATTTTAAAAATTGACTGACAAGGTCTAAAATAGAAAAAGATCTCTCGAGTATCCCGGGGTCGAGGCACCCGTGTGTAGCAAATACGGTAAACCCCATAGGAAAGGGAAAAAGTCACCAGGGTTACGCGGGATCATGTTGCCCATAATTACCTTCAGAAGGTAAGCCCCTTAGTTGTCCCCTACCTACAAGACCAGCCCCCTGATATAATCTCCTGAGTCAGGGTGCCCGGTAACCCCCAGAAACTGGTCACCTCTTATGAAATGCATGTGTTACAGTGGAGATATTCTTCCACATCCTGTCACTTTCAAAGAATGCATCATGAAGACAACATTTTGCTGATATCAGCTTAGTGCGATTCTTCTTTTTTTTTTTAAGTCGAAAATCACCGTCTGCACTTTATTATCAAGGAACTTCCATGTTCTGGTATCGTAAACTATTAATACTTTACACCTGTGCTTTTTTTCCCCTCGTTTTTAGGCGAGTAAGCATTGTTTGACACACACTTATTTCTATCTCATATTCTAATTTCTCTCATTAGAAATATAAGTTTTCAATTGTAACTTGCAAATTCATAGCATGTTTATTCTATGCTGTACAACACTGAAAGAAAAAAAAAAGTATTAATGTCTTTCTTATCAGGAGCCCTAACATAATCTGAAAAGAGAATGATCTTAATCTCATAAAAAGATAGCCATAGTAAAACCGCGAATTAATGGAATCGCGACTTAATTGTACCACGGGTTAAATGGGCCAGACTGTAGCTCGCGTGCTCGCAAATACAAAAATTATAATTCGAGCATTGATTTCACTCATTCGTTGTCTAATGCTTGTCTTACATCAAACGCAATAAACATACACCAAAAATATTCACTGGGGAACAAATTAATGAATACGCAAGACTGCCAATGATATATTAAATGCCTGTTCTTTATCGCGGATTGTCACCGTAACAAGTGAATCTAATTCGAACCGATATCTTCGAGAAGAATACGATGATCCAATTACCGGAGACGTAAGTAGTTGTTACCGCTTGAAGTAATGTACGAGCGGTCAACCTGTAACGGTCCCTTGTAAAGGGACGCAATAACTCTGTCCAAGTCGTTGAGCTCATATATCACGAGTGGGAATTGTAATACCGGTGAACCAGTTAATCGGCTCGCCAATAAATTGCCAATTTTAGCCTCACATCGTTACCGGTAATTCCTCCAAGTGTATATAGGTAATTTGTAAATAATAAATGTTGCCGATTTCCCGAAAATTCCCTACAGACGATTTCTTTGGCATCTGCAATTACGTAGCGTAGTGGTCATGGTCGCAGGTTCGCAGCCAAAGTTGTTTCAGTCGAGTCGTTGTTTGAAGCCCTGATACATTAAATACTCTCCGTATAGAGGTGTTGATGCACGTTTAATCTGGTCGAGGTCCCAAGTCCTTCGACCGGAGTGGTGTGGATGTTTGAAAAGGGACGTAACAGTTTTGATGATGTCCTCGTCACTTGACCAATGTTCAAAATGACGAGGTCCATCGCCAATAGTCCTCGTGTTATTTCTCAGTGCGGCATTAATAAGCAATTGCCATCTACATTTGCAGTATCCTTTAACTACGAAACTTAACTTATTGATCAAAACAAGAGAAATACAACATAATAATCCACCTCTATCGCCAAAGTATATTAATAAAATCGTTAAAAAGGAATGGGATTATTCACTACGAGAAAACATCTGAAGGAATATATAATCAGATAGCGAGGAATTCTAAAATAATTATCAAACCAAAAAGTGAGGAAACTGAAAGACTTCTTTCTACATCCAGATTATTTTGCTCAAAAATTATATCACTATTAGGAAAACAAAGCAATGATCGTTCAAGTTTCTGACATGTTAGTTTTTAAAACACATTGACTAACTGATGACGTATTTAATTACGTATTTTAACATTATTTTTCTTAAAAACTATTCATTTAAATGCACATCTATAATTTGTAACAAAATTGCTTATTTATTATTTAAAACTCTGTCGAGGCTCAAAGTCCTCCGATTGGTGTGTTGTGGAAGTTTGACAGATAAGGATCGAATAAGAAGGACGTGACAGATAAGGTGTATCCCCTCACGCGATACAATAAAATTATATATGCTCCACTCACGCGAATTCAGTTGATTTCATTATATTAAGCGGCAGTATATAAAACTCAAATAGAATGTCTATTGCGGATGTTTTATTTTATATTCACTGTTTCAAGAATATTCTCGGTAATTTACTGGTATACCAATTTTATTAGCAAATTTTACCTAATTACCGGTAATTAAATGTGTCGGTAATTTTGCGATCAGTAATCGTGAGTTGAAGCATGCCTTTTGTTACTGCTACGTTCGTTTCATGCCGCAGATTGAGGCGTTTGCATTTGTTTCATAAGAATTTAAAATGTGCAAAATTCTAACAATAAAGGATATCCATGATATTATTTACTTAATAAAAATGTAAAGAATGTCTGTTAATGATTATATCATTTAATGATTTAAAGAACAAAAAGATTTAGAACAGAAACAAAAATATGTGATTCAGTTATTTTACAAATTTTATACCAATCTTTTAGAATGAAGTTTATTGAAATCACATTGGGCGTGATTTGAGTCTTGAAAATGTAATAATACCATTTTTATTTTACAGTATTGTAGATTTTATTCGATAATAATTGTTACGCTTATAATCTTATAATTATCTGAAATCTGCTAAATCAACTTTCCCACGATCGCACACCTGTAGGGATAACCTCTGCTAGACCCTATGTCTGCAGCCAAAAGTCCCTGAAAATTCCCTTCATCCAATGCCACGTGAGTATCAGATGATATAGAGAAATTCCTCCATCTTTCGAAATGAAGTTTATTGAAACCACATTTGGCGTAATCTGAGTCTTTTAAAAATGTAATAATAGCATTTTTATCTTTCAGTATCGCAGATTTTATTTAATGTTATTTGTTATACATATCAGCTTATAATTATCTGAAATCTGCTAAATCAACTTTTTAAGATCACACACCTGTAGGGATAACCTCTACTACACTCTGTGTCTGCAGCCAAAGTCCTTGAAAACTCTCTTCATCCAATGCCACTTGAGTATCAGATGATATAAAGAAATTCCACCATATAAATTCGATACGAGGTTCAATTCTATCATTCACTTTGGTCATGATGGCCGAAGCAGCGCTGTTCATTCCCTTAAATTTTGAGTATTCTAACTCATGAAATCTATTGGAGTTTATCATCTGTATGTAAAATTGCCTCTCTGACATCAAAAGAGATAAACATACTTTTTCTAAACTGATGTTCTCCTTACAGCCATGAATACTAATGATATTTTTACTCCTCCATTAAATTAAGTACCATTATATATCGAAATGATGGAAGCCTAATACTACTAAACTTGAAATGGAAAATCTTCATACTCGCGTTCTGTGAAACATGATGGAAATAACAAGATGCGTGATATCGGTGTTGGGATTCTTCATTTAACTGATTGAAAAATAGATAGATTTGCTTATATCAATATACTTTGAAACAAAGCTGTCAAGAAATGGACATGTTATCATATTTCAAAATTTATCAGGATAATGACCTAAAACGTAATGCTCATATTGTAGATTTTATATTTTTATATTTTTTCATTGGTTAACTCTCCACATGTTATCGAAACAGAGTCCATGTTTCAAACCAATCGATCACATTTGGGATCAATTGGAACATAGAATCCATAAATTTAAAATTTACTTCAAAATAAGTTTGGAGAATTACGCACACCAGAATGGGAAAATAGAAGGAAACTTTGGAGAAAATTTGACGGAATCGACGCTTAAATGAAGTTATAAAACGTATAGGAGACTGTGTGCGCGTGTGTGTGCGCGTGTGTGTGCGCGTGTGTGTGTGCGTGCGTGCATTATTAAGGTACATTAATAGGATTTTATAAAAAGTTATATCTTTATGCTGCAATAATTTTCGGACACTACTTTTAGATAGTATATTAGAGGTGCGTAATTTTTACCCATGTATTAAGTTAAATTCTGTCTTTTGTACTTTTATTTAATCATCAGATATGAGGAAGAGAAAGGTTTTGTTAGAACTAAACAAAGTTTATTTTTCTTTCCAAAAATGTTGGAAAACTTGTTTCGCCCCAATACATTTGAGACTTTGTATATAGCATTCAAAAGCAGTTACATCATTGTTGCCAGTAAAAATTCTAAGGTAACAAAATAACTGCAGAAGGGAAAAAAAACCTTTCTTGTTTTCCTGTCGTTTCCATTCGATACTTTAACCTTAGGCAAGAAATCTATTACTTTTACGAGATAAGCAAAAAGATTCACCGAGAGAAGCAAATAGCGTCTTCCAAGAGACACGCGGACAGAGAATCCTTCTAGTTGATGGATATTCATTGCTCAGCAGTTAGGGCCCCCCTTTTACTGCGTTAGTTTTAAAACCTCGTAAAAATCTGGCTCGGAATCTGAGTTAACATCCATTTTCGCGTGACTCTTGAAAAATTTGCCCTTCTTCAAAATAAATAGCAGCTCTTCTGAGGCTGGCGTTTGACTCTTGAGTGGCATCCCCTTACTGAAAGGTGATTCAGTGTTTTTTACACTTTTCACTGATTATTAGAATAGGGATTTCTGCTTGTTAATTTTTTTAGCTTACAGTGCATATTATTCAAATCTTAATACGCTGGTTAATGATAAATTTTTATTTAAAGAATATTCTCCATTGCCAAGCAGTAAGAGACAAGTTTCATGGTATGTGAAATTGTGTTAATGGTAACACACTGGTTTGTAAGTTATTTAAAGACTACTAATATTTCGCCTCTCGGTAGCCAAGCAATAAGAGACGAGTCTCACGGCCTCTAATATAGTGTAAATTTTAATAAGCTTATCATGTTTTAAAACCTTATTTATGAAGTTTGCTTTACGCTGCCAAGCACTAGTAAATTAATCTCGCGGATTGTGATTTTGTATAAATCTGAATACGCTGGTTACTGATTAAAATTTTATTTAAATATTATTTTGCTTCGATAGACAGGCACGATCCTTACGATCACTGATATTTGAATTTAAAAATAGGTTCTAATCTCTTATTCACTAAAAACTGTGGTCGTGGTAGCCGAGTGGTTATGATCGCGAGCAAAGGGCAATCGTTGTTCATATCGAGTCGTAAGATCGAGTCCAGATGCAACTAAAGAACCGTTGTGCAGTGGAGTCGAGGTTGAAAATCCGTTCGTTGGCGTCGTATGGAAATTTAAATAATGGGATGCTGACTCGTCCGTTGACCGAGTTTAAAATTACGAGATCTACATAGCCAATATCCCTGGTCTTGCTTCCATATATGTGACGTTAATAAATAATCAATATTTACCCATGGAGAATTCTGTAATTTTTCAAATAGAAGCTGGCCCACTTATAAGGAGAGACTGCTTTTTTTCCCCTTCTTCTTAAGTCTATCCAAAATTCAAATCCCGTATATAAGAAGAAATAAAAAAAAAAGAACTCCAATTACGTTCGAACAAATGGACCAAGTGGGCGAAAATGATGCCAAACAAATATGATGGGTGGAATATTTTAAGAAAGTAAAGTTTAATTCCAAATACCAACGAAGTGAGATATGATCTAATAAGCTAGCACAATGTTATTTATCGTCATGTATAATATATTCGGTATATAAGTTATTTCTTACGTGCTTCTAAAATGTCTTGTCCACAATATGAGATTTATCATATTTATTGATATTTTAGTGTACATTTTGGTACTTTTCCGTTATTCGGGAGTAAAATTAAGCTTACGTCACATACCTCATTTTGATGGTGAATCAACAAAGCAGAAATAACTCACGAAGCCTTTCGAAAGTAACTCACTTACATAAAAAGAATATTCATTTCATTTTGAATTATTTTCCTTATAATTCAAAACACAAAAACTAAAGAGGTTTAAAACGTGCTATATTTGTCGATTTATCGCTTGCGTCCAGCTAACTGAAAAGTATCAAATTTTTTCGCAAACAAGCAGATCCGTATATACGCTGACCCTTGTAATTTAGCTTAGAAATATCCCAAAAATTCTAGGCTTATACACAGAAATATACATAATGAATAAAATAAAAAAAAATTAGGATTTAACGTAATTTTTGCCTCACAACGCCAGACATTTCGAGAATTGTCTAGGCCTAATTCTATATAATATCCGATCTTCTTACATTGTTGGTATCTAAGCCATTATCATATAGTTCGTTAACAATTTATCATGAATGAATTATCATTAATTAACTTGAGAAAATAGTGCCATACTTATAAAAGGTCATTAACACTATAGACTAAAAACTAAGTAAAACATATTCTTTCCCATTGTAGAAATTTTTTTCTTCAAAGGATCAAAATGTTTTACTCATAAATTAAACTGTTTTAGCTTATAAAAAACTATCAGGTTTAATTCAATCAATATTAGCCAGGTTTAATAACATAATACATAGTTATTACTATTTAATCATTGTACAATATTTAATTCGAAAAAGAGTTTAGGTTAAACCAATTTCCTAATACTTTTCTAAATAAGAACACTAAAAAAACTACATATTCCCTTATGGCCAATCTGTAATTTTAGAATCTTATTTCCGGTCTAGACAGTCTTAACTTTTATCACCTTCCTTAAATAAGTATTTGAGGGATTTCCCTACTTCATTTTCAGAAAGGCAATCAAGCAAAATGTTCACTTTTGAAGGAAAACGATAGGCTTACCAGTAATTTTACATTCTTTTTTTAGCCAGATGAAGAAGAATAGAGTTAAATTGCTTGGTTACAAATATCCTATCACTACAACCTTTGAATGTAAGGTTTCTTCATTTAAAATGCTTAAACGGCTCAAAATATTTTTCAGAGAGTGGTAATAAACTGTTGTTATAGTGTATATCACGACAGTAAGTATTTCTGATATGCATAGAGGGAGATAAATATATTCTATATTCCATCACATTAATAAAAGATACTTAACATCCTAGTACCATAAAGGCTTTCAATTTGGTCGAAAAAGCAAATGTATTGAAGGTTGGGTGAAAGGCATCGCTTAACACATGAAATTCACTTGAAATCGCAAATTTCTACTTGATCATAGATCATTCTAAAATTATGCATTGATCAAAGGACTTTTCTAAGAAATAGAAAATTGTTCTAAGTCATTGAGATTGAATGAATGCTTTTTTGATGTTAGTTTATATAATTGAAAGCGTTTTTGAATAGCTAAGAAAAAGTTCTAAAAATTCTTGATTTATACATGGAAATATATTGCAAGAATCGATAGTTGAAGAAACACAAAAAAAAGGTGCAGAGTATCGATTACAGAACAACATTTGTACTCTTTTGCATTCTGATAAATAGAATAGTAATGGTTTGTGGACGTTGGTAGAAACTCAGTTGGATTAACATTACATTCACGAAATCAAAATGGCTGGCAGACAGCAAATTTAATTATAAACCTTTAAAATAAATTACCATTGTTAAATGGATTTAGTGATGTTTGCCAACATCGATTCGTTGCATCGACAAAACCAAACTGGTTGCCTCTCGATTGTCGTCTTACATCCACAATATCGAAAGGGGAAAATACATAGTTGATACATTTAATAATATTTATTGCACAATATAATTTCCGTTGCTACTTGAGACCTTTTTCCAGCGTGATGGTAATTTATAAACACAATATTTAAGAAATACCCTGTTCTTTAGAGGCGAAAAAAAAAAGATGTGTTTGGTTAAGAGCTTCATTTTTGAATTTATTTTACCTTCAAACCATTTAAAAGAGAAAAATTGGTGTGATAACCAGAGGGCTCTAGGGTTGATGTGTGACAAAATTTCACAACCTAACATCATCCATTTCCTCATAATATCTCTCCAAAATGAGCTTTTCGTTATGTTTCTAAAGTTCGTAATGCCACTGCATACTCTTAGATGTTCCACCCATACCCTTAGATGTTACACCCATTAGATGAATACCCTTATGTTCCACCCATTCACAGCATTCTCTTATTCAGGTTCATTCACGGTTTAGAGGTGGAGGGAGATGGTTGGGCGGGCTCACAATATGCTCCTTTCCATATGATATTTTCGTATAACACATCAATCAATAACTCCCGAGACTAACCCATAGATGGCGCTCGTAGTAAACCAGTAACGAGGTCTTTCTAGAGTACTAACCTTTGCTTGAAACGTGTCAAAATTTTAAGTCGATCGGACCAGAAACAGCTGAGTTATCGAGGTTGGAGTAAAGTCGTTTTGTAGTTTGTTTAAAAAATGGAAAAAACCGAGTTTCGTGTTCTGATAAAACATTGTTTTTTAATGGTTAAAAACACCGTGCAAGCGAAACAATGGATTGAAAAATGTTACCCGGACTCTTGTCCATCAAAAGCAACGATTTGTCGGTGGTTGGCCGAGTTGAAACGTGGTCGTACCGACACAAATGACGCGGAACGCTCGGGTAGACCTGTGGAAGCCGTTACACCGGAAAATGTGAGTGAAGTGACAAAAATTATAATGGAAGATCGTAAAGTGAAGCTCCGTGAGATTGCTGAGATGACACAGATATCATATGGAAGTGTATTTACTATCCTTCATGAAAAATTGAGCATGAAAATGGTTTTTTCCAAGTGGGTGCCGCGATTGCTTTCGATGGAACAAAAACAGCAACGAGTCGATGATTCAGTAAGCTGTTTATCGCTATTTACTCGCAACAAAAAAGATTTCTTGCGAAAAAAAAAAAATATTTGGAAAAGCGTTGGAACGATTGTATCACCCTAAAAGGTGATTAACAAAAGGTGTTATGTTGATGAATAAAAAAAAATTTTGCAAAAAAAATGTTGTTTTCAATGTTAGACTCGGGAGTTATTGATCGATGTGTTATTAAACAATTTTTTTTTCGCTTGACTCATGAGACACTCATTCAGAATATTTACAAACCAATTCTAAATAACGTCGAAAATTATATTCTGATATAAATATTGTTAAATGCAGGAAACATTCATTATTTTCTTTCGCTTTTTTCCCAAGCTAACAGAACTTTCATTTAAACCCTAATAAGAAATGACATTTCGACATTTTTGCTTGCAAGAGGGAAACCATTTTTAGAGAGGGGCAATCTGTTATTGATCAGTCTTTTTGCTCTTCTCGATCCTAATGATTTGTAGAGATAACTTTTGAGAAGTTGCTGACGGTTGCAATCCCACCATCCCCCTCGGCATCATTATTATAAAAGGAATCATTTGCTCTTAGGGGAGAATTGGGAGAATAAGCGGTCGTCATGATTTGCTGTGTATATGACAGCGACAGATGTGTTATGAATTAATGAGCTGCATATTCAGTGCTTTGGTATATTTATACACACCATTGATTTACCTAGCCCTCGCCTTCCATTTGGGAATGTTTAGTTAATCCATTGGTATTTGGTAATTTTATTATGATACGAGTATATCTGTATATTTGATCACACATTAAAGTGTATTTCAAGAAATTAAAGAAAAAATAAAAATTGTTTCCAATATATAATTATAAATTTAAGTTTTTTTTTTCTATGTTATTGGTTGATTGCTGGTTAACGTCACAATTAGAAACAAAACAAGAGGTATTGGCGATGCATTACATAATTTTTAGCCTCAGTCAAGTGACGAGGTTAATACCTGAGCTGGCCTCGTGGGGGGGGGGATCCGGATTCGTCCTTTTTTGCACTTATCAATATAAGATAATTTTACGTACATTTTTAATTTAAGAAAATTATTCTATATTTTATTCCTTATGCATTCTTGAGTGCAATATATTAGAGAGATTAAATTCATTTTTCTTTCCCGTTTAGTTACATATTTACTTCCTTTTATTAAAAACATAATGGCTGAGTGTTATTGTTTGAATCCATTTAACATGTTTAACCATGAATCTTAGTCATAAACGGGAAATTTCTAAAACAGCTGCATTGCCATGTACTTGGTGCTGAATCTATTCGACAATTAACTACCTCGCATTGGAATGAATAGACTCATTGGACTGAAACTAAATACAGCCGTAAGGTGGAAAAAGGAGCATCCATGCCACGATACAGATCAAGAAAGTACAAGGCGTAAAATTGCACAGTATATCAAGCAGTTGTCAAATGTAGGAATTTATTATTGTATTTATTAACGTCGCAGCGACAACGAGGGCGAGACTATTTTCGGCGGGCCTGCAGGTTTGAACCTCGGTCAAGTGACTAGGACGACACCTAATCTAGTACCTCTTTCTCCAAACTTCCATACCACGCCCTCAGAAGGACTTGGCACCTCGACAATTTTCACATGCATCAGTCCCGCTACACGGCGGATCTAATACATGCATGAGCACATAGGCTCGAACTCACGAGTCGATGAAAACAACACCGGCGCTGCAAAGTTGCGACCATGACCACTAGGTTTCCGCGGCCGCCATCAAATATAGGAAAGAGAATGGGGGAAGGAAACCGAAAGCTTCTGTGAAGAACAGGGTCTTCTCATAAATTTTACTAACAAAGCGGTTGAAGCTCGTGCAGCTATTGGGTTAGAAAATGGAGTGAGTGAGTGAATGTAATGGTTATTGGCGCAAGAGCCAAATGTGGCTATGTTGCGCTAAACAAGATTCAAATGTGGTTTAGATGTGAAAAAATTGAAAAAAAAATTGTTTGAGAAGAAGGAAGGTCCAAAATAGAAATGAATCGCTAGAATACACGTCAACCTTGTTTACCCAAGACAATAAATCCCAAGGGAAAGAAAAAGATCACTAAAGTGCCTCGGGGTCATGATGCCCGTGCTTACCTAAAGAAGACAAGTCCCTGAAGTCCCCTGATATAATTCCAAGGGGCAGGGTGCCCAGCTATACCCCCCAGACGCTGCGTATCCATTTGAGTCGCCTCTTACGACATGCATGAGCTACCGTAGGACTATTGTGTCATATCCGGTCATCACACTTTTCGATTAGATAATAGAAAATTACAAAAATACAAAAGTCTAAGCGACAGAATAAGGAAAGTACTTTTAGGTTGAAATGAATTGTGTTGAAAATAATTATTTTAAGATATTGGCTAAATGTACGCTAACAGTAAATTATATAAATATAATAATTATATGACAGTTATATATATATATATATATATATATATAGTTTGTGTGTGTGTTTTGAAATCAAATGTATTATGATCTCCTGGGTTACCTGGCGACGGATTCTTTAACTATTCATTTTTATTTATTGTTTTGCTTGTCCTTGTGTTTGTGATGTTAGTATTGTTCTTTGTGTAATTTTTTTATCATCAAAAAAATACAGTTTAATTCATTATAAAACGTTTTTCTACTTTAGTTACTTATTGTACTCACTTAATCGTTTAAGGAGACACAAACATACAAAACCAGCAGCACATCAACAATGAGATATCGAACCCAAATTCTTTTAATATCTTAATAAAGATACGAAATATTTTTTTCAAACTTGGAGATAATAATCATAGAAAGCATTGTTCAAGTATTCTAATAAATGTGCTATTCTGTTTTGACAATTAAATTAAATTTCCCGCAATATCGCAGTTTTTCCAAGTTTTTATTTCCTTCATTGTAAACTTCCTTTTTTCAGATTCAAAACAATCGTTTCATGAGGCAAAAAACTAAACAGCTCCATTAATTTGTATATGGAAGATATTTTATTTAATCGAAACAAAAAGGTGGCATTCGGCCTTTAAATGCATACCAGGATTTCTACTGCGTGAACGAAGAAACGTTTGTTTGTTTTTTCTTCGGAAAAGAGGAAAATACAGAAAAAAAGCTCTCCACAAAAGATTCTTTTAATTCGATTCTTTCTAATAAGGAAACTGTTAAATGATTCTTTCCCCCAGTGGCACATCCGATCTTCGCCGATAAATAATACAGCAGGATCGTCCCTTTTGTTTATGCAACCTTTCAGCAGCCCCCTCGTTTCTATGACAACCTGAAATAAGACTCCCGTTGTATTTATTCATGCCTGGGCTCTCCAGAGACGTTGGATAAAATTGCCGCTTGTAGAGCTGCTTGGAAAAAGATTTTCATAAAACCCGTTGTATATCCAAGCGATGTTGTCGTCGCTATTTTTCCCCTCTCGGATAGATTCGAGAAATTTCTGTTGGTTTTTTTCGTCTGTGCGTGCGGAAAATCGAGTCTGTGCGTGCGATTAAAGAAATAAAACAACGAACTATATTCATCTTTTTTCCCCCTTTCTTCAATAAGCATTTTTATTAGCTCGATTAAAAATCAAAATTTTTCGTTTTGCTTAACATCGTGCATTCGTTTGAATATAAATAGCTAATTAAACTCATGGATCTGGTCGGTGGAGTAGCCAGCTACTGAGCCATATTTCTGCTTCGTTATTGCATAACCGTATAATTCTGTATAGAACCAACCTTGTATAAGCAAAGAGTGCATTGTTTTTTCTTAAAAAAAAAACTTCATTCAAAATTTAAATCTCTTATACAAGTTGATGACAACTTTGTACATGTAAAGGACATAAATTCTAGTATGGAAATCACTGAAAGTGATGATGATATACACACAAATATTCCATTGAGTAAAAGTGGATTAGATGAATGATTCGTACTCTCGGATTCTAACACAGATTGTAAAGTATTCGGGTGATTTTTTTTTTTTTGCTGCATTTATGGATAAAAAGCTACATTCAAAACGCCCAAAATGTAAATTAGAAATTGAAGATAGGTACATCTTCCATTGTTATTTTATTAGCCTATTAACTATGGAATATGCGCACACACAATTGCGCTAATAAAAATAACAGCGATACATCTCCGTCAGCTGGTAGGGGGAAATGGGGCATATTTCGCAAGCATCAGAATTTTCGTTTTAGCGACGACTCAACAAATTAGTAAATATAAAATCTTTCCAAAAGCAACATAATTTTCAAAAAAAAAAGATGTCACTTCCTTAAGAATTATTTTACTCAAAAACTCATTCATAACCTGAAGATTCGTGAACTAGCAGATCCATATAAATGCCAACCTTCGTAATTCTGCTTAGAAAAAAGTTCCGAAATTCCTGAGCTAGTACATAGAAATATATGGTATTCAAATTTCAAGTTTATATACTAGTTTATTTTTATATAGTTAAGTGTATGAATCACAAGATTAGTTCCTTTTTTATTGTTTATTAACAATAAAAGCAACACAAGTGTTGCTGTCTGCGGACGTCATTATTTTGTGCCATGGCTAAATGACGAGGACAATATCTGATCTCGCATCCACTCTCGATATCCAAGTCAGAAAAACATATTTAGCGCTAAAAGATTTGATGATCATCAGCCACTCCACGCGAGGAGACTTCAGTGACATCTGGACTCAAACTAAAGACTCCATTTATTGTTTGATTGTTTATTTACTCCTCACTTTGGAGCAACACGAGGGTCACTGGCAATCACCAAAAGAGTTTGGAATTATTAAGCCAATCTCCTACACAGGAATGAACTACCAGCAAAATGAAAAGAATCGCACATTATTATTTAACATAATCAACGAAATTCACTACAATAATACAAAATATGCAATATTTAAAAAAAAAAACTGCTTCGCAGATCTTCGTAAAACAAAGAAAAAATTTTCAAGGTAAAGAGTACAAGCAGAATGTTATGAATAAGTGTTTCATTTCTACATTTAACAAGAGAAGTAAAGAAAAAACAAAACCCTATGAAAAGTGAGAAATGAATATACAAGGAGTGGATACTAAAGATAGTGACGCTCATACAAACGAAACACGCATGAGCCAAACAGAAGTGATAGACAGTTGTCTTACGTGAAACCTTCTCTTTCGAATGCAGTGCCTCTCGCTTCTGTAAGTAAATCCGTATAGTCCTAGCCTTCATTCCTAATAGTTATTTTTCTTTGTTTCCCCGGAAAAAATAATAAATATAACAACCAAGCAACGAATTGTTGTGAAATTCTACAAGAAACTTGGAGAAACCACATCTGAAACTTATAATGTATTGAGAAGTGTATGATAATGAATGTTCATCACGTGCACGTGTTTCTGATTAGTTTAAGCATTTTCAAGATGGCCGAGAAAACGTTGAAGATTATTCACGCCCACATGGCTCTTCCACGTCAAAGACAGATGACAATATCGAAAAAATCGGTAATCTGGTTGGACCTGACCATCGGTTAAGTAGTCGTGCGATTGCTGAGACTGTAGTAATTGATAAAAAAATCCATACAGCAAAATTTGCATAACAATTTTAACATGCAAAACGTATGTGCCAAAAAACTGCCTAAAATTCTCACATTTGAACAACAAGAAGCTCGTAAAAATGTTTGTACTGACACTTTGAATGCTTTCTGAAAATGACCTAAACTTATTTGAATGGATAATAAAGTGTGACGAAACATGGTTTTCTATTTATGATCCTGAAACGAAGCACTAATCCATACACTGAAAGAGCCCATTTTCACGAAGAGTGCAAAAAGTTCGAATGAGCAAATCAGAATTAAAGCAATAATAATTGTTTTTGTATATTAATAGAATTGTGTACCTTCACTTAGTTCCTGAAGGTCGAACTATTAATCAACATCATTACCTTTACGTTTCCTGTTGAACTATGTGAAAGAATAAGAAAAAAGCGGCCCAAATTAAGGAATGACAAGTGATTCCAAATTGTTTGTCAAGAGGTTTCTAGCCAAGTACAGCGTCACTGTGTTAGACTAACCAA
Organism: Nephila pilipes; assembly: GCA_019974015.1. Taxonomy (NCBI): domain Eukaryota; kingdom Metazoa; phylum Arthropoda; class Arachnida; order Araneae; family Nephilidae; genus Nephila; species Nephila pilipes. The sequence goes on from BMAW01027894.1 coordinate 54,909, forward strand.
CCTTATTCGCCGGGGTTTCTGCCACTCGACTTCTGTTTCCAAACGTAAAATCTGGAATAAAAGGAAAAAGACTTGAGTCCGTTGAAGCTGGGAAAGAGAATGTGACACGCATCCTGAAGGAGCTGGCAGAAGATTTCCAGCACTGTGTCGAGCAATGGAATATTCTCATGAAGCGTTGTAAGTGAGTGAGTGAGTGAATGAATGTAAAGTTTATTGGCGCAAGAGCCAGATATGTCTATGCTGCGCCAAACAAGATTAAACTGTGGTCTAGACGTGAAGTTGAAAAAAAGGTAAAAATGGTTGACAAGAAAGAGGGTCGAAAATAGAGAAGGATCGCTAGGGTATCCCGGGAGTGCGTCACCCGTCATGAAGCGTTGTAAGTGTAGAGGAGGGATGTATATTGAAGGTGATAATAAGTAATTATGTATAAAATCAAAGTAAAATGTTTTACAGAATCTGTCTCATTTTTTAATAGACTTACCATGTATATATACAAATAAACTTTGAATGTGTTTACACTATATAAAATATATAAGACATTATTTACTCTATTTGCACACAAACAACAAAGTTCTTTGAAATAATAAGAAACAAAAGTATGTATGAATCACAAAAAAATATGCAAATGAAACATATGATGCAAATAAATATATAGAGAGCCGGACCCCAAACCGGGGAAAAGCAGCAATAGAATGAACCCCACATAATTCAAAAATATAATGTAAAATAAAAGAAAAAAAAGGAAAGCAGAAAGTGTAAAAAGAAATAATTCATGAGTTAATTAAATAATTTTTTTCTACAGGAAAAGGAGAAAAGAATTCTGAGTTCTGAAACAAAATCCATTTTAAATATAAAATTGTAGCCTGTGTACAACCAGAATAAATACAAAAGGAAAATTCAAAAAGCATTGAAGCAAAAATTGTTTGGTTTAAGAAAACATGGCTTTTGTTCAGGATTCGAGGACTATTAGTGACGGACTTCGTCATTAAGAGTCTCATTTAAAGGATGTACCTTAGGAAGCACCCCACTCATTAAACTTGCACACCATGCTAACAGGAGAACTTTGTTCTTCGACAGATTAAAAGTGAATCAGCTCCGCTACATAACGGGTATTTAGTAACAGCAGGACTCGAACAAACGATTCGACGTTAGCATCGTCGCTCGCGAATTCGTTACCAGGACCATTAGATTACTGCCACCTCGAGTTTAAAGCGTAGAACTTCAGCAATGGTGCTATCCTCATCACTTGACCGAGGCTCAAACGACGAGGTCTGTCGCAATAGCTGATACGGCGCCGGTCATGAGTTCACGACCATAAGACAACTTGGCTATTGCGATTCAAATCAATCGACTCATTTTGATAAGTCGTGGTCTTAAGTTTAGTTTTTATTAGCGTTGCACTAGAAGCAACACGAGGACTATTGACGACGGACCTCGTAATTTTAAACTTGTGTCAAGTGATAAGGACGACACCTGAGCTGCCATCCCCTTTCCTAACTTCCACACCCTGCCAAGGGGGGACTCTGGGCTCCGACAGATTTAACGTGCATTAGTCCCGGCTTCAGGGCGAGTCTTTGGTAGCCAAGGATCAAACCCACGACTGAACGAAAACCGCCGGCCACGAGTTCGAAGCCATGACCACTAGGCTACCACGACCGTCGTGGTCTTAAAACTCTTATCATTACATACTGTGAATGGGAAGTAGGAGATGGTAACTTGGGCATGATATGACCGAAGTTCAGCATCTAGAAGTGCGTTATCCATGTAAGACCTATGATTATATCTGAATGTCTTAAGCATTAATAGCACTATCCAGAAATATTAAACAGTTACTATATGTTGAATGGAAATTTTAATTACATCTTGAATTAAGATTTTGCAGTTAAAAAATTCGTGGGAAAATGTTTATATAATTGATATTTTAAAAAAATATTTTCAATACTAAAAATTAAATTGGTTAGAAATAGGAAGAGAGTATATTATTTTTTATGAAACGAATTCTTTTCTCTTCGAAATTTTAAGAATACATTGGTACAGGAAAATTTACTTTCCTGATTTATTTCAATTTTAGAACATACGATAGAAAGATTAAAATGAATGAATTAGTGGACGTTTTTTGAGTTAAAAAATTTAGTTATATTCCATAATTTCGTCATTAAATTGGACTCTTTCCAATACGATCCTCCACGTAGAAAAGTGAAGTGAGTATGAACATCTTATGAAATTGAAAAACTCAAAAGAAAAGTTCAGTTTTAGAACACAGGACAAATTATTTCCATGTCCGCAGGGGCATCATTCCGCTCATATTCCCTGGTAAAACGTGAAAGTAAGTTTATTTAGAAAAAAATACAGTTATTTCTCTTCATTTAAGCTTTATTATTGTGCGTAGAAAACTTCACTTCCTAGATTATTTCTATTTTTAAATAATACAATTACAATGATTGAAATAAATATGTATTTTCCTAACAAATATTCCTTATACTTATCCCCAGAGTCTAGATCACTTTGAATGAAAAATTCGAAACTTAACACCTCATGATACCAACACAAATAGCATAAATATTTAGAAGAAAATAATGACCTATAAAATCATTTTATTTATTTTCACAAAGCTTCAAAAAAAGTAAGAGATATAACTGAATTTCTCAATTTTCGCGAAAGATTTTCTTTTAAAATGTCAAATCAGAATCATCTTAAATATATATCTAGTGTATTCTCTCGATACCTATTATTTATGGTGTCTTTTCTTATTTTCAAAGGGATCAAACTTAAATCCATAAAGGTATTACTCGAAATCTAAGCGTCCAGTTATAAATCGGATAGTTTTTGAAGTCATCCTCAAAGGGGTGATTTTTCAATCTCGGAGAAACTGTAAGGCAAGCGATTTTTCTCAACTATGACTTTGCTCTGATTCTATTTCATTTCCTGGATATTTAATATATTTTCTATAAAGATTCAGCTTTGCTTTCTTGTAATAGAAAATATCCAATAATATCTTTTTATTGTTAATACATCCTAACTGCAGCATCCGATATAAATGAAGAGTAAACACTTCCCCGTTTAAGGATAATTTCGAATGCATATATTTCCTTCAAAAATAGGTGTACATATTTTAGTTTGTGACGTTTGTCCGTCATTATTGGCTTCTTGTGTCATATCTCATTCTAATATATTAATCAAAAACTACTAAACTCTAATTGAAGACACACAAGAACAAGTAAAATATCTATAATCAAAACAGAATATCTATAATTTCGCTCTCTCTAGAATTTCAACCTGAATCACAATTGTAATTTATAATTCAATTAAGAAATCTATCTTAACAGTCCACTTGTTCTTAATTTCACAACTTTCTTCTATAATAACTACGTAATTTAAGACTTTTAGTTTTTTTCATTAAAGTATTAAGTTACTTACATTCACAAAACTAACAGAAGGATTTCAATCTGAATAATTTTCTGGAATTTCGGTTTTCCCTCGTTTATTATAGAATATAAAGTCACTGTATGAAATATAGTAATGTGTCGTATTTGTTCATTTATCTTGAAGGAGGTGAGACGTATTATTACGTTTAAAAATATTTAGTGTTAAGTTGGTAATAAGTGTGCATTTCATATTATATAGTTATTAAAATAGAAAATTGCAATTTAGAATCGGACAGCGATTGTAGTGAGTTCTTGCAGAAAAAAATCTTATATTGATACATGTCAATCTACATTTTACTTAATTTTATTAGTGTATTATTCTTCCTTCATGGAAACCATCCCAATGAATTTAACCACAAATAGAATCCTAAAATCAGATACGAAAGCAATTCTGATGAAAATAATTATTATTTAAATAAATATTTTAAAAGAAAGTGTGAATCATACTACCCAAGTTGAGTTCAGATGGCAATGCTTTTGACTTGCAGAAGGCATTACCTTATCCCAAATTGTAGGTGTCCATTGCATATTATAAATGTAATATGTATGGTTTAAATGTAGAATTCCATAATTTTCATGGTAATGAAGTTTATATGTACGCATTAGACGAAACTATTGCATCCAGGGGTGCCCAAGAAATTGCTTCTTGTTGCTTGAAGCATTTAGAGAATGTAACCACGCAACAACACGCAATAGCCTGTAGCGATATGTGCACTGGACAAAATAGAAATTTGAAATTGGCTTTAATGTGGCTTAAAGTTGTTCAGTCCCCCAAGAACGTCATAGAAATTATCGATCATAAATATTTATATACTGGGCAGTCTTATCTACCAAATGATGCCAATTTCGGAATTATCCAGAGTACTATAAGAAAAAGATTTATTGTACGTCCCTTAAGACTATTATACTATCATAAAACAATGACGAAAATATAAAAAGTTTATTTAGTATGAATTGAAACAAAATGATTTTGTTTCTACAAAACCCTTAAAAGATGCAATTCTAAGAAGGTGAAAAAAAATCAATGGGGAAAATGTAAATTGGTTGAAGATATGTTGGATAAGGGTTTTAAAAAGCAAACCATATACAAAGTTCTATAAAACTTCATTTAGTGAAAATGAGGATTTTAAATCACTAAATTTACTGCTCTCATGGGGAAGACCACAGAACTTTGGAAATATAGCACTAACACGCTTATATTATCTTTCCAGAATCATTACATTCAAAAATCTTACAGATATGATTGATTTATTATCATGTATCACTCCAATGCATCATGACTATTTTCAAAAACTGGACCATAATGTAAAAAGTTAATATAAATTAATAGTAAGAGTATAAAATAATATTGGTTGAATGGTAAATGTTAAAATAAAGCCTCTTTGTTTATTTATTATTATTTTATTGTTGAAGTATTTAATAAAACGAAATTGGTTTGTTTCAATTGAGATCTCGTAGTTAATATTTTGTAAAAGTAAGACTTTTTGCTGACTTTGAAAGTGATGTAAGTCCTTTTAAAGTCATTAAAAGTATAAATGTTTGTTAATCTCATTTAAAAAATTACTACATTATAAATTTAAATCAATTTAATATTTAAAAAATACAAAACTAGTGTAATAACATATATCCATACTTTTCAAATTATTTAAGTGCAAAACCTTAACTATCTCCATATAAAATAAAATAGACTTACACCCCTTTCAAAGAAAACGGCTCATTTATCAAAATCTAATAAATAATATCTTTACGGTTTAAGTGAAGTACCCTCTATTCTAAAAAGAACAAAATTATAGAAAATGCAAATTTTGTAGCATTTTGGCGTCGAAGTTACATTTAATTTGCATTCACAATAAAAATTCTTGCGCTGTCTTCCGCAAAAGTTTTTAATTCAGAGTATGAAGGTTTATTTTTGTTGTAAAGACCATAAATCACATAATGCATATGCAATTATGCTCTTTATCTCTTCACCACCACAACTGAAATTAAATTTCGCATAATTTTCCAGAAGCTACAAAATAAAGTCCAGATTGAAAAACTAAATGCTACTATGAAAGGAATCAAGAGTCAGTGTGAATGTGATTGTATATTAAAACGTCACACTTAGGAACAACTCGAGAGCTATTGACGAGAAACCTGGTGATTTTGAATTTCAGTCGAGTGACGAAGACGACATCTGGTCTAGTACCATCCTCTTCAAACTCACACACCAATGGGGGGACTTGAAGCTTCGACAGATTTAACATGCATCAGCCCCTCTTTACCACAGGTCTGCAGTGAAATCAGGACTCAAACCTAGATTCGATGGGTGAGTGAGTGACTGTAGGGTTTAATGGCGCAAGAGCCAAAGTAGGCTATACTGCGCCAAACAATTGTTAAAATCTATTTAAAAAGTAACAGCCTTAAAAACGCAAGACAAACACAAATAACACAAAAGATAAAATGTTAAAAATCAAATGTGGTGTAAAAGGCCAATATGACGTAAAAAGGCAAATAAATTATGGTGGGGTTTTTCCCCCACCAAGTCAGATAGATTTAAAACAGATGAATGAAAAAAAATCCGGCGATGATGATCAAACACCGGACAGTCAATTAAAATGTGATGAATCGTGTAAGCGACATGGCAGGAAGGACACTCGGGAGCACCCTCCCCAAATAAAAGATGTCTATGGGTAAATCGAGTATGTCCAATGCGAAGGCGAGTCAATCTGACATCAGCTCTTCGCATTGGAAATACAGGACATTCTCCGATGATCGGCTTCACCGTGTGTAATTTATTATTTATCTGTAAATTCCACGATTCCTGCCATGTCTGATGAATTTGATTTAAAATGTGACGTCGTAAGTCCTCAAATGGGACTGCAAACTGCAGAGGATTCGTTGCCGAACGTGCAGCCGAGTCCGCTTGTTCATTTCCTAAAATACCTACATGACTAGGTATCCAGCAGAATTTTATGTCATAACCCCTGCTATAAAGCTGACAAATAATATTAGCAATTTCAACCACGATAGGATGACTTCTATCGTCCAGATGTACCAATGTTTCCAGGACGCTTCTGCTGTCAGTATATACAACGAACTTTCGAGAACTGGATGTCTCGACTAATTTCAGGGCACAGTAGATGGCGACTGCTTCGGCAGTGTAGACACTGCAGGAAGAGTCGAGCCGGTAACTGTGCCTGATGTCGTTTGAAACGACACCACAGCCGACGTATCCAGTTCCTTTCGAACCATCCGTGTATATAGGAATAAAATCCTCATACTGACAGCGATGGAAGGCAAAGATTCTCTGGAGAACAATGGGACATGTGTTGGATTTGCTAAATAAAGCAAAGGGGTTATGGTAAAGAAACCTTGGCACATTCCAAGGTGGAAATTTAAAAAAATTTCTTTGTTGAATACCCAAGTCATGTAGGCTGAGTTCCTCGATGATGTATTTCACCCTTTCAGAAAAAGGACGGATGAAAGAAGGTCGAGCACTGTACAATCTCCTTAAAGACGGGCTGGTAGTGATATTCTGTAATGGGTGAGATGAGAGAGATGACATTTTGAAATGATAAAAGAGCGACAGTTTCAGGCGCCGCGAAGCCAAAGGTAACTGGTTACAAATGACATAGAGACTCTGCACAGGTGACGTTCGGAACGCACCACAGCAGATTCTCAGAGCATTATGGTGGACTGGGTCAAGCTTCCGCAAGGTAGTTTTGCAGGCAGATCCGTAGACGACACATCCGTAGTCGATCCGAGACAGAATCACCGACTGATACACTTGGAGTAATGAAGTTCGATCCGCTCCCCAAGAGGTGTTGGATAACACCTTCAAGATGTTAAGGGATTTCTCACACTTCCTCCGCAGATATAAAATGTGCGGAAGGAAGGTGAGTTTGCGGTCGAAAATTACTCCGAGGAAGCGGACGTCAGGGACGACAGGAATAGACGTATTACGGATACGAATGTCAGGATCGGGATGGAGACCCCGTTTCCTACAAAAATGCACGCAACTACTCTTACTGGGAGAAATACTATGCCCATTTGCGTCACACCATGTAACCAGGTTATTGACTGCGGTCTGAAGTCGTCGCTCAATGATACGTATTGACGATCCTTCGCAGGAAATCTGCAGATCGTCAACGTATAATGAGCCATGAACTGATGGCTGAAGTTTTAAAAGAATTGGTGACAGGTGACAGATGAAAAGAGTCGGACTTAAAATACTCCCCTGAGGAACTCCTTCAAATTGAATAAAAGATGAAGATAAAATATTACCAACCCGTACTTTAAATGATCTGAAATTTAAAAACATTTTAATAAAAAGAGGTAAATTGCCTCTCAGACCATAATCGTAAAGAGTGCGCAGAATCCCATAGCGCCACGTACGGTCATATGCCTTTTCGATATCAAAGAAAATAGAAACCAAATGATTCCTCCGTACGAAAGCAGAACGAATCTGACTTTCGAGTAGAAGGATGTTATCTACTGTGGATCTTCCTTTACGGAAGCCACTCTGAAACGGAGGAATGCATTGATTCTTTTCCAATTGATATACGAGACGGGCATTGACCATTCGTTCTAGCGTCTTACACAGGCAACTCGTCAGAGCGATAGGCCTATAGTGGAGAGGGTTCTTTGGATCCTTTCCAGGCTTCAGAATAGGAATAACGATTGCTTCCTGCCACTGGCTAGGAAACACATGCTCCCTCCATATTCGGTTGAATAGGTAAAGGAGACTGACAAGTGAATCCTCGCTCAAGTGGCGAAGCATATCGTATGTTATACCATCAGAGCCTGGACTGGTATTTTTAGCCAAGGACAGAGCCTTTCTCAATTCCCACATGTCAAAGTCACAGTTGTAAGGGAGTGGTTGCCGACACCTGAAGTTGATAGGTGTCTGCTCAGTACGATTCTTAGTCGCTAAAAATGTAGCGCTGTAAGAATCGGAGCTTGACACACTAGCAAAAGAGTGGCCGATTACATTGGCCACTTCGACAGGTGAAGAATGCACAGCATTTGCGGTTTCCAGTATCGGAATAGAAAATTCCCGATACAGGGAGTTTGCAGCTTTTACCTTTCTCCATAACTGTTGACTTGTGGTAGACGATGTGATGGAAGAGACATACCTGATCCAAGATTCCCTCTGACTATGTCGCCTTACTCTGCGAGCAATTGCCCTTGCCCTTTTAAAGGCTATGAGATTTTCAGTTGTGGGATACCGTCTGAAGATACCCCACAATTTCCTTTGTTCCCGGTAGGAGGATTGACATTCCTTATTCCACCATGGTTTACTCATCTTCCTCTGTGATGTTCCACTCTTCGGTATCGCTGCATTAGCAGCGTTCACGATAGAGAAAGTGACATTGCGGACAGAGTCATTAACATCTCGATCTTGAACCATTGTACCGGTAATAACCGCTAACCGTGTGAATAAATCTCAATCTGCCCGGTTGAAGCGGTAAGTGGGGGGACGTAATCGCACCCCACTACCATGAACCTGGGAGATCAGGAGAGGGAAATGATCACTATTATAGAGATCATTTAGAACCTCTAAATTCAGCGACGGTAGCAGTGTCGGTGAACAAATGGCTAGATCAAGGGAATGAAAAGTCCTAGTGGGAGCATGGAAATACGTTTTCTCGTCGGTATTAAGCAGACAGAGACTGTGATCAGAGATCAATCGCTCGATCTGCCGACCACGAGAATTTGTACCATCATACCCCCACTGAGGGCTGTGTCCATTAAAATCACCAAGCAGAAGGAAGGGAGCTGGTAACTGATCGACTAGTTGGTCTAAATCCATTTGTGACACAACATCGTTAGGTGGCAGATAAATGCAGCAGACTGTGATTAAAGTGCGGGTATGGATCCGCACAGCCACAGCCTGCAACGATGTGGTCAGTGTAACGACGTTATGAGGACAGTTTTGGGATGCCAGGATGCAAACACCTCCAGAAGAAGGTGATGCTGCATCAACATCCCGTCGTACACATTGATATCCACGCACACGGGTGTTCATATTACTCTTCAGAAAAGTTTCCTGAAGAGCAACACAGACAGGTTGGTGCGTAGATATAATGGATTTGAGATCCTCTAGTCTGGGTCGTAAACCACGGCATTTCCAGGAAACAAAAGCCATTAAATGGGCGCACTGGAAGTGGAAGGTCCCGTTTCCAGGACCCCCATGGAGTCATAATCTTCAGGTGATGGGTGCAAAACCACCGCATCCCCGTCAATAACTCTAGTTTTTTTGCGAGGAACGCTGTTCTTCCCCGAAAGTTTTAATTTTTGCCTCTGCAAAGCCTTTGACCTGGCCAATGGCCTAGTCTGATTAGCTCTTGCAGAGGAAGGGTTTTTTAAAATATTTTTTTTCTTTGATTGCAGTGTCTTAGGTTGTGTAGTCTTTTCAGTAGGTTGCGGTTTCTTATGGTTAGGCTGCTTAGTCTTAATGATAGGGGTAGGTTCAGGAAATTGCGTAGATTTTGAAATTTTAATAGTCTGGGTTGCCGTTGCGTAGCTTTTTCCCTGTACAGGGGTACGGGAAGCGACTACTCGGCGAGCCTCGGGATACGACATATTCTGCAGTGTCTTCACCGTAGCTATTTCCTTTTCCTCTGTCCACTTAGGGCAAGAACGTGAGTATGCAGGGTGGTTTCCCTGACAATTGACGCACTTCTCTGCAGCGTTACAGGAAGCACTATCGTGTCCTGTGGCTGTACAGCGAGCGCACGTCAATTGTCCCCTACACGCGTTCTTGGAATGGCCATATCGTTGGCAATTGAAACATCTCAAAGGGTTTGGAATATATGGTCGGACGGAGAGTCGGAGATATGCGGCCTGAATTGTTTGTGGCAGGGTAGGAGTCGAAAAGGTCAAGATGAGGTGCTGGGTGTTAAGCACCTTACCATCTCTCCTAATCGTAATCCTCCGGACACCACAAACCAGCTGGTCCTGCAAATTCTCCATGATCTCTTCTTCCGACACGTTTTCCAATTCCCTTGAGGATACTACGCCACGAGAGTAGTTTAGATTTCTATGTGGTGAAGTTGTCACTGGATATGGTCCCAAGGATTTCATCCTCATAACAAGTTGAGCTTGTTTGGAATCATTTACTTCAACTAAGATGTCCCCAGAGCGCAATTTCTTTATGTCTTTAACAGTTCCTACCATACCCTGAATTCCCTTTTGGATCAGAAAGGGAGATATGGTAGAAAAAGTTTCTGTATCTCTTTTTATGAGAAAGAAACGGAAGTTCATCATTTCGGTAGGTATGTCCGAGTTTTCTACATTTGAATTATCATAACGTTCCATACGGTCAGCCCATGGTTCATTTTTTAGATTTAAAGAATTTTTAATAGCTTTGGGAGCCAAAAACGATTTTCCTTTAGTTGTATCCATATTGCCTTTAGAGAAAAAAAAATTTCACGGACAGGCTTCTAGTTCGATGGGTCCCCGCCAGACCCATCTCCCCACCCTTTCCTAACGCGGAAACGAGTAACCGACGGAGAGATTCGTTTCAGCCGGACAATGTGACCTGCCCCATTACGTGCCCAGGCAGAGGCACAGGTCCAAGGCCGAAGCCGAGGAGGATTTCTCGCAATGGGAGGGAGGTCACACCATCCAGCCACACGCAACCAAGGCTCTCCCTCTGGGAACATTTTAAGGATGACATTCCAAAACTGTCACCGACGGCGCACGCAACTCCTCTCCTCGCACACCCTTCCCTAACCAGGGCCTTTTCCAATCACGCCCATGCGGTCTCCCACTAGGTACCTCCGCATGAGGGGTACTGGGGCCCCGTATTGTTAGAGCTAGGCATGCAGGAAATCGGCATTGATACGCCGTCGGCCTTTTAGTGTTTTAGTAGGGACACCACAAATATTTTTTTTTTATTTTTAAATATTTTTATTCATTTTTTTTTTATTTTTATATATTTTTTTAAGACAAGAGTTAAACAAACACTAATATGAAATAAAACTATGTTAGTTTAAACTGTTTTCCGCTTGATATCATAAAATATCAAGCGGAAAACCCCCCAAAGCAAAACACATGACGGGAAAAAAAGAGGGGGGAGAAGAAGAGGAAAACAAAGATCACTGAGGTACCTCGGGGTTGTGAAGCCCGTACTCATCTCAGGTAGATGAGCCCCCTGAGGGGCCTAGATTCGATGGAAGCTCGCATCTATGACCACCCCATATGTTACCAATAATGCATCATGTCTTTCAATTTTTTAATTCTCTTTCGTGACTGTAGTAGCCAGTGGTCATGGTCGTGGACTTGCGGTCAGAGTCATTTTTGAAGATTTGTTTAGATTTTATTAACGTCGCACTAGAAGCAACACGAGGGCTATTGGCGACGGACCTCGTAATTTTGAACCACGGTCAAGTGACGAGGACGACACCTGAGCTGGCACCCCCTCTCCTAACATCCACACCACGCCACGGGAGGACTTTGGGCCCCGAACAGATTTAACGTGCATCAGCCCCGGCTACACGGCGGGTCTTTGGTGCCAAGGATCGAACCCGCGACTGAACGAAAACCGCCAGCCGCTATCCACGACCTTGACCACTAGGCTACCGCGGCCCCGTCATTTTTGAAGAATCGGGCGTTGGAGTCATGATCTTACTAGAGACCTTGTAGCGGGTTAATTCTAGTCGAGGTCCAAAGTGTTCCCATTAATGTGATATGGACGCTTGTAGGGAAAAGGAACCACCTCAAGTGGCGACTTCTTCACTTAGTCGAGGTTCAAAAATACGGGGTCGTCGTGATGCCTGTCATTGATACATTAATGAACAGTCACATCACACTTAATTTTCTTCGCAGATTTCATTCAATTTTCATCCAATGCATAAAAAAGGTTTGCATCTCACGTAAAACTGGCTTTGTGGTTTCAAATTTTTATTTACCTTTCCGATTAACTGATTTTTCAATCCTTACTAATGTGTATGGCGTTTCGCTGTTCTCTGTGGCAAGTTACTATCCTTACTTAAACAAACGGTTTGAATTCTCTTTAAACGAGGTGGAAGGAACTGTACCGAAGAATATCTTTAGATTGATTTTAAGTTCGCTATACATTATTGACTAAAACCCGACTGCATAAAAATGATTTAAACATCTGTTGAGTCATTTAACCGAGTTAACTAATTAGAACTGACTTAAACTCTGCTTAACGTCAAAAAATTCACATCTAAATTGCTCTGACCAAATTGCTACTCACGATAATTCAGCACTTACGGGAGAAGAATCCTCAATTGCCTGTAAAACCACTCAATTCTCTTCTCTAAGTACTTTTTCAAATCGACCGCTATCTAATAGAAAAATTGCATAGAGTAAGTCTTGTATGGGGTGTTACGAGTTCGTGAAGGAAAATTATTTCAAACTATGTTGAGGGTCCTTTTCGATGCAGTTAGGACAAGTTTGCGACTTGTGATTGCACTGCCTTACTTGTATTTAGACATAACTGCTACTTTTTATGATTCAACAATTACACGAAAAACTCTTTCAGAGATAATTTGATTATGAATTAAATTATGTAGTAAAACGTGACTTTGAGAGAGGTGCAATTATGGTAAAGTTCAATGTCGCAATAGCCAGATATGGCTAGGCTGCGCCAAACAAGGTGTATTTGTGATCTAGACATAAGAAAAAGTAGATAAAGGTAAAAATCAGTTACAAGTAAAAAGAGGGCCGGAAATAAAGAAGGATTGCTGGGGTATCTCGGTTGTGCATCACTTCTTTTTATCAAAGCACTGAACCACACGGAGAAGGGAAATAACCCACTAGAGTACATACGGATCATATTTCCCACACCTACTTAAAGCAGGAAAGCCCCTGAGGTCGTGAATCTGATGCAATTAAGCATAGGACAAAAACATTACGAATTTACCAATCAATTGATTCAAAAAGTATATTTTGCATTTACTTTGTATTTGTAACGCATATGGACATTTTTTAATATAAATTAAAATTATTATGGTGCAAAACTTCAATTAATGTTGCATGCTAGATTTTTATTCTAAAAATAAAAAAAAAGTTTAATTTAAAGAAGAATAGAAGGACATATATAAATAGGATAAACAAAGCCTTTCTTTATCTCTTACAAATATTTCATCTACATGAAATTCGAGGGAAACCAAAATAGTAATTAAAGCTGGGAATTAGAAAAATTTGGCTCCGTTTCCCTGTGAAACTCAATAAACTTTAAAAATTTCCTGTCGCTATTAGATATCCAAGACACTCGACAGGGTCCAACCCCTTTTGTGTAAAAGCCGAAAAAAGTAATTACTACCATTTTTTTCCTCCTTCTTCCCAAATGAAGAAAAAGTAAGATAACGGTGAGCAATTAATTCCTCTCATTTTCGAAAGCGAAAAACTCGGAAAAAGGTAAAAAAAAATACAAAACCAAACGCGTTGTTTCTCCAAATTAATTGAAGACGCCTGTCGAAAATGTACGAGATGTAAAATATTATTTTTACTACTCTATTTCTTCCTTTTTTTCCCTTCTTCTTTCGTGACATAAAAAAGGATCGATCACTTCTTTAAATAATGTAAATATTATTATTTTTTTTAAAGATTTTTTACTTCGCCAAATCTTTTCCTAAAAATCTGTTAACATATAATACATGTACATGAAATTATTACTTCCACATGAAATAAGCAGCATTCTTTTATATAGTAGAATGTGTGACGAAAGAATACGAAAGAATAAGAATACGAAAATCAACGATTTTAATGAAAGAGATAAAACTGATGTTTTAGCAGCAAAGTTTTAATAATTAGATTGAAATTAATCAGTCCTTAACCTTATATCTTCCTAGCTAGTGATTACCATTCTGTTTCCTTTCTTTGTAAGAAGATTGGTAACCATGCTGAAAATTCTTTCCACGAGGCATAAAAAAGGAAAAGCCATCAAAACATTTCTTGCGATTGTCCATGATGTTGAATATAAGTAGCAGGCGTCTCTCTGAAACCAGAATTCCCGATATCACTTTCTAAACTGCACCTTTTCGTTAGAACTTATTCCAGTCATTCTTCAAGTAACATGACCCCGATTTTTCAAAGTCACCGCGTATGATTTGATAATCCACTCCTATATATATATATATATATATATATATATATATATATATATATATATCTGCGGTATATGCCACAGTCAAAATCATCATGGAAATTTGTGAAAAATTGAGAAACTCGAATAAATCCCGCCATCCAGTGTTTTGCTTCATTAAGCTTATACTGACAAGGATATTGCAATGATGTTTTTTTTAAAATTTAAATTATCACTATGTCACTGAAAGATAACCACAATTTGTTAAATCAGAAATGTCTAGTTCCCATTTGAAAAAAAAATTTAATATATATATATATATATATATATTGTCAAATACTAAGCCTTTTGACAGACAGTGTACTTATGTGTGAATGGGTAATAGATGAAATTCTTCGTCAAATGTTCTTCACACAATTGTGCAAACAACCTAGAATTCAACTAGTTACTCTGAATTTTGTTCACTGCGATTAGGAACGATTGAAGATATCTATACAATCTGTCACACAAATTTTTAGCATCAAATTATTGTTGATGGGTAACGTGGATACATTAGGCTCATTTTATTTTAAATGATCGTGATCGCACCTTGAGAGGACGGTTGCTCCATCTGCTGTTGCTTACATTATATTAAATAAATACATCGCTTTTTTATAACATTTTCTCGCAAAATATTGAATATTTATTCCCATTATGAATCAGCCCTTCCACCAAACGAAAATATTGTATTACATAATTATCTGCCTCCCGTTCAAAATAAAATTTACTCAATATATTAGTGTCGAGACTCGAAAGTTTGAACGGCCAAGTGCCAATGACGCTTTGAAAGCTTGATACTTTACACTCTCCACATTGCTATACCACGCCACATTTTGAGTTCGAGACCCAGCTGAACTTGATTACCAGTTGTCCCCATTATTACAAGGAACCAAAATTCAAATGGAATCAAGATCGGCATGAAAATATCAACCCCATGATAAACAAGTTTTACACAAATTAAATACCCATTACGGACTTTTTGGTTCAAATACTTAAGACCATCGTAAATAGGTCATTGCTTTGCTACAATTCAATACTCAATAAAAGGATAGTATTAAATAATTTTAATGAATGTTCAAAATATTTTATAATTGAATTCTTTTCAATTTCATCTAAATATATTTTCAAAATCAAACATTTTCCAATATCCAAATCATGATTCTAATTTTATCTCCTGCTTGTATTTTATTTATTTCACATTTTGAATGTTTAAATATAATTAATAGAGAACTCGAAAAGTTGATGCAGTCAAAATCAATAAACTTTGAATCCCTTATAATTGGCAATCTCATTATCGAGTTTTTTTCTACGATAAAAAAAATTTAAGAGTCTTAATCACAAGGGCTAGTGGTCTATTTCTCAATTGTTTTTGTATACGAAAACACTTTATTTCTTTAATTCGAAACATTGCGGCTTCTCCCCTCAAAGTTTCAATTATAAACTCGAGTCTTATAAAACGAAAGAAGTTTAATTACAATGACTTCGCTTTATCTTTAGTTGTTTTTTCTCTCAATTAAATTACCTTTCTCTCTCTTTTTTTTTTTTAGCATTTCTTGTAAGAAATGCGGCTTATTTTCAAAAACTGGCGATCCTTGCTTTGATGTATATCGTGCCTTAAATTCCTTTTATTTAATTGGATAACTTAAATTAACTTCTTTATACTCTATCTCGGATATTCTTCTTTTGACATTTTTTCCGTCAAATTTAATTACGATATAGTGTGATTGTTCTTAATTATTTTCAAACTTAACGGAAGAAAACGCGGGATTTATATAATTTTTTATTTTTTTGCTCTTTTCGGTTTCAGCAAACAAAGTGAAAGCACCCGTTTCAGTATTTTTGTTCCTTTATTCGGGTCTGTAATATTTGCCTTTCATATTACGTTTGTATCCGAAGAAAAAATTTAGGAAAAGGAACTTAATCTATATGTGAGTTTTTTTCACTTTTTCGTCGAGCTTCACTAATTGAAGGCAGTATAAATTCATATAGTATTCTTTATTATATTTTGCAAGTAAACAATTCATCTTTAGTTAATAATTTGTCTTTTTAGGAGTCTTTTTTGAAGGTAAATGCGTTTTATTGGTGGTTATTAGGTTACAATTGTGTTACTTTAAATAAAAAGATAAGTCACGCACCATTTTGAAATAAATCTTATTTTTTTTTTTTTTTAGATTTCGTAGTAAAATTAAAATTATCATAAATTTCTAAAAAAAAAAACATTACAATAATTCAAAAAGGGAAATTTGTTTCGTATTTGTAATTGATTTTGAAGCGTAATTTAATAACTTAGTAGTTTTTCTCGACCTAAAACGGGTAACGTTTTTTTGTACGCAGCGTGTTTTGCCCATATGTGTTGACGCATAATATTAAAGTTCCCGTTTCTGATTACCTCGTATAGTTTATTCTAGTTTACTTTTTGGTTCAAAGATGGTATTATTAATCCATTAAAAAACTTTCAGTGGTTTTTTTTTATTCATATGATACTTCGGATTTTTTTAACCGAAGTATCAAACTAATGCACCTTTTCGTTCGAGTATTGTATATTACAACGCATGAAAGTTTCGTTCAGATAAATCTTGAAGAAAATTGTACTTTTATAGGATTAAGCTTTCAAGTTTTATTTTATGTTCTTTACATCCCTAAATTTTTGTGCGAACCGAAATTGCTTAGTAACAGTGAGTATGGAAATTCTGACAACAGCGTCTACGAATATTTGTTAAGCGAATTCGCAAGCTCTTTAGAATTTTAATGATTTTTTTAATGATGAAGTAAAATGATTCGAAGAGATTCTTATTTTTTTTCGAAATTGATGTGAATAATCTTCCAATTGCTCCATCAAAATTTTCCTTTCTTGGGACTCCCTCTGTTCACTTGAATCATTCAGTCATTCAATAAAATTTCAAGTTGTAGTAAATAAATATACTCTACATAACAGGTTGTGTAAAAAAGGCCAATAATAAGGAATGTATGATAGTTTTTGAAATTCTCTCAATATACATAATTTTCGATCAATAAAGGAATTTTTATACATGTTTTGTCTATAAATAAATATTTTGGGAGCCTAATTTTTGAAATTTTTTCAGCTATTAAGTGGTTGCATTGCCGGAAAAATACTTTTCATTTTCCCATCAAGATTGGATGTGATAGTTAATGGGAAAACGGAATAAAATATCTACTTTCAGTTCTCTCTTTACAAAGTGGGTTTCAAACGCTTTAAATAAATGTTCATATCACATGTTCATATGGCTTTAATTAACTATTGGGTTGGCAACTAAGTAATTGCGGATTTCACTCATAGATGGCTTCAGTTGAATTTTTAGGTTTGCAGACGTAGTACAAATGTAAAACACATTTTGTTATTTGATAGTTGGCAATTCAGCTGTCAATCAGTAAAAAAAGTTTTTTGATCGGTTGCGTAGTTTTCGCTTAGCCTTCGTTGAAGAATGGAAAATCAAAAGGAACATTTTCGTCATATTTTGCTTTTTATTTCCGCAAAGGGAAAAACGCATCGCAAGCTCATAAAAAGTTATGTGATGCTTATGGTGACGAAGCCTTAAAAGAACGGCAGTGTCAAAATTGGTTTGCCAAATTTCGTTCTGGTGATTTTTCACTCCAAGATGAAAAACGCTCTGGTCGTCCAGTTGAAGTTGATGACGCCCAAATCAAAGCAATAATCGATTCGGATCGTCACAGTACAACACGTGAGATGGGAGAGAAGCTTCATGTATCACATACATACATTGAAAGTCACTTAAAACAACTTGGCTATGTTCAAAACTCGATATATGGGTTCCTCACGAACTGAATGAAACGCATTTAATGCAACGCATGAACAGCTGCGATTTGCTAAAGAAACGTAATGAAAATGATCCATTTTTAAAACGATTGATAATTGGCGATGAAAAATGGGTTGTTTACAACAATATCAAGCGGAAAAGATCGTGGAGCAGGCCAGATGAACTCACTCAAACAACATCAAAAGCTGATATTCATCAAAAGAAGGTTTTGTTATCAGTTTGGTGGGATTACAAAGGAATTGTCAACTTTGAACTCTTACCACCCAACCGAACGATCAATTCTGATGTCTACATTGAACAACTAACGAAATTAAACAATGGAGTTGAAAAAAAGTGGCTCGAATTGACAAATCGAAAAGGTGTTGTATTCCATCATGACAATGCAAGGCCACACACATTTTTGGTCACTCGGCAAAAATTATTGGAGCTTGGTTGGGATGTTTTGCACATCCACCATATAGTCCTGATCTTGCACCATATGACTACTTTTTATTTCGATCTTTACAAAACTCCTTGAATGGTAAAAATTTCAATAATGATGATGATGTCAAATCGTACCTGATTCAGTTATTTGGTAATAAAAACCAGAAGTTTTATGAACGTGGGATTATGATGTTGCCTGAAAGATGGCAAAAGGTCATTGATCAAAAAGGGCAGTACATTACAGAATAAAGTTTAGTTCCATGAAAAAATTGTCTTTGATTTTCTAAAAAAAATCCGCAATTACTTAGTTGCCAACCCAATATATATCGGTAAGCTATTGAGTTATAAATACTTTTTACCGATTTTCTCTCGAATATTCAAATCGCTCGTGATTAAAAATTAAAATAATACTCTCACAACTACACATACTTCATAATACACGCGCACTTGTACGATAATATACGATAGATACTATGTGTCATAAATAGGAGTATCTCGATTATTCGAATACCCATTAACCGAAAAATTGGTCAACCAAAAGTGTTCACGCTAGAAAATTCAAGTTTATGTACCATATACACAGGATTGTCTGCAGATACACAGTGCTTAAAGGAATTCAGATAATAATTATTATTTTCGCACTACGATGTAATACGAGAGCAATTGGCAACGAACCTCGTCATTTTGAGCCTCGGTAAAGTGACGAAAATGACATCCACACCACAGGGGAACTTTGGGCTCCTGCAGATTTAACATGTATCAGCCCCGGCTACACGGCGGATCTTTAGTGGCCAAGGCTCGATCACATGACTCAACGAAAACCACCAACCACGAGTCCGAAACCATATCCATTAAGTTACCGCTTCCACAAATTTCATGTGCAGCATCCCATCTAGACAGCGAGTCTTTAGTGGCATAATCGACTCAATGGAAACAACGTCAGCCACGAGTTCGCGACTATGACCACTATGTTGCTGTGCCATAATTTATTTAGAGCGATAACTTCAAATAGTTCAATAATTCTATTATTATAATTAAGGGAACCATGACATTCGAGGATTAGTAAAATATCGAATTTAAGGCTTTGTTTTTTGTTTATTTAAATTATTAGTAGATCTTAAATTTTTTTTGTGTCCATAATAATGATTTTTTTATCTTTTTATAGAATTGACAATCCTCTATGAGTGGTAGAGACTTGCAGTTCACACACATTTATGTTCACCGAGATGAGGAATTTTTTACAGCATGAAATATTGTTACAAATTCGAGTTGACGCTTCCCTGCAACGGTTCTCCTAAGTAAAAAAAGATATAATTACAGAGATTTCATCAGTCACCCAAGGTTAGCTTAAGCACTGACTCCTTTGCCTTGGCGATGAATTTAGCGACCGTCTTGGTGACTTAGCGAGAAACTAGGCGACAAAAGGATGTTTCCAGAAAATGCTGGAATCTAGGCGATATCTCCACTGGGAAGAAAGTTATGGAATTTTTCTAAATTCATCCTGTGACGTCACACTTGGCCGGAGTGCCAAAAAAAAAATAATAAGATGTGAAGTCGGGGAGATCAATCGGGTATCCGATAAGAGGCGATCGACACTGGATGTAGATCGCCCAAGGAGTTATTGGTACCGTAACCGGGTGAATTTGCGGAGACGCAGAGTGTACCTGCCGGGAATGTGGCACTCTGATTTGGATGTGCAGAGTGTGGAACCTGGTTAACACATTAATTCTTTCACTTAATATCAACGATGCGAATAAAATTACTGTTTATCTTTTGATGTTAAAACCCATTTTTGCCGATTTTTATCGGGTTAGAAACCTCTTTTAAAGTAATCTTCTAAATATTAACTCTATCATCAGTATTAAATACGTTTATTTCATTCCTTTTTCTTGATTCATGTTCTTTCACATCTGGTAAACAATCACTTTTCTTTGGAGAACATGTTGACTTCGTAATTAATTACTTATAACCTCGAACATTTTTTTTTTCTGGAGACTGTCTGGAAAGCCAGGTTTAAATATTCCCTCTCGTTCTCTGACCTGCGAAAATTATTTTCGTTCTCCTCAACTAATTATGTCATTTGCTTAACAAGTCTATTAATTATGCAATTATTCGCTCAGCTTAATGAAGTTTTCAAGTTAAAGTTTTTATGTTTTTAGTTAGTAGCTCGTTCCTAAGCACTTGTTAGTTTAGTAGTAATTTTCTTTTTCCTTTCATGGGAGAATTCTAACAAATTAGAGGATCCATGAAATAAATATCAGTAGAAAAATTCTATTTAAGTGCAATATTACAATTTCAGGAGGCAAAAAGCATTATTTATTATGAAGAGGGATTTAAAGGGGATATATATTATATATATATATATATATATAATCTTGTCGATGGCTCACAGTTCATTTTTGACATTGAAAATTAACCAATGATTGACTGTTAAGATCATATTTAAATTTCTGGTGTTTGGTTTTTAACAAGTTATCACTCACAGTATGAAATCAATTCACTAAAAAGGTAGAAAATAACATCACACGTGTTAATGCGGCAAGTAAGAGGACGGAAAGAAAAAGTAGTTAACCAAAAGCGAGGTTTTATTTTCACAGTGCTGGATTTATGTTTAGAAAGCTCTGGACAAGAGTGAAAGTAGGAATGATTGATACAGAAATAGGTTTGTTGGGCGATGAAGAATAAGTTAAGAATGAAGTGATAACGTGGAATGTATCATATATATATATATATATAATAGTTCAGTAATTGACGTGTAAAAATGCATTTATGTTTCAGGGTTGAGTAAAAACACTTTAAAATACTGAAAATTATTCATTTCAATGAGAGAGTGCATGAGTGAATGAACAAAAAGTTATTGGGGCAAGAGCCTTATGTGGCTATGGTACACCAAACAAGATTTATCGGTGGTATAGACGTGAAAAATTGAAAAAAATACAAAAATTGGTTGACAAGAAGGAGGGTCAGAAATAGGGAAGAATCATTAGGGTGCATCAATCGTTCGATGAGAGAGAGAGGTAATACGTATACATTATTCTAATTGGTAAGGCAAAGGACGCAGCTCCGCCATCTCGATTACAATGGAAAAGAGCGGAAGAGAGCCTTTTCTTTTACCATGCAAGTTAATTTACAATGGGAATTTTCTTGGGGTTTCTCCGAGTCACGTTGAATTCATGTGGTATAAGATGAAGGGATATTAAGGGATTAACATAGCGTCTATCAGAGATTATTTCTGACAAATTTAGGATTACGGAAAGTTGGCTCAACAGATTTTACGAGAGAGTGATCTAATAAATAAAAGATTTCGCAAAAATAAAAATGTTCTCGGTTCTTTAGAATTAAAACGAAAGTAAAAATTTTCAAAAAAATAATTTACTTTTAAATTTAAGCAATTAAACTTTCACGAAATTTTAAGCCATCTGTAACGGGAGAAAATCTTTTTACCCCTAATTCCCTTTTTATTTCATCAAGAAACCTTTTAGAATGTGAGGGAGACGTTACACGTCAACTTTCTCCCTTACGAATCGTTTCCCCTTTAAACTCCAGACAACAAAGATTTGTTTCCCAACCGCAAAGCAACTTTTTGTCCAATCCATCGAAACGTGAGGTTGAATCCGATCGAACAATTTTTTCTATTACCTAGTGCCCAGGACATCCCCTATAAATGCTTTCCAGAGCTTTTAGAATTTTTCCAATATCGATATTTGTGGCCCGCAACCTAGACCTTTTTTACCATCGTTCCCGTAAAACGTGCCCTCTTCGAAAAAGAAAAAAAAATGTCATGGAAAGAGACTCAAGATCGTCGTTCGTTTTGTTTTGTTTTTTTTTTTTTCCTTCTGGGGAATGAAAAGAAAAAAATCAAAAAATGTACTCGCGATAAAATCTCGCATATTTCTTCGACAGATCGATTGGACGTTGAGTAATTGTGGCTTTTCGATGTGTGTCTCTCACTTCGCAACAAAAGAATGGATAGTTCTGTTTTAGACGTTATTATTAAGTGTTGTACTTGTAATTAAAGGAAAACCTTTTTTGCTCTTGACGCGACCGAGATTTTTGTTGCCGAAAATCAAAGGACACACTTAAAATGTAGAGAGCATATGGGAAAAGAAAATTTTATTACGATCACTTCAATATCATTATTTCAATTCCTTTTACTCAGATTAAGCGATGTGAGTGATAGTGGTTGTGTTTTCATTACTAAAATCGCACAAGAGCCAGATGTAGCCATGTTGCGTCGAACAAGGTAAAGCAACAAGGTAAAGAAGGAGGGACAGTGAAGGATTGCTAAGGTATCCCCGGAGAGCGTCACCCGTGTTTAACAAAGACAGTAAACCCCATGGGCCTGATGTCCGCATCTACCATAAAGAAAGCAAGTCCTTGAAGTACCTTAACCTGAAGGAGCTTTCTCCTGTTGTAATCTCTAGAGGCAGGATGCTCCACCATACTCAGGGAGTGCCAGCTTAGGTGTCGTTCTTGTCACTTGACCGAGGTTCAAAATTACGAGGTCCGTTGCCAATAGCCCTCGTGTTGCTTTTAGTGCGACATTAATAAAATCCAACCAAGGCCTCGTCATACTCCCCAGACACTGAGTTCCCATTTTAGTCGTCTCTTTCAAAATGTTTAAGCTACAGTAGAACTATTCTTTCACACTTGGTCACTATATGTGTCTTATTTAGAAAAGAATAAGATTGTTAAATTATGGATATCAGCTGTAATCCAACGTTTAAAAATGAATTCAGCTTACTTAGAAAAGAAGAGGATTATGTATATCCAGCCTAAATTAATTTCTAAATTCAGTTTATATAGAAAAAAAGCTTATAAGCTTAGTGATATCAGTCCTTTTAAAAATTTCTCAAAAATAAAATTTAATAAAGAAAAAAAAATTTTGTAATGCGTGAAGAAACGGGTTTTATCACTAAAGGCACTATTTTCTTCTCAAGGCATTAAATGGAGCTCGATTTAACATCATTTATTGTATTATGCGATCTATGATAAAGTCTTCTTTATAATAATGGCAAATCAACATTAAATTTCTTTTGATCCCAGCGTATTCCAAAAAGAAAGCCCAATTAGAAAAAAAAGCTGTTCGAAAACCTTTAGGCAAAAATGGCTGCCACAAAACTGTTTAAAACTCTGAATTTTATTCATTTTCAAACATGTCTTAATTCCATATGATTTAAGGTAATATATAATTCTTTACGTAAATAAAATGCTTAATTTTTTTTATATGAGTGGATTTTTTTTCAATTCCATGAAAATATATAGAAAAAAAATATGAAAATATTTAGAAAGTTCAATGAAATGCTTAGAAAATAAAATATTAGTTCAAAAAAAATATTTGTTCTATGAAAATAATTAGAAAATTTTATGACATATTTTTGAAAATGAAGTTCATTCCGGGTGAAAGCAGGAATCAAACGCATACGTAAAAACACGATAAAATTTTGAAAGGCGGTGAGCTACAATATTTTGTGGTTAACTAGAACAATAGTTCCTTTGTTGTCTAGTAAAACATAACCTTTTTCTTCAGTTATTACCTCCATTTTGATCTCTCTTTCCCCGCAGAAGTTACAACAGCTCCTATTATTGATATTTATACACATTGTCAGAAAGAAAAATCCCTCTACGATAATATATGAATTCACGGAAACTCATTTTTTTGCTCTTTCGGATGCACTTTTTGCATTCAAATAGATAAAATAGTAAAGAATTTTGTACGGTAATGGAAATTCCATAGTATTAACATTACGTAAGAGAAATCAAAATGGCAGGTAGACGGGAGTCTTAAAAACAGATATTTTTATTTAGAAGTATAGCCTCCTCTCAATTAACTTCATCGTAATTGCGATTTTTTTAAAAATATATAATCGAGAAGGGTTAAATATTGTTAATGGGAATAATGCATAGTGCAATTTAAAGGGGTGAGTAGAAACTCTTTCTACGTTTATAAGAAAGCCTAAGCTCAAAGAGGAGGATTAAATACATATCATAATATATTTTAATCAAGTTTTTAATCTAAAAATAAACAAAAGGATATAAAAGCCTTTAAAAGTCTAAAAATAATGTATATTTTATAAAGACTTGAAGTTCTTATATAACTAAGAAATTTAGGTAGGGACCAACACTTTACGCTTACTGCCCTATTGCTATTTACTTACAGTTAAAATCAAAAAGAAATATTAACGACTCAATCTTTTACAAATTATGTATTATTTCACATTTAAAAAAATATTTATATATTTTTAGTTCACCTTTAAATAAAAGCTTGATTTAAAAATATTTTTCAATTACATTTATTTCTTTTCAGTCCCATAAATGCAATTACTCAAATTATACTTGGCGTAAAATTTCAACTCAAATTGACGTTTTTAAGAGTATATAAAAGCCTGATCTCTTCTCCGCTACTCCTTCACTGCTTGAGCATTCTATAGCATTGTATTGTCATCAGACTTATATGTGAAGGCATAATCTCAAATCAATCGGACGAAAAGAAGTGGATAAAATTTTGAGAGTAAACTTTGAAGTGGAAGGAAGTAATTTTTTTCTATTTGAAAATTTAGCAAGTTAAAAACATGTAAAAAACAGATTTTTAATTAATTTCACCAATGCGTAATTTTACGTTAAAAATTAAAATTCAGCAGTTTTTTGCGTGAATGCTTGAGTGACTCTCCAAATCTTAATCCGTAAGAGTATTTCAAGATTACTTTTCAAAATGGTGTGCACATTAAAATCTTCCTAGGTTGTTAAATGATCTGTGAACGGTTAGTTCCGTGTTTGGGCGTAGCTACCCATTCCAGAGTCTGACAACTTAATTGGCGATAAGGGAAGTCGATGCCTATCCAATGCATTAAAAACATGGGAGGACACCTTTCTTATTAAAATCCTTTTCTTTCATTTTTTGTCCAAAGGTCCGATTTTTTAAATTAAATAATGGACTAAGGCCAAAAAAATTAAGTCAGCCGTCTATTGGCCATTTTGATAGTGTGGTCTAGACGTGAAGAAATTGAAGACAAAAATTGGTTGACAAGAAGGGGTTCAAAAATAGAGAAGGATTGCTAGGGTATTCCGGGAGCGCATTACCCGTGTTTACCTAAGACAGTAAACCCCAAAGGAAAGGAAAATATCTCTAGGTTTAGTTTTTATTAACGTCGCTCTGGAAGCAACACGAGGGCTATTGGCAACGGACCTCGTAATTTCGAACTTCGGTCAAGTGACGAGGGTGACACTTGAGCTGGCACGACCTTCTCATAACTTTTACACCACACCAACGGAAGGACTTTGGGCCCCGATAGATTTAACGTGCATCAAAAAAGATCACTAGGGTGCCTTGGGATGATCAAAAACCTCAAAATCAATAAGGTAGAACGACTGACAAATATTTTACACGCATAGCACATGTTCATATTTGTGAGAATTTGAACTCTTATTAGATTAAAACATCAATTTAAAATTAGATCACCACCAAGATCAAACCAAATGAAAAAGAAATCATTGCATGTACTGCAGTAATAAAAAGATCTCTTTAAGGAACTATTGCCTCCACAGAGCTTTTATTTTAAGAAAATTCTAAAATTCTTATATTTTGATCTGACATATCAATTAGAAATATTATAAATATAACTATATAGGATATTCACAAAAGATTATCACAACTTTGAAAAGTTGTAATTACAAAAATTTAAGGTATTGCAAACGTTTGGAACAAATTTACTTAGCAATAATTGATTGAAGTTTGTAAAATTACTGGGTATTTCGAAACTCGTAGGCAAAAATTTAAGGAGTGATAGCAAACATCTAAACAAGCAATTTTCAACCTGCAATGCATAGGCGGAAAGCAAGCGTGGTGAACCGCTAGATGGCGCTGTAATGGAAAGTGTAAGGAGCGAGTTTTCTTACATATCGTCATTTCTCCCGTTGATTTCAGGAGGCATGGCGACATACAGCAATCAGGAAAAGTCCCTATTGACGAGCTGAAGACGCGAATAACTGTAACCATTCAAATTGCAATGCCAAACATGCTGAAAAATGCGATGAATGAGCTCCATTATGGATCGGATATCGTTCGAGTTTTTTGAAGAAATCACATTGGAAATTTATACTTTATAAATTTTAAAGTGTTACTTATTTTCAATTTATTTTATTCCAAAAGGATGTAACCTCTTTAGTTTTTTAATAATAACTCTTCAAATTTCGTGATGTTCTTTTGTGGACACCATGTGTAGTAAGAGAGCACAGATAAACGATGAGAATAGTAGTTCAGAAACGAACTACGGAAAAAATTCGCTACTTTCAATCTTAAATGAATTTCTTGTAAGCATTTACTCCCACATCCTAACTGAAAAGCTCAGATCCGACATGACACAAGTGGGAGTCGTGGGAAGATGTATAAATAGCATCCAATGAGCGTTGTCAATTAGGCAGAGAACTTAGTAGAAACGTTAGAGTGTGAACATAATCTAAGAATTAATATGATAAAGTTAGGGAATGGTATACAGAAAAATTGAGGAATTTTAGCCACAATTTTGTTTATCATAGCATTCAAGAATAAAATAAAATGCCTTATTCTTATAAATATTCATTTTTTTAATAAAATAATTTAACTAAATCCTCGCAATTTAACTACCAATATCTTGGTTTTGTTTGAAACTTTTACTGAATAAGCGGTAATAAAATGTCGATAAAGCTCCAATCAGATATGACAGATGCGATAGTGAAGTTTATCAGCGCAAGAACCAGATGTGGCCACACTGCGTCAAATAAGGTAAATCTGTGAACTACATGTTAAGACACTGAAAAAAGATATTGGTCGACAAAAAGGGTCGAAAATAGAGAGTGAGTGAAATTGAAGTTTATGGACGCCTAAGCCATATGTGGCTATGATGCGCCAAACAAGATGTAATTGTGGTCTAGAAAAGTGTGAAAAAAAATTGGAAAAAAGATAAAAATTAGTTAACAGGAAGGAGGGTTGAAAATAGAGAAGGATAGCTAGGATATTCCAGGGGAGCGTCTCCCATGTTTACTAAAGACAGTAAACGGTAAAAGTTCTAAGCGACGTACCATAAAACAGGATATCAATTGCTGTAATGACTGGAGAAACAGCAGTCTCTAAGTATTGTTCAATAATTTACCAGGACCGGTAAAAGACTTTCTTCCCTAGAGAAGGGAGTGACCTCTCTCATAAG
Source organism: Nephila pilipes (assembly GCA_019974015.1). NCBI lineage: Eukaryota > Metazoa > Arthropoda > Arachnida > Araneae > Nephilidae > Nephila > Nephila pilipes. Next base: position 82,813 of record BMAW01027894.1, read on the forward strand.
TCACAACTAACCACAAGAGAAGTCAGAAGCGCCCAAAAACTGACATAGCAGAGAATTCTATTTGTGGCTTAGTTGTTTAAGGTGCGGCATAAAACTGATAGGAATTAGCCCTAAGATGGAGAGTTCAAATCCTCCACATCACCTAAAACAACAAACCAACACCAAAGTAATGACCCTAAATTCAGACTTAGACGGAAGTATGTACCACCCAAGCACTATTGGTTGAACGTGCCTCATTGTCGCAAAATCGCTTCAATGTCTGTCTGAAGACTTCTCATTCAAAAAATCACAACTAATGATATAAACGATTATGGCACATGCACCAAATATTTCTTTAGGCCAACAAGAATCAAGCCCAATCTCAAAAACTAATACAATTTTTTTCTCAATTCGATAGCGTAAGTTTAATTTGTGTGAAAAGTTAATTGAATTCTCAACACATTCGCATAGTTAAATGAGAAAATCACCTTTAATTTAAAAAAAAAGACGAAAATTCTCGTTCTGTGAATTTAGTTTAGTTTAGTTTTTATTAACGTCGCACTAGAAGCAACAGGAGGGACACTAGCAACGGACATCATAATTTTGAACCATGGTCAAATGACGAGGACGACACCTGAGCTGGCACCACCACCCCTCTCCTAACATCCACACCATGCCATCGGGAGGACTTTGGGCCCCGACAGATTTAACGTGCATCAGCCCCAGCTACACGGAGGGTCTTCTCGTTCTGCGAAAATGAGTACTTTCCTGATAAATTCTTATATTAGGGGATAATATTTTTATTTATTCTTAAGTATATATATATATACACCAATTATGTGAAGTTTTCTTGGACCACTGGTAGACATGCAGCCCCAAACCATGACAGAGCCGCCACCAGGCTTCACAGTAGCTCTTAAATTTTGCTCTTGAAGTTCCTGGTTTAATTTTCGTCATACCTAACATTGGCCATCTGAGAAAAGCAAATTAAATTTTCTTTGATCAGCAAATAAAACAGTTTTACAAAAGGAAAAAATTTTATATTTATAAGTTTTTGCGAATTTCATCTTTTTCAATCTGTTGCATTTATTTATAAATGGTTTTTTAAATAAATGCAACATGTAAATTGTATTCATCTCTTTCCTGTAAATTGTATTGTTTCTACGTAAAATCAGTCTTATTGTTTCTGTATTAACAATTTATTAAAGATATTGAGACACTTCGTTGGTTAACTTAGGAACACTAAATTTAAGATTTAAATCAGATTGCTTTACAATCAATCGTTCCTCTTTGTTCGAAAACATTTTTGTTTTTGGTGTTTCAAATGTGTACTTATTTTCAATTGATTTTGAAATTTTTAAACTTTTAATTATATCAGAAACTGTAGAATTAAATTTATTTACATCTCTACTGATTTTTCAAATCGATTTTTCTTTTGATACTTTAAATCGAATTTTCCTACCTCTATTGATCTCTGTCCTCTTTGCCATTCCCTTTCTAATTTTATTAAACTCACTACGATGAATAAAAACCTAGCTTGAAATCCTAAATTAAAATTTTTAAAGCGACAAATAATGCCGAGGCATGAAATCTCCCTTTAAATTGCAGAAGAAAAAGACAATATCGTCATATGTCCGAGGTTTTTTTTTTGACAGACTCTTTATCTTTTTTTTGTTAGCTGAAATCAAATTTTATTTTATTACGAAAAAAAATTGGTAGAGAACTCATTTCAATAAATTATATACGTAAGAAAAATTGTGCTTTATTTGTAACTATTTATTTTAGGTGATGAAATGCAATGACATAGTGTCCGACTTTTTTTTATTGAGCCACAGTATATACCTCTCGCTAAACAGTAATGTTGAGGTTGGTTTTTGATTTTTCCTGTTGGTACGTCTTGCATCGTAATATTCTTATTCATAACTGCTTACGTTGATTTAAAGTAAAATTATTCTTTTATTTTTCTAGAATTAATTTGCAGAATAAAATATCGAGTTGAGACTATTTGTGGATCTTTATTTGGCTTACTTGTATTTTCTATGCGACAATATCGTTGATACAACTGAGCTACTTTTTTAACGTGGATTTAAACTTGTATCTCTGTGTCATGAAACAAATAGATATCATAAAGAACGAGTAACTAATCATAAAGTTTCCAAAAATGCATTAAGGTGAAACAATGTTATTCTGGTAGAAATGAATTGATTTTTTCTTTTGTATAATGGTACTGCACAGAGTTAGAATACATTAAACTTATAAGTGTTTTATAATGTATTCTAACTCTGTGAATTACCGTTATATAAAATAAAATGCTTCACCGACATTTATATTAAAACAATATTAATATTACTCACGGACAGCACCTGAAAGTTTCAATAAAATAAATTACAAAAATAATTATTGCTTATTCAAAACATATATGTTTTAAAGTACTTTTAAAATCAAATGTCCCCAAAAAATGTCCTTTGGCACCAAAATGTCCCAATTTATAAAAAAGTCTTAGAAAAAAAAGTTCGTTGTGAAAATATTAAGTTCAATTGTAAAAAATTAATCATTTTTTTTATTTGTGAAATCTGCCATGCTTTTTTTTTATTGTAATTAACTAGTTTTGCAACTTAAAAACCTATATTACTATTATTTCATGTATTAATCGTGACGTGCTTATAATGCTATTTAATTAAATCCTAGCATTCATGCTTAACTGAATAAAATTAGTATAAACAGTTGGAAACATGTCGAGTTAATCTGAAAAAATAATTTTATTTCAAACTAAGTTAGACAAGAATTCGATAAGATCAACACGCAAAGAAGTCTCTCCATATCAATTTTTAAAACATAATGTTCCCGAGATAAATTTGTTAAATTAAAAATTCCGAGGAAAAAAAGCGGACAACTCATAAGTTTGAATTATGAATACACCATAAATCTTTCTATTGTAATCCGCAATAGCGTGATAATTTTGAGCGTGTAATTATTCCTGTCACAGTTTGATTCTGAAACCGTCTGATAGGAGTCTCGTTTTGGAAAACTACACCGAAGTTATGAGATGAAATTTATTTCATTTTTTTCATGGATGTTCCCCTTTCAGTACAGTTAAAAGCTTTTTAAATTATTACCTGTTCAGATATCAAAAATTATGTCAGCTTTAAAAAGGATGAGAATTTTAAATATCGCATATTTTCATGAATATGCCAATATTCATGAAAATATGCGATGAAATTTTTTTTAAGCTAAAAAAAAAAAATTCTGAGCTAAATTATAAGGGGCGGCTTGTATACGAATCAATTAATTCTCAAAAAATGTAGATATTCTTCCGTTAGCGGGTGCAAGCAATAATTATCCAAATATAGACGCTTTTTATCTCTTTGGTTTATAACCCACAAATTCATGAGCAAAATAATTCGAAATGAAATGATCATTTTTTTTTATAAAAATGATTTGTTTTATTTTGTAAAGCGTTTACATTACTGGCTTGCTAAATCATCGACAAAACGAAAAGTTCTATTTTTCAGAAGTTTGCTCCGAATATCGGAAAAGAACAAAACTTACACTAGAAATAATAAGAGGTGTGATTGTTCATTAAAGTCTCCCTGAGAACCAAAACGAGAGCTAATGGGGAAGCACCATTTTATTTTCAAACTCGGTCAAGTGACGAGGACGAGGGACAGGGTACCCGGCTATACACCCAAACACTGGGTACCTATTTTAATTTTCTCTTACGACATGCAAGAGCTACAGTGGGACTATTCTGTCACATCCGGTCACCACACGGGTTCTATTAACAGTATCCAAGACCGGTATACACGCTTAGAATATTGTCTCACAGTTGCTAGCAGCACTATAGTGTTCTTATCAATCTCACTAACTACATTCTCTCCTCTATTTTCCTTTCCTTCCCGGAACTAAAAAATGCAATTTATAACTAATAAGAGTTCATTTTTGTCAAACTTTTTCTTTTGTATTTTAAAATTATATGCATGTCTTCGTTCTAATTTTAAGGAATTATAATGGGTTTCATTTTATATTTCTATATTTTTTTAAATTTATTTCTAGAATATATATATATAGAGAGAGAGAGAGACAGAGAGAGAGATTTTCAAGGGTAAGGTAAAATCAAGTTGTTGCTATTAAATCAAATTATTCAAAGTTAAAATTGTATTGAGCTAAAGCTCTATTCTTTATTCCAAAGAAAACATGAAAAGATCTGCAAAATATTCTTATTTTAAAATTGGCAACATATCTAACATTCTACTGTAAAAAAAAAAAACAGGAAATACCAAAAAACTCTATTTCGAACTCCGTCGTATATTCCCCGCAAAGAAAGGAATGCATTCCGAGCAGTAAATACGAGTCCATCGTTGAAATCCAAAAAAACACATCCATAAAATCAAATGGAAACCAGAAAATTCAATCCCTAAATTCTGACTCTTTGGCACAGAAAAAAAATTGCGTTTAGTGCTCTCACAGAAACAAAAATGATCTCGTAAACTTTTTTCCCGTCGCTCTGAAACCCCAGTTTCGCAAATGTCCCCAAAAAAAAACTTCGTGTCTATCTCCCAAAAATGAGATCCCGACATCTCATTTAAAACGGGCGTCACAATGGCTCATATTGCCATGGCAACGAAAACGGTGAATCGCATCACGAAACGTTTTATGGCAGTGATTACGGCGCTCCTCCGTAGCCGTAATTCACCTGATTACGGTTACAATCGGTAAGTTCAATCGAGTACGGCCACGTGCGTGCGTGAGAGAGGGTTTTTATGAACACAGCACGCGAATTCGAAAGATTATCTTTTTCAAAGTATAATAATAATATCTACCTCTAAAACGAGGATATGAAGCCCATGATTAACTTCATACTTAAAATGATGGGTCGAAAGAGTTTTAAAAAATGCAATATTTCTAATTGAATGCAAAATTTATACTTATTTTATGACTCAATTAAATAGAAAAAAAAATTTATTGAAAATACTTAAGTAAAAGAAAGTAAAAATTACATTCATTGCAGATGAAGGCTCAACTTTCGAAATACCTTATTTTATTTATATTAATTTATTGACAAAAGTGTCTTTAAGATATTATCATATTCCTTGTTGATTGATTTATTGGTTGCTTTTATTAACGTAGGACTAGATGTAACATGAGGTCTGTTGGCAACGGACCTAGTAATCTTAAACCTGAGATGGCATATCCCTCTCGTAACTTCCACACAACGCCGACGGGAGGACTTTGGGGTTAGACAGATTTAACATGCATCAGCTCCGGCTACAAATTAAGATTAAATCTGATGATGATGATTCTTGAATATTTACTTTCAAAATTCAGAACATTGTCTAACATAAAAATGAAGTAAAATTCTCAAAATGGCTGAAAATTGACCTAATAGCTTAAAAATGTACTTAAAATTGCATTATCATAAGAATGTGATCTAATAAATATACGAAAACGGTTTAAAAAAGAAACTACCCGGTAAGAAATGGGAATAGAATAACTCACTGATCCTTTACCCTTCTTCCAAGAAGTTCATCAGTATTGCACCCTTTATATCTCAAAATATCGTCACCGTTATTTTTTCGGACGATGAGACCGTCTTCGACCTCTTTGAAGCAAATTCATCGGAAGCCACCTATTGTTTTGGTTGTTGATTTGTTCTCATCAACAGTGACAACTAGACGCGTCACGAATCAAATATTGACTTGGTAGCAAATGGTTGTCGAATTATAAGTGTCATATAAATAATTATCACATTTCTTCAGACGCCGTTAAACAGATGGCGATTCACAATGATAACACCAACTTCCCATATCAGTGACAACTGTTGGCAAAAAAGTACTTTTTGCACCACCCTTGAATTTTATACTGATATAGATACAATAGAGTCCAATTAATACACAGTTCAGTGACACGCGAATGTTTTACACACGGTTTTATTATGGCTCCTTCGAAAAAGAAACGTTTGTGATATCACTCCCGGTCATCGTGCCGTCATAATTCTTATTGTTCTCTCTATGCAATTCGGATTAATCTTTTGGTGGAATGACTCGAAATTTAATGTTAAGAGCACACACAGACACTAATTCATTTTTTTTTCACTCTCTTTTATATTTTTATATGCATAAACCACCATTTCCCAGAAATATATTATATGATTTTGTTTAAGTGTGATAAACAATCGATAATGATCATTCAGTAGTAGGGTCGAGAACAAAGAAAAACATTGTTAAAGATGCTATAAGAGCAGAGCTTTCGCATAATATAAAGAAGGTTTATCAAAACAAATTCCAAACACATATTCTAAGTTACAGATCTATTACTAAGTTGGTTTGAGCAACAGGTATCTTAGGCAGCTCGGTGCCATACAAGAGATAACGATGGGGAGAAAATGCCAGTGCAAAACATTCATCTGTTAAGGATTGGTTGATAAAACAAAAACAACTCTTTAAATATTTTAAGTATTCTATTACATAATTTTTAACAGGCAATAGATTTACATATCCTTAAAATAGTATTCATATTCATTAATGTATTTTTTTTTTCAAATTAACTAGTTTCTCTGTCATTTTACCTGAATATTGATAACGTATAAAATTCATATTGATTCTGGAACTTAGGACTCGGTTTATATTAATATCACAACTTGCGGTTCACTTAACCTACGTAACAATGACTTTCGACTGCCGCGTGTTAACAGGATCAGATTGCATTATGATCAATTGTATTGTGATTGATTGATTATTTATTAACTTCGCGATGAGAAGCAACGCAAGACTTTTGACAACGATTTAGTTTAGTTTAGTTTAGTTTAGTGTAGTTTAGTGTAGTTTCTTATTAACATCGCACTAGAAGCAACATGAGGGATATTGACGACAGACCTCGTACTTTTGAACCATGATCAAGTGACGAGGACGACACTTGAGCTGGCACCCCCCCCTCTCCTAACTTCAGCACCACACCAAGCTATTGACGACGAACCTCGTAATTTAGAAACGAAACGAAACGAATATAACGACACCCTCCCTCTCTAAATTTCCTCACCCCGTCATCGAGGACTTAGGTGAGAGAGTGATGGAGTTCAATAGTGCAGGTGTGGCTATGCTCCGCCAAACCAGATGTGACTGATCTAGACGTTTGAATGAGTGAGTGATAGTATTTCTAATTGAGTAAAAGCCAGATGTGGCCGTGCCGAGAAAAACAAAGGGAGAGAAAAGCTAATAAAGTGTAAAGATGGGACCGTGAAAAAAAGGAAGACACAAAAATTGGTTGATAAGGAGGGTGGAAAATAGAGAAGGACCGCTGGAATATCCCGGGGTTGTCATCCATGTTTACCAAAGAGTAAGTGAGTGAGGGAATGACTGTGAGTTTTAATAGCACGAGAGCCAAAATAGGCTATGCTGCGCGTAAACATTTGTCAAAATCAATTAGATTAAATTATTTTAAAAATATGAAACAAACACAAGATAATAAAAGAGGTAAAAAGTTTAAATTTCAAATGTAGTGTAAAAGGCCAATGTGTTTTAAAAAATGCAAATAAGTTATTGTGGGGTTTTCTCCCTCCAAATCAGATAGGTTTAAAACTGATGAATGAAAAAAAAAATCCGGCGATGATGGTCAAACACCGGGCAATCAATTAAAATATGATGAATCGAGTAAGGGGCATGGCAGGAAGGACACTCGGGAGCCCCTTCTCCAAACAAAAGATGTTTATGGGGGAATCGAGTATGTCCAATTGTGACGTTGGGCTATTCGCGGTCTTCTCTTCACTAACCTTAGGGACTTTTAATTAAGATTGCTTTTTCTAAACAACCTTTGCCCAACCAAAAATAAAACGTGAATATTTAAATGACAAGCAGGTAGAAATAAAGTGAAACGAGGGTGATAGGAATTATATAAATTATACTTGAGACACACGAAAGAGGTCTAGTGATTCTAGCATTTGGCAATTGCTCCAGAGTCAAAAAAAGGGGGCCGAGAATTGTTACAAGTTAACGGCTACATAGTGAAAGTTGGAAGTCAAGACAGCCTCAGCTTGACACTAGTGGTAAGACTCTGTTAGTTTGTTATTGGTAGACCAAGTTAATATATTTAGGGCGCTATTTGGGGAGAGCCGGTTACATTTGTCGTTATATTAGCAATTTGTCAATAAATATAGTGTTGAAACCTGTCTAACGTCTTCCTGAACGACTTATTGACTCTTAGTTTTAGTACATTGAGTTTAGCTATGGCACAAGAGGCGATTAAGAATAGTGAGCCGCCCTACAATGCGAAGGCGAGTCAGCCCGATAGTTTACCAAAGAGAATAAAAATCATTTGGGAAAAAAATAAATCGCTGGGGGGCCTTGGGTCATGATGCCCGTACCTATCTGTAGAAGAGAAGCCTCTGAGCTCCTTCTCCCTAACATGGAGGACCAATCCCTTAATATAATCCACAGGGTTAGGTAGCTCGGCTATACACCCAGACACTGGGTACCCATTTTAGTCGCCTCTTACGACATGAGCAACAGTGGGACTATTCTTTCACACCCGGCAACCACATGGTTGGAGAGGACGTAGAACTTCGACCAGATATAATATACATCAGCCCCGCTACATGGCAAGTCTTAAGCGGCAGCAAGTCTCGAATGCACAACTCAAAGAAAACACCAACAGCGATTCCGCGACTGTGACCTCTACGCAATCGCAGCCGGTATTATGATCAAATTTTACATGCAATTTAGTAATACCTGCAAAGTACGTCGTGTCTGCTGCACTAAAATAAGATTCTGTGTCAGATCCTAGTCACTTTTTAAGTGACCACAGCTTGGTGTTGTTAGTGAACTGAATAGCTGATTGTGGTAAAAGAAAATTCAAAAAAGTCTACACTTCAGAGCCAAATTGGTAATCGGAAGTCTTCGATCACATTTTGAAACAGTGACGCGATTAACGACGATTCATCACCAATGTTGTCTGCACACAAGTCCATAAATCGCTTTCGATCTCGTCTAGTACAATCGATGCTGTCTCATTCCACGACATCTCCTTATCCATTATGGTGTCATAATAGGGCCCTTATTAAATGCATTATTTGACAAGAGATGGCGGCCACACCCAGGGTATCGCAACCTTATTCCTGGAAATATTAATAGAAAACGCCTCCGTTGAAATCCCATGACAGATCGTTACGTTACCATTTCGGGTTTGAGATGGGAGGGTAAAAAATTCAATAACGCTTAGCGCGGTGGCTCTTCCCTTGTGCAAGTTCCTGTAGTAAGTGCCGTAGCACTGTGTGGTGTTTTGGGTGCCTTGAAGGGGGAAACTGAATAATTTTTCCCTGTAGGCGGGTTTAATGATGTTGTTGCAGAATGATTTAAAAGGACTGTAAGACTAAAGTAATATTTATCGAAACTGCCTTTTTCCAAGTAGAAACTGCCTTTTTCCAATTGTGATAAAATATTGTTACTAAAACTTAAACATAACAGCTGTATAACACCCACATCAACTGCTTTCGGTTTCAACATGGTGAATACGAAAATAATTCGACACAAAATGAGCCAGAATTCAAACTCTGGAATTACAATTTTCACAAAAAAATTTAGCACGTTACAGTTACGTAAAGTGTTATTTTAAAATAGCAAACAAATATAATTAATAACAGTTTTGAATAAAGTATAAAATTAATCGACTGCCAAACAATATTTTGAGAAAGTTAAGGGGAATTTCCAACACTGAGTAAATGTTTGCTCGAGGATTTTTTAAGAATAATTTGCATAGAAGTGGTTCCCAAAGGGATTTGTCTTCCTTAGGTAAGAACGTTATATATGATTCTAAGGAACCTTAGTGATTTTCCCAATGGGGTTTACTGTCAATGGTAAACAAGAATTACATGCTCCCGATTCCTAGCGATGTTTATTTTTTACCCTTCTTGTCACCTAATTTTTACTTTCCTACCATTTTTCTTTTTGACCAGATCTCAGTTACACATTGTTTGCATCTACATAGCCAGATTTGGCTCTAGCGCAATAAACCCAACTTTCCCTTTACTTCACTTCACTTCACGTACAACCGAGAATAACGTTGTGTTTGAAATCTGAAAGTACTAGAAGAATGAAAATTTGCCGTTCTAGTTTTGATCAACACGGATTACTGCTTAACGAATATAAATGTAGCCAAAAATAGATAAGAAATTTAAAGCTTAAATAATCCTGCAAAATATGAAAAGTCTGATTACCCTTAACTACTGCTTTAAAGTTCTATAGGGAGCCGAAAATTTAAAAAAAAAATACCTCGTGATATATGATACTGCTTAAAAACGTTCTTATTAAATTATCTTTCTAACCCATCCTCTCGGTGTATCAGGACCCGTGTGGTGACCGGGAATGATAGAATAGTCCCACTATAGCTCATGCATGTCGTAAGAGGCGACTAAAATGAGTACCCAGCGTCTGGGGGTATAGCCGAGCACCCTGCTCCTGGGGATTATATCAGGAGACCTCAGGGACTTGACTTCCTTGGTAAGTACGGGCATCATGACCCCGAGGCACCCTAGCGATCTTTTTCTTTCCCATGGGGTTTATTGTCTTTGGTACGGGTGACGTACTCCCGGGATAACATTGCGATCCTTCTCTAATTTCGACCCTCCTTCTTGTCAACCACTTTTTATCTTTTTTTCAACTTCACGTCTAGACCACAGTTTAATCTTGTTTGGCGCAGCATAGCCATATCTGGCTCTTGCGCCAATAAACTTTACATTCAATCACTCACTCACTCTGTGTATCAGAAACAAACGAAAGAATTCCAGGCAGTAGAGTTAATCTTGCCTCAAAAATTTTAAAAAATTAATAACTTATGAAGAATGTCTTCTTCCCCACGAAATCAGTTTCTAATGAAAGTGAGAGTTATTCCTTTGAGGGTCATCAGGGAGTTCAGTTCTCATTCGAATAGCGCACCATAATGCGAGCAAACGAGTTCAGCTCATCAGAAGCTTTTCTACCAAACTTTTTACAACTAAGACCTACTCGCATAGCGATATCTTTTTCCGATGCGTACTGACGCATTGGTTCGTTTATATAATGCTGCGTTGTTTAAGAGCGTTCTCGGTGAATAAAAAAAACTGAATTACACCCATAGATGGCGCTGAGTATTCCAAGGTATTTGGCACGTTGTGTTGGCTGGAATTTAGCGATAAACTTGAGCGATAAACATATCTCTATGGTGCAAAAGTCAATGGGGTAGTTGGTGGACACCATGGAATTTCACAGGGCATTTGAGGGGGGCTGTTTTTTTTTCTATCCCATGGAAAGGGGAGGTGTGGAAAGAAAGACAATACCTACGCTCCAAATTTAGCCAGATGCCATACAGATGACAGCACGAGTACCATGAAATGTTTCGCATGAGGGAAAATGCTCCCACTCTAGTTATGTTTTTGTGTTTCTGTGTGAGTAATTTAGGGAGAATTTGTTACTAAAATACCTCAGAAGAGAACACCAGACAACTATGAAGATCAATGGGTTTCAAGAAAAATATGTGAAATCCCATGTTTTTAAGGCATATCAGATACAAAAAAAAATTTTTTTAGGTAAGTATAACAGTTAAATGTTTCGTGAAGATTTTAATATTCGGTGCATTCATTTATCCAATTTAATATTTGCCAAACAAATATTTATAATATTTATCATTTACTGAATTGTTTAAGAGTTCGAGTAATAAATGTTGTGAATATTACATTACTGTATTGCTAGTAGTTCTGTAAAGACTATCATACAAAAAAGACGAGCTATCTGCTAGAAAAGGATAATATTTCAGAAGTAACTAGAGGGAAAACGACTGCTACTTTCAGTGACTTTTGGTTCTGACACAGCGAGTGAGCAAAATCTCTTGATTCTATTAACCGTTAAATGGTTAATATATAATGTGACGAAATAATGGTAGCTAAAAGGATATGAATTCGAAATTTGACTCCTGAAATATCACTTAGATCAAAGGTTCTTCACACTGTTTTCGCTCACCTCTCCTTCTATAAAATAATTTACTCATCATTCCCGTTTCAAAATAAAAGCACACCGAATCCTATTCTGGAAATCAATAACATATAATTTTCCAAGTTTTTTAGGTTATAGGTCACGTTTTAAACATTGATTCGATGCTATTGGTAAAGGATACTATGCCAGCTTACTAAATTTTACAGGAGAGAAACCTAAAGAATTTCCTTTGCGTGTGTCTTTTTATTTACAGGCTGCTTGTTATTGAATACTTTTCAGAAAATAATTCTACATTTTGTTCTTTCAACTGCTGACTTTGAAATTTTAATATATTTTTAAACCTTATTATTTTTGGAACTTTTATTATTTTTTTTAAAAAATGGACATAAAGTCTGCGGCCTACAGATACGATTATACAGAGTTATTCAAAATGATTCGTCCCAGTTCAAAATGAAATGACACAGAAGGATAAGTAATACATAAATTCAAAGAAAAAATGTGGAAGTTTTATATTGTGGACAATAGATGGCGCTCACGAGTTCTTCGTGAAGCTGTTGCCGGAGAGTTGTTTCAGAAGCTATCACGAAGCTACCTCGCAGTCGAATAGGCTGCATTGGACCAGATGACTCGATGTTACACAGCTGGCCATCCAAATCTCCTGATACAGGGCGCCTTTCGATTTTTTCCTTTAGGGGGCTCATAAAATATAGTATATACACCACCATTCCTGCAAACTTAAAAAGGATTTCTGCTGCTGCATAATCAACTACCACCGACACTTTATAACGTGTTAGACAGGAATGTACATAATAAATTATCATGATACGAGTAACTAAAGGAAGTTAGATTAAACACTTGTAAAAACACTTCCACAGTTTTGCTTTGCGTTTATGCATTACTTATCGTTAAGTGTAGTTTATATTGGAGAATATGGAATTTTGTAATCAGATAAATTATTTTGAACAACCTTGTATTTAGAGGAAACAAGGACATTTTCCCATTTACGTTATTAAAATATGTTAAAAGACTTATGCATTGCTCAAAGTTTTTTTTTATCTATAAATTTATATATTACAAACATAAATACTGTAGTTTTAGTGAGAGCTAAGTTTAGTGTAATGGCACAAATGTTTCTATATTTGGCAGCTTGTTGGACGTTATCGCGAGCTCACAGGTGGCGATTTTGCAGTCGAGTTTCATTTTGAGACTCTTTATGCCCCTCATGACACTTCATGCAGTATGGCTTATATTAAATTTTTCAAGATTCCTAATCCTTCCGAACGGGTGGTTTGGAAGTTTGGAGAGTGGGGAGGACAGCTTTATTGCCAGTCTCTTCTTTTAGCGAGGTTCAAAATTACGAGGTCAGTCACCAATAACTGTCCTCTCACTACTAAGTGCAACGTTATAAAAATCAATCCATCAATCATGGTGTCATATTTTTTACCAGCAATCTATAATCGTGCGCGTTTAATTATTGAGTCTTACTTTTCATTGTTAGTGAATTACTTACATTCTAAATCCTCTTTCGGCTCATTGATTGATCAATTGCTTCGTAAATTTGCATTTAGAAGTAACACGAGAGCTAAAAGGGACGGATTCGTAATTCGATCAAATGACGAGGAGGACACCTGAAATGGTCCCTCCCTCTTGAAACTTCCACACCCAACCATCAGGAAGACTTGGAACCTCGACATCTTTAACATCATTCCCGTTGCATGTTTGGTTGGTTGGTTTTACTGACATCGCACTAGAAGCTACACGAGAGCCATTGGTGACAGATATCGTAATTTTGAACCTCGGTTAAATGATGAGGATGACACCTGAGCTGGAATATCCCTCTCCTAACTTCCACACCACACCAACGGGACAACTTAGAACCTCGACATATTTAACATGCAACAGTTCCGGCTACAAGGCGGGTCATTAGAGGTAACAAGGCTCGAACTCACGACTTGACGAAACCGCCAACCGCAAGTCCGCGACCATAACCACTAGGCTAACGCGACTCATTCCCGCTACAAGAAGTGTCTTTAATGGCATCAGGACTCTAATCACGAATAAACGATGTGATGCGAAGTGATAGTCGAGGATTAAGTTTCAAGAAGCAGATATGGTTATATTGTGCCAAATAAGATGCAAATGTGATTTGGAAAAATGGAAAAAAAAAGAATAAAAGTTGGTTGACAGGAAGAAAGGCCGAAAATAAGGAAAGAGCTCTAGAGTATCCCGGAAGTACGTCACTTGTCTTTAACAAAGACAGCAAACTCCATGGGAATCAAAATGTAACTAGGGTACTTCTGTGTCACAATGCCTGAATAAAGAAATATAACGAAATTAAACCTCTGAGGTGTCTATATAAACGGATACTACTTTTGATAACTTTCAAAAACTACTCAATCCTACTTATTACCGTTGCCTTTTACTCAATATTTCTCGAAAGAATGCTTATATTACAAGTATTCAAATCTTTTCAATGTATTTTAAAAATCTCGTGAATTCGTGAATATTGTTTATTAATTCAAGTCTAGATAAAATGCTATCTCGGTGTTCATGAAACAACTTTAAGATCTTTCAATCACGTTTCCATCGCCAATGTTTGAAGTTCTTATGGCAAAACAGTATTTCTCTTCATATTTAATTCGTCCATCAATAATTCAGGGCAACAGACTAGATAAGTAAATATAACCTCCAACAGGAAATAATATAATATTTACCGCTCTAAAATCATTTTGATTGACACGAACGAGCCGTTTTAGTTTCCTCTTTATCCCAAAATCAAAACACCATTACCATTTCAGAAGTTATTACCATTTCAGACGACTTTTGAAACCGTTAAATCTGCAGATATTTAATGCTCTTGTGAAATAAAGCTTTCACTAGTAAGTCTTCCTTTAGCTTCTCTTGAGACTATATAAATGTAGATCGTAAACACATCAAAATATGAAAATTCGCTTTGAGATAACTTTTGAATTCACTCTTGTTATTGCAAATAATGTTTCGCGTGCTTTGGTGTATATGCTGAGAATAGTTTTGAGTCGCTGCTGAAGATTTTGAAAACTTCCAACTGACAATTGATACGAGAACAGCAGTTAACGATAAAGATAACCGTATTATGTTCTGATGATATAATATTCTAATGCAGTCCTAATGTAGAATGACATTCATGATTTATTATGGGCGAGAATATGACTCCAGACAGTTCAATCCTTCTCAGTGGAGGAGTCGAAAGTTCTTTTACAATTTGTGAAAACAATCAGTCTCATTTGATGTCTGGTTATTTATAAGTCAGTGACCTTTTCTGTTATTTGTTGTTCTGGTTTTTTTTATCTGCCGACTCCGTTTTTGTTTACAATGGAAAGAATGTGAATTTTGTGCAGTTTAATTTCAGAGGGAAAATAAATGCTCCTTTTTCACTTGAAATATTGCTTTCCTTATTTTAATATTGCTCGAAAGAATTTCCGCTAAGTACGACTTGTGAAAAATGCATTTTTATGGAAGACTAAAGCAGAAACGTATGTTCCAGTAGTTCAAAAACGCAAAGGATTGCGTTTATTTTAATAGCGAGTGTATAAATTCAAAAACATGTTATATGTGATTAAAAGCCCTAAGATAATAGAGATGTCTTTGACAAGATAAAATGAACTTATTTTATGCAATGTTTAAATAATTCTCTTTTTTTCCCTTTCACTTAAAAGCAACTTAAGTCATATTTTATAATTGCATTGATATATATGTTTATATATATACACCTGTTTCTGCATAAATAAAATCACATTTACATGCATAAATAAATGCATGTAAGCAATTAATAAAAATATCTGTATTAACATTTATAAATCCTGTACGTACATTTAGAAAAAAAATTTATTACTAGGACTAAAAATTTGTTTAGGACTATTTCATATAAACACCACTAGTTAATCTGTAATTAAATAATGGACTGTTATATCTATCACACACTTCTTAACCTTTGCGTTGGAAAATCGACCCATTTCTATAACTTGTTTCATTATAAACTACCCTATGTATGTGTGGGTTGCAGTGCGTGTATGTAATTAGAAGATTTAGATGAATTATAACATATTTTATACGTTTTTCTTATCGATAGTACATTAGTTTTTTTAATATTAAACTATATTATCCTTTTTATTAGTTGCTGAAATATTTTAGAATGTCTTATTTATTTTTATAAATTACTTTTATTAGTTATACTATTCCAATATTATTCTCATACCTTGTCAGACATGTTGCTTTTTGCTGTTCAATTAGTGAAACGAAACCTATAGGTCAGTTTTCATTTCTCTCTTTTGTTTTCTATACCTTGACTTGTACTTAAAATTTGAATTTTATCAGCTAGCTACTTTTGTTCAGTATTCTTTCAGTATTTTATAACCTTTATTGTTTTGTTCTATAATTTATAGGTTTTTGCATTAAAAACATTTTCAATATTCTTATATTTTATTTTTAAATCTAAAAATTACTCGTAAATATGTTTTACATTTTTTTAAAAAATTTTACCTATGCTTCAACTCTTGCTTCTATAATAATTTTATTTAGCCATTTCAATTATTTAGCTAATTCACTTATTTTGCTATATTAATAGAAATGTGTGAGTGTGCGTGCGAGCGTGTTAATTATCAAAAGCACCTCTGAAAAACAAAAGCTGAGAAAAGTAAAGAGTAATTAAAAATACGTTTACTGACTTTGAACAAACACGAGTTTTACCAACTCGTGTTTGTTCAAAGTCCCTTCTTCTCATGGATCCTCAGTTCTCTCAAAGTTCTCATGGATCCAAAATATTCCCCACAACAAATTGCTTCAAAGCGGTAAACACCAAATACAATTTAACATAAATAATAAGATTAATAAAATTGCATTCGATAAAAAATGAATTTAAAAGGGATAGAAAAAATCAAAACCTTTTCACAGAAAAAACGCATCGTATACGTGCAAAGAGATAATATAGCAAAAGGATAGGAAAGAAAAAACACCGTTCATGGTAGAAATGAAATTCATAGCTGGGTATGAAATCTACATTCATACGTTAGAATTTTAAAAATTTAAGATGAAAAGAAATTATTACAAATAAAATAACAAATATTATTATTTTAAATATTTTATTAAAAATTATTAACAAAAATAAGATAAATAAGAAAACAAAGGAAATATTAATCAATAATTTTAAAAAATTTAACGTTTTAAGGTTTACAAGTAATTAGCAGAAATATTTTGCTCTATTTTATAATTTTATATTTTAAGTTAATTTTATAAAATTAATAGGATAGTTTTCTCGAAGGCAAATATCGTGAAATTTAATTAAATTTTCATGAACGTAAGAGATGCAGTTTTGTATAATATTTCCAAGAAGCAAGATACTCAACTTACCGTTCCAAAATATATTATATATTAGGAGTTATACCTCATTAGATCAAGTATCTTTTCACTAAAGGGCTGCGAGGAAATAATTGCAACATTCGAGTTTCAAGTGGCAAAATAAAAATATTTAGTAAAACACAAACTATAATTAAATATTTCTTCATAAATAAAATACAGTTTGTCTCGCCAGAAAAAAATAGATTTCGTGCAATTTTAAAATAGTTTCATCACTAAATAATGGAAAATAATTTTTAAAATACTATATCGTACATCTTTAAAATATGCATACATATTTAATGCTTCTGAAACAGTATTTTTTACTTCGTTGAAACTATTCAATCTGATCTAGGTACATTTTGCATCATCAGCGTAACTATGCAACAAAAATATATTCCAAACAATAAATTCGAGTTTATACAAAGCAGTGGCTATACGAATGTCATTTGCATGCTAAAAACCCATTTAAAACTTATGTTTAACGTAAATATTTATAGACAGCAAATGAATTCTTATAATTTATTTTGACTGTATACAAAACTCCGGGGCAAGTAAGCTATCTCGCTTACGAATAGTTTTTGGCGATTCTTTCTCGTGCAAATAAATTTTTGTTTACTTTCTTGGTTGGAAACAATATCAGTAGTTTCTAATTCGTCAACATTCCAGAAAAACTTATCAGAGTATTATTTTCCTCCTTGATGTTTTTAAAAACCATTTATTTAATATTAGTCAGTTGTTTACATCCATTAATTAAATAACCATACAGACATCGTAAAAAATTTACGCGAAATAAAATTAATATTGAATTTCGTCAGGAGGAATGTAATAAAGGTTAATCAAAATAAAAAGCACATTTTACTGCCTAAGATTGTTTACCTGTTTTATCAGTGTATATAAAAGTATTTAACAACATGAAATGTTTTGTTAATTAATTGTTAATCAGAAACTAATCAACTATGATTTTGAATGAGATTTCTTAAGCATTATAAATTCATTTTCAATGCTTTCCAAAAGATTATTTAGTTTTTTATTAAAGTCGCACTAGAAGCCACACGAGGGCTATTGGCGACGGACCTCGTAATTTTGAACCTCGGACAAGTGACGAGGATGACACCTGAGCTGGCACCTCCCTCTCCTAACTTCCACACCACGCCAACAGGAGGACTTTGGGTCCTGACATATTTAACGTGCATCAGCTACACGGCGTGTCTTTGGCAGCCAAGGATCGAACCCGCGACTGAACAAAAACAGCCGGTCACGAAGCAGAAACCTTGACCACTAGGCAACCGCGGCCACACTTTCCAAAAGATATTTATCTATGTTTATAGGGGCTATTTGAATAAAAAAGAATTTTAAGTAAAAATCAATACGGATGAGAAGTCTTTGAAATTTTTCAAATATAGTCTCTATAGAAATTTTAGTTAAAATATCAGTTATCCTAAAGGCTCCTGTATTGATGCTTCGTGATTTTATTATACGACACAGACCATGAATTCCAAAACAATTATTTTATACAAATGGTGAAAAGTGCTTCTTATACAGTACTGATAAAAGTTTTAAATTTAAAATTCACATCTAATTTTCAAAATATCCTCTTTTTCTGGAAGACCGAACTAAACGCATTCGCGCATATTTTAGGAAATGCGTTTAAAGATTCTGAGAGTGAGTTCTTGTATCTTTTGAGTAATATGACAGTTTTCAAATCTTATATTGTTTAAGAGTTATTATGATAAACTTTGCTCTTTAAATATCCTTACAGGAAAAAAATTCAGGAAGAGCTCAGATCAGGGCAGTGAGTGAGTGAATGATCAGACAGTTGCCATATTACTCAAAGGATACAAAAATCATTACCAGAATCTTTAAACGCATCTCCCAATAAGTTCGTGAACGTGTTCAGCTTTGTCCTTCAGAAAGCGACGGATATTTCGAACATCTGTCGTAAATGTAGGTTCAGAATTTATTTCAACATTACGTAAGAACTATTTCTTTCCATTAGCATAAAAAATAGATTTTATAAAGTATTTTGTTTTTTAAGAATAAATTCACGTATTGTTGATACGGGAACGATTGTGACAACCAGCAGTTCAATCAAAAATTAGATGTTTATATTTTCTTTGAATTGTACTCTTTCTTTATGAAGAAAAAAAAATATTTTTAACCAAAACTTTATCTCTCACTCTCTACCTTATCTCTCTTTCTCATCTGTATATCTTTAAATGAAAACATTATTTTAACGCGGTCTCCGTGAGTATTGCAGCTGATTCGTGAACCAGACTGTGACATGGCTATTCGCAATACTTCTAACATCTGGCTTTTCTTTCTGATTTTTAAGTTCCCAGCTTCTTTCCAATCAAATGAAACGTGATACAAATGAAGAAAATTTTAGAAGTGGTGTGAATAAATTTAATCAAGTCGATAAAAGTGACAGCGAATTTAATTAAAGGGAAAATAATAAATGATGTGTGCGGAAGTCCTCTAGCATGTACAGTTTATTTAGTTAAATTAGGACTTATCGCTGTTCGAGTGACTGAATACTTGAAGGAGGTACTCGCATCATTTCCGGTAAGCGTGTTCTATCGTAGAATATAGAAGTTGTTAATATACTCCTGGAAAGAGCCTTAAACTTTTGAGAGTACTGCCCTTATTTGAAGATGGATAAACTCTATTATGAATTATAATTGACAATTTTAATTATTTTCTCTGTGCTTGAACTTAAGTCTAAACTTAGATTTGTGATTCGAGTAACATTTATGACAGGCGATACGAATGACAGGATTCTGTCACAGGACGAGCAAGTTCGTCTGAAAACATGATATACTTACTATTTTCCACAAAATATCTGAATGCATCTCGAGAAAATCACATCTTACTTTAAAGCAATTTTTAAAAATAAAAGGTTTAGAAATAAGAAGAAAAATGCAGTTAAAAGATAAAAAAGAATATTATGTCTAAAATTTAAAGAAATCAATATTGCATTCAAAAACTAAAAGTGCAGGGTATCGAAAACAGATTTATCACTGTTTTTGTACAGAACAGAAAAAATTATATATCTGTTGTTCAGCATAAGGTTAGAGCCAAAAGAAAAGCTTAACACGCCTTAACCATATTTTCTTCATCGATTAAGCCTTTAATTTTAACTTTAGAGCCATTCAGTTAAAGATTACTTATTCATATGGTTTACTTATTAAAGCAAAATTTAATGGGTATTTATTAAAAGGAAAAAAAAATTGGAAGGAAGAAATAACGACGAAACACATGTGTAAAAAAATTCCTTATTTATATACATTTTTAAATAAAGGATAAGCAACAGCTGCTGTTTCCTCTTTTTTAAAAATATGCTAGTAAGAGAAGCAATTCGCCGCTTGAGTGTGTCATTGCAAGTGATTTGTTATTACGAATAACAAATCCTGCAAAACTAAATTTTATTGCATTCGCCTTACTGATTGATTGACGTTGCAATTAAAACGACATGACGTATCTCGACCAATCATTTTGACATAAGCATCACCTGCACATGTTTCCCACTCTCCTAGCTTCCATGCCACGTAAATTTAAGGACTCTGAGCCCTGATAGGTTTAAAGTACATCAACTACACGACAGGTGCTTAGGAAAATCAGGACTCACGCCCGTCGATCGATTGAAACAACGACGGCCACGAACTCTCGACTAAAAATCATTCGGTTAGTAAAGAGATTCTCCAGCGTATTTCCCTTCAAATAAGTCTTAGAGACTTTCCTATGACGGTATTTGATTTAACATCTTAACTCTTCTTGTGACTTATTTCAATTAGAATAGAAGGATTGAAGTGAAGTAATAAATATTCATGGGATAGCATTTATAAGAAAGGAGATTTTGTTATAATTTGTTTTAACGTCGCATTATAAGCAACACGAGGGCTATTGATGACGGACCTCGCAATTGTGAACCGCGGTCAAATGACGAGGACGACACCTGAGCTGGCACCCCTTCTCCCAACTTCCACACCAATGGGAGGATTTTAGGCCCCGACATATTTAACGTGCATCAGCCCCGGCTACACATCGGATCTTTAGCGACCAAGGCTCGAACCCGCGAATGAATGAAAACCACAAGCCAGGAATCCGAAACCATGACACTAGGCTACCGTGGCCCCATAAGAAAGGAGAGTTTAATAAGTTATTTATTGATTGTTTATTTATATCCTCTAAGATTGGTTGGTTCACTTTATTAACGTAGCACTGGAGAGCTATTGGAGACAGACGTCGCAATTTTGAACCTCGCTCAAATGACTAGAATGACAAGCAAATTGGACGATACTAGCCTCGCCTAGCTTCCACGCCACGCCAACGGGAAGACTTTGAGCCACGCCAACGGGAAGACTTTGAGCCACGCCCTATTTAACATGCATCAGCCTCGACTTCACGGAAGGTCTTTAGTGGCATCAAGGCTCGAATCTACCACTCGTTCTAAGCCGCCGACCACGTTTTCGCTTTCTTAGTCACTAGGCTACCGCGGCCACTGCATCCCCTAAGAAGCATTTATTGATTGATTAGTTTTATTACAGTCGCACTAGAAGTTACACGAAGACTATTGGCGATGGACCTCGTTATTTTGAACCTCTATCAAGTGGCGAGGACGACAACTGAGTTGACACCTATGTCTCTAAGCTTTCCCACCATGCCAAAGGGAGGACTTTAGACCTCGACACATTTAACATTCGTCAGATCCGATACACTGCGGGTCTTCAATGGTATCAAAGCTAGAACCCACATCTTGACGATAGCAACGTCTGCCACGAGTTCGCGACTATGACCACTAGACTAACACGGCCTCAAGGTGTGACATTGATTCTGATGTTTAAAAAAGAAGAATGCTAGAAATGAAGAAGGGTCGGAAATTGAAAAGGATCGCTAGGCTATCCCGAGGGTGGGTCACTTATATTTTAAAAAGACAATAAGCTTCATAGGTGAGGAAATATCAATAGGATGCCTCATGGTCATAGTGACCATTTAGTAGTTTAGTTTTTCTTAACGTCGCACTAGAAGCAACACGAGGGCTATTGACGACGGACCTCGTAATTTTGAACCATGGTCCAGTGACGAGGACGACACCTGAGCTGGAACCCCCCTCTCCTAACATCCACACCACATCAACGGGAGGACTTTGGGCCCCGAACAGATTCAACGTGCATCAGCCCCGACTACACGGCAGGTTTTTGGCGCCAAGGATCGAACCTGCAACTGAACGAAAACCTCCGGTCGTGAGTCCACGACCTTGACCACTAGGCTACCGCGGCCCGTCAAAGTGACCGTACCTACCTAAATAAAGTAAAACACTGAAAGCGAAAGTTAATGCAAGTAAAATGCCAAGCATACTCGGTTTTTCCTCGTCAATTTGTGAGGTCCATCGGAAATAGCTCCCGTGAAGTTTTTAATTCGATATTAATTTAAATGAAGATCAGAATAAAGTAGTAGAAAATATTTGCTTCACGTCTTATATTACCAATTTCATTTCGATCATAATTATACGATCCAGTGGAACTATACTTTTCTCAAATCAAAATTATTCGCATTGCTATCACTAGAACAAAATGTATATGTATATTTCAAAAAAAATTAACAAAAAATACATCTATCTCTTTACTTTTTCCCTGTACTTAATGAAAACATTTTAACATATGTGAGATGTCTTCGACAACGAGTGATTGAGTGTCAGTTGAATTTGATGGTGCGACAGCCAGATGTATTTCCGCTGTTACAAATATGGTGTAAGTGTATTCCAGACTTCGGAAAAATTGAAAAAAAAATAAAATTGTGCTCATATAAGAAATGATTGAAAATTGAGAAAGTTCTGTTGAAAATGCATGGGCACTCTATCGCTTGTCTTCTGCAACGAAAAGTCTGTATTTTATGCTAAATTTAAGTAATCCTCCTTTTTTTTTAAAAAAAATTTAAAGTAATTAAACATTGGTAAATTCATACGAATATATTTTTGTAAAGAAAATTACATTGAATTCATAAGTAATTTTGTACGAGCAATCAATAATCAATAGTTGTATTTATATTAGTAAATCGGTAATTTCCGTTTTGGTACATCTTTACATAAAATCCAGAGTAAGATTAAAATTTGTGTAATACGTGAAATTTGTTTTTCCGTACGAAAAGTTCTAAAGTATTTATAAACATCACTCTCTTTGCACGGAAAATTATTATATTATTAAAAAAATTTGAATTTAATAAAAAAAAATATTTTTTTATTCAAAATTTCCTTAATTCTTACACAAATATTGTGCAATACCTCAAATTTGGGAGAATGTATTAAAAAAAATTGACGGTCACTGCAAAGTACATAAGCTCATTTTTTAATGTGGAAAATATATGAGCTCGACCGATAAAGCAGTTTTTGAGAGGAGTTTATTAGAATTCTAAAAAATACACTGAGAAAAACAAAAGTATGCATTTTTTTTTCCTATGTCGTAGACACGTTTGCTTTCCCAGTTTTAAAATTCAATTTTCTAGCTTTCTATTTTTCAAATTCATCTATAGAATCATTGAGACATTTTTATTTTTTAATAGCAAAATGAAAAAATTCCAAACTTGGAAGAAAGATATGGTGTCCCTTATTAATAATTCAGTTTTCGAACTATAAAAAGGTTTTTAATCTTTAAAACAAAAGTAAGCAATAGAAATTTCTTCATTGTTCCTTCATGGGAACCCATTCCTGCTATTGCAGAATAATTTTAAATATCCCATAGATTTTAATAAAAGAAATCCACGTATTTAATTAAATATTAGCGAATGAAAGATGGCGCTGTTAACGGAAGTGAGAGAGTAATAGTAGAAAAAGTAGAAGTTTATGGCACAAAAGTCAAATCTGCTTATGAAACGTTAAACAATGTGTATCTGTGATATAGATTTTAGCCAAAGTGAGAAAAAATGGTTGACAGAAAGGTTGAAAATAGAGAAAGGTCGCTAGAGTATCCCGATGGCGTGTCACCCGTGTTTACTAAAGAAATTAAACCCCATGTGAAAGAAAATATTACTAGAGTTCCTAAGCGTTAGGATTCCCGTGCTGAAGAGGATAAGCCCTCCCACAAAATTTAACCAAAGAAAAAAAACAAAGGAAATAAATTCATTCAAAATAATGTTAATCGACATATTTATTAAAAATAAACTGTACTAATTAAAAAAACATTGAAAAATAATTGGCGGTGGTTTCCTTCAACAACAGCTCCAGAAGTTAAAATGCCTTAATAACTATCCCGAAAGGGACGTCTCCTTTACGTAGTTGATAAAAGCGTGGACGGATAACTTTCCTATTCGGACACAATAGAACAAGAGTTCGGAAAGACGTTGGCAACCAAGAGCAAAAAGCAACTGGTAAACTTTTCTTTGGATCCAGTGACGGAGGATACAATACGCCCCGACACAAGAGATCAAATGTCCTCCCCCTGCATGAAAAAATTACTAACGCCAAAATTTTTTGCTAAAATAGAGTTAAAAAGCTTTTACTGTCCTTCCAATATGCCGCTATATACTTATTACCAAGAAAGCTTTTACAGCTAAATCATTTGATTGCGTTTACGAGACAATAATTATTTACTTAAATTTACTTATCCTACCAATTTTAAAAATTGTTAATACCTAGATGAATAATTCATATATATAAATGTATATAAATGCATAGATACATAATTGAGTTTTCTTGAGTAAAATTTATAAGGTATGGCAATGAATTGAAATATTAATATTCATATGCAACTATTGAGTGCAAATTTTCATTTATTTACATCAAAAAGAAAATCAACTGTTAATTAGAGAAAAGTAATTACGGTAATTTTAATAGTTGTGTTCTAAAACAAAAAAGAATAGTGTCTGGAAGGAACATTAAATTCGTCTGCTTACATCCAAAGCCTTAAAGAATGGCTTAAACTCAGTACTTTATTTATTGACAAAGCTTTTATAACTCTTTTAAAAGAAAAACATCTCAAAATCCTTTCTAAATACTGAATGAAATAAAATGAAATTTAAATTTTAATGCCGAAGTACAATACGGAATGCATTTGAATTCAATGATCAATTTTCAGAAGACAAATTTCTTATTCAAATATATTCAACAAGAAAAATAGTCTGGATTTTAGAAGAAAATGCTGCAATCAACAAAGAAAATAACAGATACAAATAAGCGGCTATTTTCCCATAAGATTGATTTTATAAAAAAAAAATTTAAATTAACGATTACATTTTTTCAAGCATAATATTTAGAAAGATTGAATTGATTTCCATATAAGAGGAGTTCTGAAGACACTATAAAAAGTTAAATTACTAGACGGAATTTTGAAAAATGTTAGCAAAGTTCCATTAACGGTATTATTAACAAAGGAAAAATGTAATAAAATAACAATTCTTTTTTGAAAAAAAAAATTGATTTCACTCAATGGAATTTTTTTTTGTTGTTGTTGTTTTTATCTCAATGAAGAAAAATAAAAATCTGTGTTTAAAAAAGCAATTTTATTTCGAAATCTTTAAAAGAAATATAATAAGTTTCTTCATTTTTATCTTTCTAAATTCAAACCAAGCACGATTATTTTGATTCTAATAGGTAATTTAATGGAAGTAATATACGTTAAATATTCAGATATTAACTTTCTATAAAAATTATTAATAATGCTAATACAATTAAATTGATTTTGAGAGTATTTTAAAATGAAAGTCCAATATCAGAAGTCACGCTTTTCTCAAAATGTCGATAATAATAATAGTAATTCGAATATATTTGTGCAGTTTTGGACATCTGAAAGATTAAAAAATTTTAACTATTTATCTTCCAGAATTTTAAATTTAATATTATGTATCACTTTTATCTATATATAATTGTGATTAAATTCTTCTTAAAATATTCTTTTAAGAAATCATACAAAGCACAAAGAAAAATTGAAAAAATAGGAATTTGTGATGAAATTCTCATATGAAAATAGATGCAAGAATTTTCAAGAGAAAATTACTGCATAAAAATTCTATTAAAATTATTTTATAATACCAACTCCATCCACCTTCTCCCAAAAAATTTAATTCGTTACATGAGTGCCCGGTTACATCCCCAAATGCTAGGCTCCCACTTTAGTCGCCTTTTACGACATGCGTTAGCTACAGTTGGACTATTCTGTTACACCCGGTCATCCCATGGGTAGAAGCAGCACAAGGACTATAAGTGATGAATCTCAAATTTTTGTGTCTCGCTTAAGTGACGAGAACGTCACCTGAGCTGGCCCCACATTGCCCTAACATACCACCACCCCACCGTGAGGACTTGGAGACTCGACAGATTTAAATGCATCAACCACTCTGCATGAAAGTTCTTTAGTGGAGTCGAGACTCAAACTCACGACCCGTTGCCAACTGCATCAGTAGCCAAATCGGATACAAAAAAAGGCTCCTAAATGATCTAATTTATTACATAATGCATGGAATCTTAAGAAAGAACCATTTCTGGGATGATTCTAACAACCAAAATAGTCAGTGTGGTACAATAAGCAGCTGGTGCCAGTTGAGATTTATTTAATCTGGTAATTTGGGAGAAAATATAAGTTGCTGTGTATGTGTGCGTTCAAAATGCGTGAAAAAATCCATTATAGTAGAAAAAGGATTTATTTCCAATTAGAGCGCGATTGTAACGAACTTCCTTCATTATTTAAATCTATAGATATCTTAGATTCCATTTAAATAGTCAATAAATTAAAAACTAATTGAAGATACGTCATAGAAAGACAAAGTTGGTTATTATTTAACAACACAGAAAATTCAAGACCACTATCTCTCGAATCCCTCTTAACTCGGTTACTTCTATTTTTAGTATATTCAAATTGTAAAGTCTTAGCTTACCACATATCACTAGTTCCGATTCAAACGCTTTTTGTTTATAACAGCTTACACTCTTATTACTCTAACTACGAGTCGGTTATAACTGATTTCTTTCCAGACTATTAATTACGAGGATTCACACCAATCATATTCATCAGCCTGTCATCACCCTTCTCTTTCCTTTCAATTCTATTTCGCTTATATATCACTATGTTTAATACAATTCACTTTACTTCTATTTTCATTTAACTTATCTAATCACGTTTCATTTTGGTTGGGAAGAAATCGTAATTTTATGCAATTAAACTCTATAAAAGTCCCCGAGTTTAGAGAAGCGAAAATCGGAAATAGCCCAACATCCCGTGGTATCAAATTTAAAAGAACATTTTAAGAGTTTACCATCGAAATAGACAACGTAAGACACGGAGAAATTATGGAAAATGAAAATTTCATAAATTAACCATTTCAGTTGTATCCACCATACTCATCCGACCTAGCACCATCTAGTTATCACTTGTTTGTTTCCCTGAAAACTTTTTGAAAGGAAAAAAAAATCTAAACTGAAGCATCCGTCAACCAAGCACTACTTGAGTTCTTCTACTCTAAAGACAAGGAAATTTTCAAAAACGGTATTTACAAATTACCATCGCGCTGGCAAGAGTTCATAAGTGACGACGGAAAATATAATGTACGATACATATTATTAAATGTATGAAAAATGTGTTATTCCCTTTCACTTTCTTCACAAATGGACAGAACTTTCCGGTAGACCTATTATAATATTAATAAAGGGTAATTTAAAAGGAAACCATATGGTCCGCTAGATAATCGTCATATTACAATAAATATGTTCGTAATGCTTTAACAATTTGATTACAATTATACCGTGGCCTCTACCGCTTTTTTCTCTCTAATAACATTTTTAAGGTACTTCAAACAAATTACCTTGCAATCGATACTAATTCTGAAAGGATTTTAAAATTCCAGAAGGAAATTCGATTTTACATGTCTGGTTGCCGATATACACACTAAAGCCTAACCTAGTCGTAGCATATATTGATCGCCACCTACATTACATCACCAAAATGTTATCTCTGAACGAATTCCAGGTAGCATCTTCAAGTGACGAAAGTGTCTTAGCAGATTATCCATAAGAAAATTCGTGTTCTTGCCAACGAAGAATAAATTTTATATCAGCATTTTTTGCAATTTTCGTACATACGATATTCAACGTTTATAAGTAAACGAAACATTTAAAAATATTTCCGAGTGGAAATTAGTTTTTGCTTTGTCTGGAAAAGCAATTTATAGATCCATCGTGAGGTTTTGAGTTGTAATTTTCAACACGGAACTTTTTTAATGATCCCTATGAACTCATGAAATTTTTAACGTGTGATACCATGTTGTTTTGTGAAAATAGCGTCAACAACAATGCGTTGTTATATTATAAAGGATATAGGGTGTTAGTTTCAAAAGATTGACATTTTGATGCATTATAATTATCATAATTACATTTAGTTCGCTTAAAGTATATTTACATTGCTAAGATACATTTAATTTAATATTTTGTCGTCTACTTCTATTTTAATACCAGAATCAATCTGTTATTGTCTACTTTAACAATTTATCGTTTGTTCATATTGTCGCATAGAATGAGTCAAAGAATGCGTAATTAAATCTCAACTCGAGAACACGAGCTTTATTACTTAAGAATGGAAATTAGTATTAAGAACTTTAGCTAGAACAATTAAAAGATTAGTATTAAAGAAAAATATAAACTGACAATAAATGAAGACAAAGGGAGGCAAAGCAAGACAACAAAAAAATGAAAATCTCTCTCCAATTTACAGCTTTGTGAGAGGTATACGTACACGAAGGTACACTTCACTTCAGTTTATGCATACTTTCGATAGCATTTTAATATTTAATTTAATGATTGATTTCTATGGCAGAATAGTCTGTTTTATCTCTTTTTGATGCTAACATTAGCAACTTTTTCAGTTATAGAATGATTTGTTTGAGAAAATAAAACTGCATTAAGAATTTAAAGAAAGCAGATTATTTTCTTCATATTAATTACTTCTGCAGAGCCTGGGTAACGGAAGTGCGCTTACTTTAAGCTATTTAATATTCATTTTGTTGAACCAGTTATACAGTTAGGGATGTTGATGGATACTCAATATAAAAAGACTCGAAACTTTCATCGTCGATTGAGCTCACTACCAAAAGTGAAGTCTTTCATAACCCGAATAAATCTTTAAAAAAGCTAAAATATACGTTAGCACATGTTAAAATAAAATTAATAAATCTAATTTCAATTTTTTTTTAATTTAGAATTATCAATAGTCAGTTGCTGCACGTACAAAATTCAAATTTTCTACGCTTTACAACATGTAACGTATTTCCCAATTCTCTCTAAATCTAAACGATACGAAAGTGATTTCTCAGAAACTGGAATAGTTCGCCATTTACTACTAGATCAGATTCGTTCAAACGGTACTTCCGCAAGAGAAGATCTCAATCTCTCTTTCTCTATCTGTCTACAGGAGAAGCGAAATCGTCACGCAATTGAAGAGAACTCACATCTGGTTTCTCAGCAGCTCTCAGTACAAGAATAAATGGAATTGCCGCTTACAAGGGGCTGACTGCGGAACAATCAATACTTGGAGTGTCCATCGCTTCCTGTTTCGCGCTCTTCAAATGATATCTGAAGAAAGTGTGTCTTGTACAGACGAAATGATTGGATGGAATCTCTTTTCATCTATCGTAGGTACATTTTTAGACTTCCTAACTCTAGTTGCATTCTTTTATTCGCAGAAATCTGACTTCTGAGGCAACAGAAACCTCAAAATGCTTCAAATTTAGGAATATTTTATTTTGCTGTTCGAAATATATACACGGCTTCGACAATTTCATAAATATATTATTTATGAGAATTTGATAAATAGAATTCTAGATGATTAAATATATAAACTATAAGCACGTGTACCCCTCTATGAAGAAAAAAAAATATGTATAAAATATTTTTTTCAACATGCGGTTATCTTAATATTCTGTGGTCCACGTTCCACGAATTCATAGTGATTGCGAATGTTTTGAATACTTATTAACATCGCACTGAGAAGCAACACAAGGGATATTCGTAGAATGCCCAAGGAGACTGAGCTTACCCAAACGGTTTAAAGCTACAAACCGGCGCCCTTAAGACAATCCCCTCTCCCTTCCACACACACTTATAATTTAACGGCAACAATAAAGAGTAAAATATAACTGTAAGTGTTGGGGCAAAGAACAAAAGACCATACGTAATTTCGAAATTCAAAAGAAAATAGAAGCTAATAATGCGTTTACGGAATGTAATGTCATAGTTTTAATATTGTTTTTTAATACATATCATTCTCTATTCCATTGACGCCATGCGTTCCTGTTAAGGACGGAAGCAGACACTGTGACTCACGCCCACAGTCAGACTGCCGGCAACGGCCGGACACTGCTTTGGTACATTTCACATGAAATTCGGAAAAGCCGTTACTGAAACTTATAATTCATGGAAAGAAATGTATGGCACTGAATGTTTATTGTGTGCACGTCTTTTAGTGGTTAGAGAGTTTTCAAGCTGGCCGAGAACACATTAAAGAGGATTCACACCCTCCCACGTCAATAACAGATTACAATATCGAAAAAAATCGATGATCTGGTTCTTTCTGACCGTCGATTAAGTATTGGTGCAATTACTAAGGAGGTAGGAATTGATAAAGAATCCAAGTCAAGCCTCATTCGCCGGATTTTGTGCCATGCGACTTCCATCTGTTTCCTAAGGTGAAGTCTGCATTCACAGGAACAAGATTTGAGTCCGTTAAAAATGTGAAACAGAGAGCGAACACGCGTCCTGAAGGAGCTGACAGAAGACTTCCAGCACTGTTTCGAACAATTGAAAATTCACATAGAGCGTTGTAGAGATAGAGGAAGGATTATATTGAAGATAATAAATATGTATGACATCAAAGTAAAATGTTTTGCAGCGTCACTATCGTTATTATATAGCCACACCTAGTATTTTTTGCGACCTTTGATAAATGATTTCATATTTTATGGAATATTTTTCATATTCTAAACTCTTGTTTTTAAGTCTTCAATTTTCATTCATTTTTATTAACTTTATTGAAAAATGTGTGTCTAAAAATTTATTACCACAACATACTGGCAATCCATCTCCTCGAGATTAAAGATCTAACCTGCTTTCAATTTAATTGGAAATTCTTCTTCATTCCTGAAAATTTACAGACCTTGCCATTTTATTTTTTTGTTCTTTTATTTCGTGTTTTACTTGAGC
This sequence comes from Nephila pilipes, assembly GCA_019974015.1. NCBI lineage: Eukaryota > Metazoa > Arthropoda > Arachnida > Araneae > Nephilidae > Nephila > Nephila pilipes. Next base: position 114,292 of record BMAW01027894.1, read on the forward strand.
TTATTTTTAACACACACTTTTTCTTCTACAACATGAATTTCATCAACAAGCTCTACTTCTTTATGCGTTCACTTTTATTTAATAGTATTAAATTTTCAAGTCACGTTTAGCTTCAATATCGATTAAAAGATTCCTTTCAATTTTAATTTTCTTTTTTTCCACAACAAAAAAGGTGGGTATTCTGCGTGGATGAGCGAATTTTCACATTACAATTTGCGCATAATGTAACGAGTATAAGCAACAAAATTGATTTAAGAGATTTTCTAGTTTAAGAAACGGAAACGTCTTTTTAAAGTTAAGAAAAAAATTTTAAAATATTTTCTCTCTTAAAAATGACAAACATTTACGAATACACTTGCCTCTACAAATTAAAATTGTAAGTATAAATTAATACGTAATACTCTTTGAAGTATTCGAGATACTAAATGTTACTTGTATTTTTTGTTGACTGTTTATTAACGTCACACTTGGAAGCCCCACGAGGACTTTTGGCGACGACCTCATCATTTTGAACCTCGGTAAAGTGATGAATATCACACCTGAGCCGGTACCTCCCTCTCCTAAATTCTACACCACTCCCCAGGATGACTTGGTGCCACGACAGATTTGGAGTGCAGCTGCCGATGACGAGTTTTTAGTGGCATCAGGACTCGAACCCATATCTCGACGAAAACAGCACCGGCTTTGAGTTCGTGACCTTGACCACCGAGCTACTATGGCCTTGAGTGGGGTAGCCTAATTTTCATGGTCATGTTTAGTTTTAGTTTTAGTTTAGTTTTTATTAACGTCGCACTAGAAGCAACACGAGGGCTATTGGCGACGGACCTCGTAATTTTGAACCACGGTCAAGTGACGAGGACGACACCTGAGCTGGCACCCCCCTCTCCTAACATCCACACCACGCCAACGGGAGGACTTTGGGCCCCGAACAGATTTAACGTGCATCAGCCCCCGCTACACGGCGGGTCTTTGGTGGCCAAGGATCGAACCCGCGACTGAACGAAAACCGCCAGCCGCTATCCACGACCTTGACCACTAGGCTACCGCGGCCCCTTCATGGTCATGTATTCGTAGTCGTTGGTTTTCGTCGAGTCGTCGGTTCGAGCCCTGAAACCGTGTAGCAGGGATGATGCACGTTAAATCTTTCGTGGTGCCAAGTCATCCAGTTGGTATGGTATGGAAGTTAGGAGAGGGAGGGTGCCAGCTCAGGTGTAACATTCATCACTTTATTGAAGCTCAAAATGATGAGGTCGTCGCCAAAAGTCCTCTTGTTGCTTCCAAGTGTGACGTTGATAAACAATTACATCCCACCGTGGCCTTAATGTCTCATGTAAGAATCTTAAAAAAAAGTGAATTGTTAATTTTCATAAAATATTTTGAGATTATTTCGATAACATATATGCCACATAACTTATCTCAGACAGTAGCATAAGAATGCTTTAAAAAATGCAAATTTAGCTCATCTTACAAATCTTCATTGCAACGAACTAACCGGGAGACATAAATAAAGCGAAATTTCACCCACCACAATTATTACTCGAGCTATGCACGACTCTTAACTGGAAATAATAAGCGTCAAGTAGCGAGGAGCATTAAAACTAATGAATCAGACTTCTAGGAAAAGGATTTCTTTTATCGTTCCTTCTCAAAAAACACGACGACAATTAGAAAGATAATTTTACACAAAAGGAGCCAAGGCACTAAATTAAACCGGAGAAGATAAGGAGCGAAAAAAAAAAGAATTCATATATGCAGGAGAGATGGATCATCCTCTCCGGGAAGGAGCTAATTGGGAGAAGAAATGTAATTACCCGACTAACACTTTCTGGGACAAATGCAGCGCGCGGTATTTTTCGGGTTATAAACTTTCCAAACTGCTGTGAGGTTTGTTAGCTTCCTTTATGGCAAATAACTTTTCGCATTTTTCACGCGAGATGGGTTTTGCAGTTTGGGAGATACTGCTCGAGAGATGCGCGCTATTAAAGGAGACATTATGCTTGTTGATAAACTAATCTTTTTCCCGATCTTTAAAATATACGAGTGGGGCTCAAGAAATACCTGTTTTTGAACACAGAGTGTTGAGGGAAATTGGTGTTACCATTGAGTGGTGCCATTCGTTACACGGTGTCAAAATAAATTTGACACTGATTCAGAGTTTGTTTGGATTTGACAGCCTTGTTCTGCCAGATCCAAATTTGATTGCTGCATTATCTAATTGTCATCGTCATACGTAGCTGGTAACTGTACTCTATACAACTGATTACTCTTACTAGTTGTCATCGCCATATGTAAAATCTTTCTTAGTCACCTCACCACGGTCCAAAATTACGAGACACATTTCACTCCTACCATGGGGTGCTACAGGGTTTCATACCAGCAGAAGTTGACCATGAATTAATTTATGGATCTGGTCTAGCCACCAGCTAGAGCCAGACGAAATATTTCAAACGATTGTTTAATAACGTCACATTGAAAAGCAACGCGAGAGGTAAAGGCAACAGACCTCGTCTTTGGAATCACAAGTGACGAGGACAACACCTCAGCAGACACCTCTCTCTCTCTCTCTCTCTTCAAACTTCCCCACTAGTCCAATGGAAGCGATTGGGACTTCAACCAAATTTATTATGCATCAAATCTGTTGCACGGCGAGTCTTAAGGAACTTCAGGGATCGAACCCACGACTAGACGGAAACAACGCTGACCGGGAGTCCTTTACCTTAGCCACTAAGCTATCACGGCCCCGATCCATATTTCAAATAGTATTAATTTTAAAACAATATGACTGGGGATTCATAATTCTTTCTTTAAAACAAATATGGAGGGAACTCTATAGCGTTTCCCCCTTCCACAAACGCTTTGGGAACAGTTTATGATGTTTGAATTGAACATTTCTCCAATAAATGAAACATGACTTTCGTAGATTAGAATTAGTATTGCGTAATTGATAGAATTGAGGAAATATATATCTACGCAATGAAGGATTTTGTAATGAAGTTCGTTGACTGATGAAGATAGTGAGCAGAAGTTATCATCTGTATTCACTTACACTGAATGAGGAGAATAAGGAGTGAACAAAAAGAGGACCTACAAAGGGTCAAAAACTAGAACCTTCGTCTACAAAGGGTCGAAGGACTCAAATCTAATTGGTTCGGTGCGAAAAATATTAAATTGTTACTTTAAACGTTTAAATTAGAATTATATAAAAACTATTGCCATATATAGAGTAGATTAGTGGTTTAATATTGATTTTCCATAGATCAGAATAAAGTAATTTGGTTATCATTATTCTTTGATACACTATTCATTTCACTGGGTTGATTAGTGACTATCGTATACTGAGAAGAGAAGGAAACGGTCATGAATAATAATATTTTATTCTCTCCTTGTGTTAATATTTCTTTTCACACATTTTAGTCCACACAACACTAACAACCAACAAACCATGTATCAATATCATTACTTCAGTCGTCGCTTAGTTTAATTTAATTTAGTTTTTATTAACGTCGCCCCAGAATCAACTCGAGGGCTATTGGTGACGTACTTCGTAATTTTGAACCTCCGTCAAGTGACAAGGACGACACCTCAGCTGACACCGCCCTCTCCCAGCTTCCATTCCACGCCAACAGGAGGACTTTGATCCCCAACAGATTTAATGTGCAGCAGCCCCTGCTACATGGTGGGTCTTCAGCGGCCAAGGATCGAACCCACGACTATAAGAAAATCACCGAAACCATGACCACTAGGCTACCGCAGCCGTCGCTGAACCATTCCTTTGATCAGTGAGTGACTATTGCTTGTAACGAGTTCTCATAAGATTTTTTCCCTTGCACTGTGAATGAACATGATTTATATAAATTAACTTTACTATATGATTCCTCAAGTGTTTATTTCTGTCTCGAATCCAGTTTTGCTGTTTGTAAGACAAAAAGAATTCTTAATTATAATATAGACGACACCTCATCTGGAACCCCCCTCTTCTAACATCCACACCACGCCAACCAGATGTCGCCAGGTAAATGAGTGAGTATAAAACTAGTAAAACGTAAAGGTATGATCAAGACGTATGAAAAAATTGAAAAAAGATAAAAAAATTTGACCGCTAGGTTATCCAGGGGGTACGTCACTTGTGTTTACCAAAGACAATTAGCCTCATAGGAAAGAAAAAGATCACTAGGGTGCCTCGGGATCATAATGTCCGTACTTACCTAAAAAGGGCAAGTCCATGAGATCCCCAGATATATTCCCCAGTGGCAGAGTGCCCGGTTATACCCCCATTTTAGTCCCATTATGGGACTCATTTTGGTCACCTTTTTCGACATGCATGAGCTACAGTGGGACTATTCTTTGAAACCCGGTCACCACACGGGTAAAGGGAGTAATTAAAGTCTAAACATGTTTGACGTGCATTAGCCACTCTACATGGCGAGTCTTAAATGGAATCCAAACTGGAAACCACGAAAGGATGGAAAGAACACCGGCCGCGAGCTCAACCTGCCTTCTTTCCGTTCAGCTACAAGCGGTCACTTTGCGACGTATGAAATGTAGATTTTGAATAATTTTTTTAAAAATACCCTTATAGTTTAATCGGTTCTCTCAAGCCACTCACTGATCAGATCGATGTCCTGCAACAACTTTGTGGCTTAAATGCTCAAAGCAGCTGCAATCTACTTTAGTTACACTCAGATGTGCACATTAGATATAAAATGTTTGAGCTGTGAATCAAAAACATTTTATGTTTTGTACCCTTAATATAACACCAGCACACAACTCCTCCCAATATTATTAGCTACACCATTCGAAATTACATCCAAATACTAAAGATTTAGTCGCTTCGTCTTTTGAAACATATAGTGCTCGGTAAAATTATTACTTAAAATATTAGTATTAATGATAAAACATATTACATTTTTATCATTGTGAAAAACACACGCATTCTTTTTAACGCCATTCACTCCTTTATACTATAATTATGAATGAAACGTAATATACACAAATATAATACAAATGTATACTATCGATTAAAAAAATTCATAGTATTAAAGAAAATAAATTTATAAAAATGATACTCAATAAATCTCTCGTCTTCTGCTACATGCATGTGTGGATTGTAGTAAAATTTCAAATACTTTTGAAACATCTCTCATCATATAAAAAATTTAAACATACAGTGTTCAAAACAGTGATATTTACTTTATTTTTAAAGGAAAACTAAGCAAACATAAAATATAATATTATCCCCAAAAAATACCTGCCTAATTTTTATTTATACTTCATCTATTTTAATAGAGCACGATAGATTTTTTCTCAAATCCACCATAAAATTAAATTACGTGGTTTGAACTAAAGTAATAACAGCGAGATTTTAAATTATCTCTCTACTAATTACATAAATATCTTTTAGATCTTTTTTTTCTAGGCAATGAAACGAATACATGTTACTAAAGCTAGCATAACTCGCTAAACAAACGGAGGAACAATTTTTTTTTAAGAACTGCTCTGGGATTTCACTAGGAAAGGCGAACTATATAATTCCCAGTTTAATAATACTTTACAAAAAAAAGCACTTAAATAATAAAACAAAGTAAGGGGTGACCTGGGAAGTGAGAAAGGAATCGATTGCTAGCTAACGCCGAAATCGTCGGGCGAGTGCAGAGAAAATAAACAGTGACTGACCCCTCTCTCTCTCTCCGTGAAGTCTGGTTTCGCAGATGTGGAGAGAAAAATCCCAGGATTCTCTTTTCTTTTCTCTCTCCCAATCAGATATTTCCTTTTTTTCCCCTCTTTCTCTTTGTGCTCGATTCACCCCCTGTCTACCCTTTAATCAAGGTTAATTTGCTATCCATCTTATTGAGTGTGGGGATGGTTCTCCGCTTTGTTTGGGATCCATTCGAAATGCCGAGAACAATTCGAACTCCCTGCTATTACTTCACGGGAGAGAGAGACGAAAATAGTTTCTGTGGCAAGTTGATTCCACAAAGTGTTTACTTAGATAGGTGCGAAAATACCTGCAAGGTGATTGAGATGTCTGCGACATGAAAAAATAAGCTTATTTTCTATCGTCAAAGTAATCCCTTACTTTTCAAAATTAGCACTAACACTAAGAAACAACAAGCTGGCTATTGGCGATGGTCTCGCAATTTTGAACCTCTGTCAAATGACAAGAAAAGAACCTGAGCTGGAACCTCCATCTCCAACCTCCCTCACCAAATCAATGAGAAAACTTGGAATATCGACCAAACTTAATGTGCATCAGCCCCACTACACTGTGGGTCTTTGGTGACATCAGGACTCGAACCTGTGACTCGAAGAAAACAACACAGGCCACGAATCCACGACCAGTAGTCACCGCATCCACTTCATAATATGGAAAGTTGAAAAAAAGAGAAGGATCACTAAGATATCCCAGGAATACGTCACTCGTGTTTACCAAAGAAATAGACCCCATGGGAGAGAAAATTCAGAGCAAGAATAACTAAACAACACAGTTAAATGAATAGAGAGTAACACATAGATGATTACCAAGAATTTTTATTCAGATATACGATAGGTTTGGTCTTATTTACATCGCATTACAAACAACACAAGGGCTATTGGCGACTGACCACGTAATTCTGAACATCGGTCAAGTGCCGAGGACGACACCCAATCTTGCACCCCCTCTCTTCACTTCTACACCATGACAATAAAAGAACTGGTCCCCGACATATTTAACGTCCATCAGCTCCGGTTACACGGCGGCTCTTTTGTCGCCGCAAGTCCGCGACCATGAGCACTAGGCTACCGCGGCCATAGTATCACATCCTAAAACTGTATGTACTTCTGATGATTATTAATTGTAAAAATAATATTAATTATCATTTGTAAAATATGGTGAATATCAAGATCAATTTTGAATAGCTTTAATGGATATACATGTTTGATTTTTGGCGTAACAAATATTCAGCTTAAAAACATTCAAAGCAACATTTTACCAGTTGGAAAAAAATCATTAATTTCCATATAAATAAATTCTCCAAGTGTCCTAAGTGATATTATTTTTAAAGGTTTCAAACAAAGGTTTTCTTAGATTTCTAAATAATTGTGATACATCTTTTTTAAGAGTTTCAACAATCACATTCATAGATTTCTGAATAACTGCGTTGTAAATGGCACATCTTCGATCATTTGAAAAATGGAACAGAAAAAGCAAAGAAAAAAAAATTACTCGCGAAACATGACAAATTTAGCATGACATTTTCGGGGGAAGGAAGAGTATTCTTTTTGTTTTGTCGCTCAGGTTTTGATTAAAGTGTTCAAGTAGCAATATATCATTCTGGTAAAATAATGGAGAAAAAAATGGTAGAATGATAAATCTTAAATTTAATGGTAATCCTTTCCATTTTTGTTATTGTTGTTGACAGTCTTCGTATTCTAATAAAAGATGACCTTTCGTTTCAAGCTCTATATATCAAAAGTTTATTCGATGGTGAATTAAAAATTTCGGATTAAAAAACACTTTGCTCATCCTCCAAATTCTGATTTCCTTTTTTTTCTTTCATTTTAAGTGGCAGTATTTGTATGGGGAAAAAAATATTTGGAATTAGTAGCAAAATTGTTTATAATAAATCAAATGTGAATTCTAAACTTATTAATCGCTCACTAGATTTATTTTATTAATCAATTTCTATATTCAAAACATTTCCATTTAGAAACACATCATTAAAAATAATTCGAAATAAAAACCAACGGTAAAGCTTATTAAAGAAAATTATTGAAATATTAGTTAAAACTGGTCACAAATATCTAAATATTGCATTGTTAGGCAAATAAGAACAGTTCCCAAAATTTCAGAGCTCTAGCTTGATGGGAAGCTGGTTAAATTAACAATAGACAATTTGATGACACACTGATACACATACATACAGACACACGCCAAGTGAAATACATAACAACGTTAAAACTAACTAAAATTAATTAATCCAGTAAATTAAATGGTTGGAATACAGTTTAGTCAAACCACTCTTGGAGACAGGAATTATTTGGCGGTATTTTGCCAAATGTTGCTAAATTGGTCCACGAAGCGGACTTAACATTCAGCCAAAAAAAAAAAAAAATGCCATGCTTGGCAATTATTCAAATTGCGCCAAGTGGTTGGGCTAAACTGCATTATTTAAAAAAATATGAGTTAAAACTGGTCGCAAACGTCTAAATATTGCATTGTTAGGCGTGTACGAACGATTCCCAAAATTTCAAAGCTCTAGCTTGATGGGAAGTTGGTTAAATTAACGATCGAAAATTTGATGACACACACACCAAGTGAAATTCAGAAAAACGTTGTACAAATGTTTCAAAATAAGTAAATCTACATAATGAAAAAAATAAAACCTAAAAAATATTCTTATCTTCGAATAAATAGACAGGAAAAAGGAAACACATAACATAAGATAATTCTATTCTGAAAAATATTTTACCCAGTAGCTTGTAATATTTTCTCCCATGGTTGACCTTACATTTCATATACAATTTTAAGAAAATAAAGAAAATTAGGAGAAATGCATTTAAAAGGAAAACAGAAACTATAAATTTCTCCTTAGATGGAGATTTCTTAAAATACGCCACTGTCACTACTGCGTAGATAGCGAAATCACCAAAGACAATTGTTTGTAATTCGCGATCTATCCGAATAAATCAAATGTATTATACATCATTCAATTGATGAGATTCTTCGATTTCTAACAACATGTCATCATCAATTGACTACAGAAGTTACATCTGCTCAGTCCATCTCACAATGGCAACGTAATAAGGACTTAAAATGGGAAAATTGTTTGTGCATTTAAAAACATTTCTGTAAATCCAATTTTTGTTTGTTTGTTTATATTTTCATTCCGGTAAACACGGTCACATAGCAAACTAACATTAATTTCATAAGCAATTTATTGAATTGCGTAAATGAATAAAGGAGTTGGTTAGGCTTATTATTTCATTAAAGTGTTGTATTTTTTCTTATGAGTAAGTTTACTCTTAGGCCTTTAAGGTTTCAAAAGATTCAACATTCTTTTTTTTTTTTTTTGTTCTATTTATAACTATTTCATTTGATTTTTTTCCCTTCTACTTCTTAAAAAGTTTTAAATATCCCACTTGTATTTTGCTTGAAACTTTTATCTTTCCGAGGAGAACTGAATATTTTTAAAAAGTTAATTAGAATAAGTGACAAATAAAGTTTATGGGGCAAGAGGTAAACCTGGCTAAGCTGCGCCAAACACTTATTTAAACTGTAATCGTAACAGAAAAAAAAGAGAGAAAGGTACAAATATTGGTTGATATAAAAATATTGTTGAAAATATAGAAAAGGAGCACTAGGTTTCCCAGAAACGCGTAACCTGAGTTTATCACAGACAGTAAGATAAACCCTTTAGGTGGGGGGGGGGGACTTACCCCAGGTCTTAGTGAGACATAAATGTTTCAAATTCTATATTTTCATAATTTTGTTATTAAAAAATAGAGTGTTTCAGTTACACTGTAGAGGTATTAATTATGGAAATCCGATTAATAGAAACGCTAGAAAATTAAATTTTTAAAATGTGTGCTCAATGCCCATGCCCATAAAATATTTGTTTTGTAGTTTTACTCAAAATGTTGTTTTATAGGATTACCTATACACTTTTCACAAATCCATTTTATCTATGCAGTATAGTTTTTTTGATTACTTTTTCTAATAAAACTCACAAATTTTTAAGTATTGCACAGTATTGACTCACAAATTTTAAGTATAATAAATTATTTGCTTAGGGAATTTGATGAAAAAATAAATTGAAATTATAAGATTTAATTTTTTAAAAGATAATTGTGTCTAGCGATGTGGAATGTTTTGTTTACGAGTTGACAGCAATTTTTGTTTATAAATTATGCATTACGCAAAACACAAAAAAGCAAGGACACCACTTACTCTAATGTAAATTGGCATTTATTATTTATTTGCCAATATAATTATTTATGCCATTAAATGTAATTCTTTTGTATTCATACATAAATATTTAGGTATCTCAATGCTATAATGCTATCGGTTTTAATTTTAATGTGGATTATTGAAATTTGGTAAAATATAATCCCATTTTTTCGCTTCGAAGTCATCTCGAAGAGCTTAATTTGGATTGTTGATTGCTAACATTACAACTGCAGAGCACTCACGAAAAGCTTTTGACAAAGGACCAGAAAATTTTAAACCACGGTTCAAGTGACGAAGTCGACACCTGAATTCAAACATATCCTCCCAAATTCCCCACTATGCCAAATGAAGATTGAACTCGACGAATTTAAGGTACACTCAGTCTCCCTACGGGACGTGGTTCTTTAGCTGCATTAGAACTCAAACCAAGATTCTAAGGGAAAACAATGCCATTAGCGCCTTAGGCCAGCCCTTATGTGGTCATGCCACCCTGACCTCTCTACCAGCACAAGTTCGTCGCTCTTGACTGCTAATTTTCTGTTCCACCGCTGATATTTCTCTTCATGTTTTCGAGGACTCAAAGGGTTATTTATAATTTGTATATTCTTCCACCCCACCCTTTCCCGTTATTCCGATTGCAGGTAGCCTAGTAGTCAAGATCGCAAGCTCATGAAGGCGCTGTTTTCTGCGAGTCGTGGGTTGGAGTTCTGATGCCACTAAAGATCAACCGTGTAGAGAGGCTGGTGTACAAATCTGTTGAGGCTCAAAGTCTTCATTGGATGGTGGGGTAGTAGAGAGGTGCTCATTCAGATGTCCTCTTCGTCCCTTGACCGAGATTTGTATATGAGATTCAATAGCCCCTAATATTGCTCAATTGCAAACGATAACAATCAATTAATTTTCATTATTTGGTATGGTGGTCCTTGAGGGCACTGGGATTAAGTCTGCAAATAACATCAGGACAAGTGATTGGATTGAATATTGAGTCAGACTAAGAGCAAACTGACACCAAAACTATTTGGAAATATGTCTCATTGAAATATCAGTCATTGACAAAAGGACCTGAATTAGCACTCTACCCCATTATACGTTTGGGCAATCATCAAGACTCGATCAGGCTCATTACCACACTCTGGATCAATAACCCCGATGCTAACCAGAGATGGCGCTCTGAGTACGCAGTAACCAGGTCTTTCTAAGAGTACTAACCTTTGAAACGTGTCAATCTTTTAAGTCGATCGGACCCAGGAAAAGGATCAGGAAGTGAAAAAGGTTTTTTTCCAAGTGGGAGGTGCCGGATTGCTTCGATGGAACAAATAAGCAACGGTCGATGATTCGAAAGCTGTTTATCTTATTTACTCCAAACAAAAAGATTTGCTAGAAAAAAAAAAAGAAAGAAAAAATTTGGAAAAAAAATTAGGAGCATTGGAACGATTTATATACCCAAAGGTGATTAACAAAAGGTGTTATGTTGAATAAATAAAAAAAAATTTTTAAAAAAAATGTTGTTTTTCAATTTTAGATCAGGTTATTATCGCCATTTAGATACCAAAAGCTTGCCTCTAACTACTCGGCACGCAGCTCTACAAAAATATTATTTAAGAAAACATTGAACTTCGAGTTGAACAGAGAATACGTACCTCTCCAGAAACCAACAGCTATAGCAGATTGACAAATTGTGAGCTCGAATAAAAAGTTAAGCCTCTATTTAAATTCAAAGAAAAATCGAACTCCCTATAATTTAATTAAATGAAGATAATTTTGCTATAAATTGTGTTGTATAATCTATAAATAGAAACATATTAATAAACGAGCCTCAATATTAGTAGAAAATTATGCAACTATGGAACATATAGATTCGTATGGACTTCCTTCGTGACATTTCACATACCTTCACAAATTAAATTATGGGAAAACACAAACCTTTTAAACTGTAATGATTATCAAACATATTAATTATATAATATATATTTTAGGGTAGTCTAGATATATGCTCAATATATATATATATAAGTATATACATTGCCAGCTTGAAATGTAAGCTTATCAATAAATATTTTCAATTTTTAAAAACATAATTTTTATTAATATTTATAATTTAAATAGACAAAGCTATTTCTTCAAGACTATTTTAGAATAAGCTATTTTGTCTTGAGCTATTCTAAGGGGTCATTGCTCAATATATATTTTTGTAATTATTTCTGGAATAATCATACCAAATATCTTCTCTAAATTCCCGTTTCAGATAAGACAGAAAAAAAAATTATTCCATGCAAAGTTTTGAGAAGACCAGATTTAGCCACCAAAAATGGTAACTTTTTTTAAATAATTATTAAAATATTCATTTAAATATTAGAACTGAAGAAAAAGAATAATACGAAACGGAAAAGAAAATTTAATTTATTCACTCACGCACGCACTCTCACTTATTCACTCACGAGCTCATCTCGCTCACTCCCCCACACTCTCTCGCACATGCCCTCATTCATACACTCACTCCCATTCGCTCATCCCTTCACTCACGCGCTCACTCATTTATTTATAAGGGATTAGCCAGAAAAGAAATTCAGAAAACGGTTTATTTTGAAATGTGCAGGGTTTATCATTTTATCGCTGGCTAATCATGACGTCAATTTATCAAAAATCAAATATTTGTCTTTTACTGAATATCAATCAATTCGGCAATAAACAGCATATTTATTCGGCCTCTTGCGAAGCATTAAATAGACCTCGGCACCCCTAAAAATATGCATCATAATTCTTCCTTATCTCTCCCCACTATGCAGATGATATTTTAATTGACCGCATTTGCGTCGACACATTCTGCAATGAAATCTATTTGCATACATAAGATTTTCAGCGGCAAAAATGGGAGCATAAAGGAGCATAAAAAGCGACTCTGCTTCAGATGCCTTAATTACGACTAACTCCCCACTAATGTGACTTTTGGTGACCTTAATTACGAACATATTAATTCATCAATGGCCCGTTGGGATGAAAAAAGAAAGATGATTGTCATTAGCGCGCCTCTTTCAAAAGGTGGGAATTTTTACGGCGAAGCGAAACGCCTGAAAGTATTTTTAGTGGCGGAATTCGTGCAGCTACGAAACTCAAAGTTGTTTTCGAATTAAATGATTTTTACCAAAATTATGTTTGCTCGACTATTCGCAATTAAATCTCCGAGAGTGTTTTTAAAGTACCTGTTTTTCACGACAGGTGGCATTGCTGAGGCAAATGGGTGTGCTGCCATCTGTAAACTGGCGCCAAAACAAATGCGACACTGATTTATTAATTAGTTTTCATTGGTGCTAAGGTCGAGTTGTCAACGCTGATAAGACTTGATTTCGCCTTTATAACGTAATGAAATAGTTAAGGAATGATTATTAACAAAAAATTAATCGAGATATCTAGATAAAATTTATTCTGCCCATTAATAGATCCTTACGTACATAAGGTTGTAAATTACAGCAATACATGATGGTTTGTTGGATTCAGGAGGTCGAAGATTGAAGTTATTTGCAGTATGGAGAAGATAAGAGCTCAATTTGTTGTGTTCTACAATCACGGCCTTCGAAAGGTCAGGAAACACTGGGAGAAAGGTATAACTCTGGAGGGCGACTATGTTGAGAACTCTTAAGAACAATAAATAAAAATTCAGTTTTTATCTCGATTTCTTTAAAGCTTTACGATACCCCAGAGGAAGAAGTAAGACTTACCGATATTGCGAGTTACTTCAATCTACGGCTTCTTGGAATCAAACAATTCAACATGAAATTTAGAATATTGTGTACATAAGAATGGATTCATATCCATAATTCCTTTTTTCGAAATATCTCGATTATTTCTTAATAATTAAAACGTTACGATACCTCTGCGCATTTTCAGTACTGTATGGAACATTCAATTTGAAATTCAGCTACACTATATTGAGATATTACGGTAAATATTTATTTTAGTCAATATTTATATTCGTTGAAATAACGTAAACTATTTGAAAAATAGCAAGCATTAAAAGAGTTTTTCTACGACTTTGCACTTTTGAATAAAATTTATGGCATCATTTTCAACTAAAAATTTAGTTTTCTTTGCTAAAGACGGGTCGCCAAATCGTAACCGCTGGTCGAGAGGCCAGCGACGTAAAAGTTTAGAAGCACATTCGAGTCTTAATGAAACTAGGACTTCTGATATCAAAACTGACCCCCGAATCAGTGTCACATTTGCTTTTGCGACGTTTAACAGGTGGCATAACACAACAGTAGAACTAATTTACCTTACAAACAGTATTTGTCTTTCAAAAACATGTGCTTTTTGAGTCTTTTTCAGACAAACCATTTCGGTATTGAACAACATTTTCGATTAAGAATTACAATCTCCATTCTCTTTTTAATAAAAACAAGCTATTCCCCATATCATGCTCATTAGTTCGTTAGCGGTTTTAAAGTTAACGTAAAAAGCCATATTTTTAGCGATTAACGTTATTTATAGCAGTGATTAAATTATTTTAGGATTGATGTTATTTCTAGTGCTACCAACAAAAATAACTCGGCTTAAAATACGACATGTAGATGTTATGTTGCCTTAAAATGCGTATTATCGGACACAGCTTAAAACACGCTGGCCTGGAGTATTAAAAAAATATACCACCGACTCCCGCTGTGAGAGTAGATCCAAAATAATGCTATAAAATGCAGTGAGTGCTGAAACGAGGCTATAAGAAACAACATTAACTTTCCTTATCAGGAACTCAACATCCGAGCGAAAACAAATCTTTTTCGAATAACTTACGGCCAGAATGAAACATTTTCACACAAATCTAGTTTTTTACTCCCTATATTAGAACATAAAGTACTCGGTTATGCTTTTTACGTTCTGGGTGCCAGAGGTATTATTATCGATTAGGTGGCAACACGGGAAGCTGAGAATAAAAAAAGGAATAAAAGTTAGATCAGAAATTCTGCATGACGGTTAATGATGTCCGCCTTTTTATAAATGTTAGGAAGAATTACTATAAAAAAGATGGCAACTGTGGTTACGCGCTGACGGATGATCTTTCCGCTACAAAGTGAAGGAAGGGAAAAAAATCGATTAATCGGTTGGAATTCTTTTTAAAGGCTAGAGGGAAAGATAAAAAAAAAATGTATAATGCAAAAAATGGTAATTGAAACTTTTGGGCTTAAAAAATTGCTTCTTTTTAGGAAATGTTAGAAAGTTTACTGGAATTAGTTGATGGAACTATTATTTAAAAAACTTCTAAAAGGGAATTAAATTTTCTAAATTATTAACGACTGTAATTCTACAAGAAAATACGCAGTAAATTCTAAGAAAAATAGTTTTATGGTGAAATAATGAATATGCCAGAAAAATCAAGAAATTGAAAATTAGAAAAAATCATCTCTGTAGCTTAAATACTTTTTTT
>BMAW01027894.1:132635-180709 GCA_019974015.1 Nephila pilipes
TTAAAAATGAATGATACAAGATTAAGATGAGCAATAAAAACGTAATTTTTTCACGACAAAATGTTTTTCTCTACTTTGCGGAGATTGGTTTGAACCCTCGATCTGTCAGTCTGAAGAAAACTCGCCTGTTCTTTCTGCAGTGCCCTTAATTCCTTAGTGGTCAGTTTTTTGAATGTTTATGAAACTTCTGTCGTCATTGTTGAAGACAGCCTTCCCCTCATCCGGTATATTTTGAAGTGCATTTAGCAACTAAGTCTAAAGCCATTCCCCTCGAATCAATAATTAAGGTAATTTTTTTTTAAACTCCAGTCGTCGCTATTGAAGAGAGCTGACTTAATTTAAAAGAAATTTAGTTTTCTACTAAAATCAAGAATTTACTTTACATCAATCAGCACAAGTTTAACAATATAAGATTCAAATGAACAACATCTACAATTACGACTATGTCATGTTTTTCCCTTCTACTAATACTTTGGATGACAGAGTGATTGTTTGTTAATGTCACACTAAGAAACAGCAGGAGGGCTGTTGGCCACGGACCTCGTCATTTTGAACCTCTGTCAAGTGGTGAAAACAACATTTGAGCTAGCGCCTCCGTCTGACGCTTTCACACCATCCCAGCGGGAGGATGATTGGAGAGTACACCCCCCTCCCCGTGCATGAAGTCCTCTAAATGGCGGGTCTTTAGTGGCATCAGGGCTCGAACCCATGACTCGAGGAAAACTGCGCTAGTCTCAAGTTCAAGACAATGACCATTAGGAAAAGTGGCCACAAAATAATTGCGGTTTTATTAAGAATAAAAATAACAGTAGAATGAAAATGAATAATTTACGAATACTGAAAAAATGAAAAAAATCAAACATATCGAGGAAACGGGAAAAATAATAAGATATATAAATAAGTGATTGCATATTAAACTTACAAAAAAACTGAAGAGCTATTGGCTGCGGACCTTGTTACTTTAGTCTAGTCAAGTGATGAGTATAATCACTTGTCAGTCAAGTGATGAGTATGACATCTGAGCTGACATATCCTTTCCAAATTTCCACACCATATCAATGGGAAGATTTGAGGCCATGACAGATTTAACCTGCATCAGGCCCCTAAACAGAGGGTAAACAAGAAGAGGAAGTAATATTTTTTTAAAAAAATGTTTTATTGGCAACGAAATAGTTAATTCAAGCTTTCACAAATATTTTAATTATTATTATTGTTTTTGTTATTACATTTTGACCCTTTTTTTCTGTCATTATCGGGCTCCAGTTAAAATACAAATTAAACATCAATCGATAAATTTAAAAAAGCATAATTCTTATATAAATTTTATTTTAATCCATATTCACACAGAGTAAATAAGTGTTTTACACACGAATGTAACCTAACAGAAAATCAATGCGTTCTTTTTGGTTTTGGTCTCTACAAAGGACACGTTTCGTGTTAGAGAAACTAAAAAAAGGCTCTACATTCTTTCGAACAGCCTGTTTCAATAACACAATGTTCGCCATTTTCCTAAGAACAACACCTATCGCCTCCAGACTTCGAGGAAGATTCTATGTAAACCACACCGTCAGTGTCGCTGAAAGGAAAGAATACACAGAACCTGGATTCCTTTCACCTTATTTACCGTTCGCCGAATGCGAAAGGAATTTTTTTCTTTCTTTCGCGCTCTGCTTTTGTACTCATTGTGTTCTCTTTCAGGATTCATTTATCAACGAACAAGCTTTCACAATATATCCGAGTGGAGAGAAACAAAGATGCTGAAGGAGTAGACGGGAGGCCTTTGCATTTTCGAAATGAAAGTTGAATTTGCATTCCGTACTATCTTTCCAGGAAAGATTAGGTGTAGTTTGTTTTTATATTACACTCTAGTTAGTTTCAGATACATGCTCTGACGATCAATTATGCAACATATCTACCTATATTTGAAGTTTACTTTCCGTATCTCTATCTTTCTAGGAAAGATAAGGTGTAGTTTTTGTAATTATACTCTAGTTGATTTCAAATACATGCATTGACCATCCGTTATGTGAAAGGTCTACGTATTTTATTCGAACCTATTTGAGTAAGTGGGAGCGATGTTGAAGTTTAATGGCGCAAGAGCCAGAAATGGAGGCTCCCACCAAAGTTTAACTGATCTAGACATTTGAAAAAAGGGGGTGAAAGAAACGGTATTATACCCTTAGTTGCTCTGCATCCCCCAAACCCCAATCAATCAAAGGGGAAAGAAAAAAATTGGTTGACAAGAACGAGGGTCCAAACTAGAGAAGGATCGCTAGGATATTCTAGGGAGGGGAGTATCCACCCATGTTTACCACACACAGTAAACCTTATGGCGAAATCAAATGATCACTAGGATATCTTAGAGTCATGATTTCTGTACCTACCTAAAGAAGGTATACCCCTAAGCTGATGAAACTATTAGAAACATGGAAAATAAATTAAACTTCAATCTTTCTGGGAAAATTTACCTGTCATTTTTATAATACTCAAGTTGGTTTCAAATTCCTGTACTGACCATCAGTTATGTTTAGTTTAGTTTTTATTTACGTAGCACTAGAAGCAACATGTGGGCTATTGGCGACGGACCTCGTAATTTTGAGCCGCGGTCAAGTGACGAGGACGACACCTGAGGTGGCACCCCCTCTCCTAACATCCACACCACGCCAACGGGAGGACTTTGGGCCTCGACAGATTTAGATCATCAGTTATGCAAACTGTCTATGAATTTAGTTGGCATTGTCGTGGACTCGCACCTGGCGCTGTTTTCGTCCAATCATGGTCAGTCCAGATGCCGATAAAGATTCACCGCGTAGTGGTGCTGATGCACGTTAAATCTGGTCGAGGTCCCGGCGTGACGTGGAAGTTTGAAGATGGGAGTGCCATCGAGACGGGGTTCGTCATTTGATCGAGGATCCAAATTACGAGATCTGTCGCCAATAGCTCGCGAGTTGCTTCTCAGAGGGATCATTCCCAATCAATCAAACAATTGCTTTGTTCAATTTATTTTTTCGTATATCTGACTTTCTAGAATATTTATATCTATTTTATATTTGAAGTGGAATTTTTATATATCTGTTATGACATGGTCTTTATCACAATCTTCCCTTCAACTAACACTTTAGGGATTATTTTACTACGTTTTTCGAATTAAAAATCCCTACCAATAAATAAAACGTAACTCGTGCGGATTAGATTTAGTGAAGTGTGATGAACAAAATTGTGGAAATGTGTATATCAGCAGAAAAGCGCTTTTTCTCCACATAAATTTATTTCGTCAGGAAAATAATCGGAAGCTTTTAGGACTATCGATGTTTAGCAAAATTCCCATTAAATCCCGTGCCAATACCATAATTGTTCAAACACTTCCACATATAAAATACATTCTACTCTTACTAAATAAGAAAATAAACTCTAAACGTCAGTAATCGTTCTGGATATCTATTTTGACGTACATCGAAATAATTCTTAACTCACACAAGTTAGATTATCTATCCAGAAGTAATCACTATCAAATTATCTTTAAATGTCAACTAACTCAATCAGAAATAAAGCTGAACTTTTTGAAAATACACGAGAGGAAACTGAATGCTATGTCTTTTCCGACCACAACAATGTCCGCGGTAGTTGAGGCTCTCGTCTACCAGACATTTTCATTTCGCGACCTGAATGTTAATCCTACGGAATTTCTACTACCGTCCTCAAATCCTCACTGTCTTATCTATTTGAATGCAGAAAAGTGCATGCGAAAGAGCAAAAAGTAATCTTTCTCTCTGCGGAGTTATTTTCCTCTCCGAGTTTTGAAAATATCTTAGAATATTTTTAAAGTCCAGAAAACCAAAACTTATCCTTAAAATAAGAGTAATATTGTTATAAGAAATTGGAGAAAAATATAATTCTGCAGAAACCTTCATTTTTTGCCATTTCCAGTGCACTATTTTGCTTTCAAATAGATATAATAGTGTGGATTTGAGGACGGTAATAGAAATTCCATAGGATTAACATTACGATCATGAAACTAAAATGGCCGTTAGACAAGTTTAGTTTTAGTTTAGTTTTTATTAACGTCGCACAAGAAGCAACACTAGGGCTATTGGCAAACCACGGTCAAGTGACGAGGACGACACCTGAGCTGACAATCTCTCTCCTAACATCCACACCTCGCCAACGGGAGGACTTTGGGCCCCGACATATTTAACGTGCATCAGCCCCGGCTACACGGTGGGTCTTTGGTGGCCAAGGATCGAACCCGCGACTGAACTGAGTGTCAACAGAGCTTAATTAGTTAAATCATTAACTTGAATTTATTCGTTAGACTGATTGATTAGTTAATAGATTTGAGTCTATATTATATATAACATTTCACTTAATTTTCACAAAAATATTCCCTTGTAAAAAAATCTAAAGAAAAAATATTTCGCATTAAATTTTGATATAGTAAATTTTCGAACTGAAATTATGCAAGTAAAATGTTTATCAAATTTTATTTAAAATGTCAAATTTAATAAATTTCAGAATTTATCAAAAGGTAATACGTAATGATATATTATTTCTAAACCACTCTTAACTTATTATTTCCCAACTTTAGTTTTCAATCATCGTTAAATTTCTTAATTTGTCAGCTATTTGCTTTTCTTTTTAAAATTTTCACGTTAATAGGAATCAATTTTATTCTAATGGCATTCAGAAACCATTTAAAGAATAAATTCTGTAATTCAAGTTAGAAAAAATAGCTTGCATATTTTGATAACATCTGTTTATGGTATGTGCCTAATTCAAAATCACCGTTTTCGTGAAAATTTTCGAAAGATTCCTTATTACTTTATTAAACACCACATATTTACAATTTCAAAAATGGTTTGCGTTTATTTCTAGGTTAGAAAATGCATTAATGTAAGTGCATAATTTTTAAAAACATTAAAATTTTTATTTGCCATTTCTATGAAAACTGTGCTTTTAATTTTTTTATTACGGAAATTTTCATTTCGTAAAAAGTATATCTTATATATTGCAATGAAATTTTACCACAAAGTTCTGTACATCTCCAGCTATGTTGTGAACCTCAAGCATAGCTTTTAAGTATATAACTATTTATTTTGCAGGTATTAATATTTAAGAAAGTTACATATTTTTTTGGAAAATCTCGTTGTGTTTATAAGTTTTGGTATAACTCATTAATTTAAGAGATAACTGCTTTTTTTCTGCTTCACAACACAAATGTATATTAAATGTATTGTTAAAGCAAAAATGGAAATATATTAATTAGAAATTGTTATATGAACTTTTGCGTAAATGTCAATTTTTACTAAATTTTCAGCAAATGTGGCCAAAATTTAAAAAATAAAAAAAAAGGTTAATTAAAATTACTTTTGAATTTACAATTTTATGGATGATGATGATGATGATAGTGAAGTTTTATTGGCGCAAGAGCCAGATGTGGCCATACTGTGCCAAACAAGTTAAATCTGTGATCTAGACATTAAGACATTGAAAAAGATTAATAGACAAGAAGGTCATGCTGCGCCAAACAAGAATTAACCGTGGTCTAGACGAAAAGAAATTGAGGAAAAGACAAATTGGTTGACAAGATGTAGAGTCGAAAATAGAGAAGGATCTTTAGGTTATCCCGGGGGCGCGTTACCCGTGTTTACCAAAGACAGTACAATTTTATAGACCATTGTAACTAAAAACACAGGTGTTCCACAAAAATTTCTTTTTTTAAAAAAAAAATGCTTCGAAGGTATGCACGTACCTTAATATATATTTTAATGATATTAAACAAAGTTGTTTTCATATTCATAATTATTTTACTTTGTTCATTTGTTAGTAACTGTTTTTAAAGTAAAAAAAAATATACTTTTTGTTAGTAACTTTTGTTCGAAAATTTAATCTGATTGCTAATGTTCAAATACCTAAAAATATCTTCTGATGATCAAATAAATTAATTGAAATGTATTATTATTTATTACGCAATTTTGGAAAAACATATCTGGCTTCGAAAGTTTATTCAGCATTCTTACAATTTTAGAATTGCTTTGTTCAATTATAAGACTGGAATGGAAGATTGTGGTTCAGCTTATGCTCCGTGCTACGATCGTATTTGATTACATAATTAGTATTATGGTAAAGCCGATAGAAAAGGAAGATAATTTTCAAGTATTTATATTAAGACTATTTCTTTATTGTAAGAAAAAAGTTTATAAATACTTTTATTTGGCCTATGCATTTGTTGATATGAATTTCAATTTCGTATTCGGAAAGCAGTGGTGTGCTAAAATAATACCATATTAAAAGAGCTTTGACAGTATGTATTTAGAGCTCGCTTGAATAAGTTGCTTCTTTTTGTCAACTGTTTTGAAATATGTTTAATGTGTTAATTGTTTTGTTGATGCAATCGAAAAGATAAGGTGTTCCCAATTCGTCGTAAAAATAATTAATTTGGAAAATTATAAATCCTATTACTGCAATAAAAGTGATACGTCAGAACGAGGAAAGGGAAGTACGATATCATCGACTAGAACTTCCGTCAGTTAAAATTACGTTTGAAGGAAAAATGGAATTGGTCATGTTTCATTTCTGCTCTTGTGAAATTTCAGATTGTTCGATATTAGACAAAAATTATTAATCAGATCAAATCCAAAGTATTTTATTGCTGATTGATTTATGCTATCTTCAATAATTCTTGCGTGATTTGCCATTTATTTAAAATTACAAAGCACTCAATGTTCTTATTTTTAAGGGATTTCTTAAGTTCGATTTAGCTAATTTATTATCTAGATTCAAGTAAAATTTTTGAGCCGATTTTTAATTTTTTTTTATATGACATATATGCATCTTAATCTTGGAGAGATTTATTTGAACAGGAAATAAAATTACTGCGCACCATTTGTTTAGTTTTTTGAATTCTATACGTTTCTTCTATTCCATTCCCTACGTATACAAAGATAGTTCTAAGAAAACCTGTTTTCAACTAGTGACAGCATTGCTAAAGCCAGTTTGTGTTACCATTGTGTCCTGCCATCTGTTAAAAAGGACCGAAACAGATTTTACACTGAATAAAATTATTGCGCACAATTTGTTTCGTTTTTTGAATTCTAATCGTTTCTTCTATTCCATTCCCTACATATACAAAGATAATTCTAAAGGAACTTGTTTTCAACTAGTGATGGCATTGCTATTGCCAGTTTGTGTTACCATTGTGTCTTGCCATCTGTTAAAAGGTACCGAAACAGATTTTACACTGACTTTTAAATCAATTTTGTTTGCTGACGTCTATGAGACCCGGATTCCTCATTGTAACAGGAAATCAAAACCATAGATTTCTTCCCGTGAATTTGCACCAAAAAAGACGAAGACGCGCCTGAAAAGTTATGGCGATGCTTTTTTTTTTTTTTTTTTTTTTTTTTTGGAATGCGAAGGGCATCGTATTCATGGACTTCTTGGAAAAAGGAGGGGGAAACGCTATCGCTGGACAATACTATAGTGAATTACCCCATTTCCCTTTTCCATTCCCATTACCTTTTCCTAACACTTTACCGAGGTTCTTTTTGAGCCACGCTCTTATATTTGGTCATAAATATAAGATTACTTCTTATTTTTCAGTATTATCACCACCTCATTGCAAAACAATGGGTACTTCAGTTTATATATAAATGGATTTAAAAATCTCTGTCAGTTTATATCATGCTCTTACGGAACATATATATACTCTCATTCATCGTACCATGAGATTGTTACATAATTAATGAGGTGATTTATCTCAATCCGAAAGAAACATGGAATGAATGTGATGCAATTGTTTAATTAAATCGCCCAAAGAAACAATACGAGGGCTATTGGCGACGGACCCCGTAATTTTGAACTTCGGTCAAGCGACGAGGACGACACTTGAGGTGGCATCTCCCCCTCTCCTAACTTCCACAAAACACCAATTTAAAAATTTGAGCCTCAACAAATTTAACGGGCATCAACTCCAGCTACATGGCGGGTCTTTAGTGGCATCAGGGCTTGAACCCACGACTCGAAAAAAACCACCGGCCACGAGTTCGTGACCATAACCATTAAAAAACTGCGGCAACTAAGGTAATACTATAAAAAGAAATGGGAAATGGGAGAAAATGACCACTAAGGGTCATGACTGACGCTTTTATGTAAAAAAAGGTTGGCGAACTGAAACGTCATTGGTCCTGAAGTTCGTGACCCATAACCACTGACAAGCTTTTCCCTTGACGTCATTCCTAGTTAATTATATACGGAGGTTTTATTTTCCTGGGGCTGAACTTAAATAATTTAAACTAAACTCTAAATCATTAGTTATGTTTATTCAAACCAAAATAATTGTGAGCGTGTGCGTGTCCCAATTACATCAACTGTTCATTATGACAAAATCTAAATTTAGTTAAAAAAAATACAAATAACATCTTAAATCATAGTAGTTCCATGGATCTCTACTAAGATTATTGAAATAGAAATAACTATAACAATTCGTTTATCTGAACATACATACAGTGGCACAAACAATTGAGGATACACCTTACTTTTACTTCATAAATTCAATTTTCAATCAAAATAACACCTTAACCAGAAGTGCAAACGAATTTTTATTCTTAGACATAACAAAAGGTTTAATTAACAGTAAAAATAAAGAAAAATCAAAGACAAAATTCTAAAATAAAACTTTTTAGAGGCATTTCAAATAAACATAAGCAGATTTTTACCTCAAAAAATTGAGGATACACAAATGAAATTTTTGTTTAACTACCACTTGATTTCTTTTTGCTTGCTACTAATATTCTAAGTTTGGGAAATTTTATCCTAAACTTTTTCAACCGTTATTTCTGTCTTTTGAAGTTGGTTATGAGAATATAAAGCTGTAATTTTAAATGGAAAATGGCTCCTCGGAAAGAGACTAGTATTGATGTAAGAAAATTTATATTAAGGTTATTTAAGAAGGGAAAGTCTTATCGTGAAATAGCTGAAATTGTCGGTAGAAGTCACTCATGTGTCCAGAAAATCATTGGGAAATTTAAACGCGATGGATTAATTCAAAATAAGAGTGGAAGAGGAAGGAAAAGTATTCTGAGTGATGTAGCTAAAAGGAAAATTTTAAAAGAAATCAAGATTAATCCTAAACTGAGTGCAGTCAAACTAGCTGCAGAAACTTCTCGAATAATCTGCAGAAGTGTAAGTGCTGAAACTGTGAGAAATGTGATTAGACATGCTGGATATAGCAGTCGAGTAGCTAGAAAGAAACCTTTCATAAGCTTACAAAATCAGAAAAAGCGTTTGGAGTTTGCAAAAACTCATCAGTTGAAGACAGAAAACTTTTGGAAGAAAGTTATATTTAGTGATGAAAGTAAATTCAACATTTTTGGAAGCGATGGTCGTCACACCGTTTGGAGAAAGCCGAACACAGCTTTGAATCCAAAAAATTTACGTCCTACAGTTAAACACGGTGGTGGCTCCGTCATGGTTTGGGGTTGTATGGCTGCAAATGGGGTAGGAAATTTAGTTTTATAGATGGTATAATGGATCATAAGCTTTATATAGACATACTCCGCAACAATCTTAAAGAAAGTGCACAAAAATTGGGTTTAGATGGAAATTTTATATTTCAGCACGACAACGACCCCAAACACACGGCACGTAATGTCAAAATGTGGTGTCTTTTTCATTGTAAACAGCAATTGCACACACCGCCACAGTCCCCTGACATCAATGTCATAGAAAATTTGTGGGCCACACTAGAAACAGTGGTCCAAAAACACCAGATTAGTAAGCCCATTTAAAGCAAGTGTTACAAGAAGAATGGGATAAAATACCTCCAGATACCACTAAAAAATTGGTCGAATCGGTACCAAGACGTTTGGAGGACATTATAAAAGCCAAAGGACATGCAACAAAATACTGATACTGTCTATGCATGTAATATATCGAAAAAATTTCATTGGTGTATCCTTAATTTTTTGAGGTAAAGATCTGCCTATGTTTACTTCAAATATTTTTGAAACTTTTAATTTCAGATATTTTTTTGTTGATTTTCGTTATTTTTACTGTAAATTAACCCTTTCATTACGTGTAAAAGTAAAAATACGTCTTCTATTCTAGTTAATGTGTTATTTTCATTAAAAGTTGGATTTATCAAGTGAAAGTAAGGTGTATCCTCAATTGTTTGAGCCACTGTATGTATAGGGTGAGTGAAGAAATATTTCGTACATTGACAATCCTAATACAATTTAACATTACCGCCAAAAAATACATAGTTAAATTACACAATAAGTTATTAGATATATACAATAGAATATAATTTTCTATTTACAAAAAAAAAATCATTAACAATTTATTACTTACAAAATAACATTTACAAGAAAAATTACATCAATACATAACGCATAACTTGAAATTCTTAAACTGGAATTTTATAATACTTTGAAGAATATTCTTCTGCTTGAATAATCGTTTTTAGTCTTCTGTGCATATATTCAACTAAATTTGATATCGCCGAACAAGAATAGTAGTCCCATTTTTGCTTAAGAGCCTTTATCAAGCCTTGTTTATTGGATATGAGCCCAATTCGAACATTCTATTCCAAAATTTGCAGGAGATGTTCAATGGTATTGTAATCTGAGGAGGAGATTTTATAAATTTATAGGGTAGGAGTGTTATATTAGGTCCAAAACCCCATATGTTTAAGGCTGTACGCTTGGGATCATTACCATGCATTCAAACATATTGTTTATTTTTCAAAATATCTATGCAAAGCTAGTGTTTCCTAGTTCCATCAATTGGATCTAAATTACCAATTCACGAAGAACTCATGTAATCCCAAACAACCATACCTTTCACCTCCCGGTTTCGCCGTTGGAAAAAAATTATTTAGATGCAGTTCTGTGTTTTGATTCACTCGCGCCATTCGCCAACTATAAGATCCAAAAACGTCTATCTTACATTTGTCAGAGAAACAAATTTTTTTTTATCAAGAGCTTAGGCTTTCGTTTACCTATTTTATAAACAAGTATAATCATAACGTCCGAATGCTATCATTAACAAATATTTTTTTTCCATGAATCATGGCCGTAGAACTCTCGCTGCTTAAATGCATTTCGACTCGTACCTATAGATAAGGTCATTCCTCTACTTTTTAGTTCTGCTGTAAGCTTAAGAGCATTTGTTTTCGAATTTCCTTCAAAGAAAGTGTGAGAATAAACTGTTGACAGAGGTAAGTAGAGAGGAGTGACCCTAAAGAGGAACGTTGAGTAGTACTTTAAAGGCCATAAACATCTGAATAATTAACTACATTGTAGAACATAGTCGACTTGCTAATGATGAAATTTCATTATATTGTTACGAACTTGTAATGACGCTTCTCAGCAAAGTTTCTCTTATAAAGGAAAGGAGACATATACAGTATCAATGAAAACTTCCCAAGGAGAAATTGAGGGACGGCCAATGGCCTCTCAACCTTGGCAACATATTACCCACTTGGCAAGAAGTTTTGCGACGAAATAATAGTTTTCGACAATACTCGAATCTTAGTGATATGTCGATTAGGGCAAAAGTTATAGACTTTTCTTGAATTTTCCCTGTTACGTCACACATGGCGAGACCTATAAATACGGAGAAATTTGAAGCCATGGTGAATCGGTTGGAAATTGGCCGGGAAAAGTTGTAGGGATTGATCCTGCAAAAAAATGTCCTGTATATGCTGGGAAAGCAGTCGGTGACCAGTATTGCTTCGGAGATTTTTCCTTAATGCGAACTAGGAAACCGGTGAGTAGAACGTTATTGAAAGAACTGTGTGCAAGAACTGAACTTGTTATTGCACGTGCCGTTTTGTTTCTGTGTTGCTCATCTGTTCATGCGCTGCATTTGTTCCTGTTGTATCATTAATCTATACGATAACAACAGTCACATAATTGCTTGAGTACCAGCCTGGGCAGACGTTGCACTTCTGGCGCATTTTATCAGTAAGAAGGGAAAAAACAGATTAAATTGTGCAGAAACACGGAACAGAAAGCAAGATGAAGGAATTATAGGAAAGGAAAGGTTTGTGTTTTTTTTTTTTTTTTTAATATTTTATTAATTAATCTTTTTTTACCCAAAAAATGGTCTATCAAATTTCAATTCCATTAAATCCTATTTATATGCCTTAATATGAGTGATGACTTTTCGAGAAAAGTATAAGTGATCTAATTACAAAATATAAAATTTTGCATTTGTTTCAACGTACAAATACTTTTTACACCCTTCAAAATCACTCAAATTTAGTTTTCATTTTATATTTTAAAAATTATTCAATATTTATTCAATCTGTTCCCCGAATTCATATTAGTAAAATGGTGTTTTATTACATGCTACTCTTTGATTTAATTTCATTCCAATCAGCATGCTGCAATCACAATTTCGTTCGCAAAAATGCTCTTCTACGAGTTTAGTTCAGTTTCTTATTAACGTCGCACTAGAAGCAACACGAGGTCTATTGGCGACGAACCTCGTAATTTTGAACCCCGGTCAAGTAACAAGGACGACACCTGAGCTGGCACCCCCTCTCCTAACATCCACACCACGTCAACGGGTGGACTTTGGGCCCCGAAGTACGCATGCGCCAAACTCCAGCAACAGACAGATGTTTAGCGTGAAGATTTCTCTTTCGAATGCAGTGCCTCTCGTTTCTGTAAGCAAATCCGTAGACCTGTAGCCTTCGTTCGCATTAGAGTTGTTTTTAATTTAGTTTAGTGAAAACGATAAGTAAACAACGAACTGTTGTGAAATTTAGCATGAAACATGTAACAAACCTACTGAAACTTATGATTTATTGAAAGAAGTGCATGACAATGAATTTTTATCACGTACACGTGTTTTTGAGTGGCTTAAGCGTTTTCAAAATGGCCGAGAAGATTATTCAAGCCGGATTGCCCTTCCACATCATAAACGGATGACAATATCGAAAAAATCGGTAACCTAGTCCTATCTGACCGTCAGATAAATATTCGAGCGATTGCTCAGTTTGTAGAAACTGACAAAGAATCAAAAAGGTAAATTTTTTCACCAAGACAACACGCCGGCTCATTCCACATTGTCTGTAAAGAGGTTTCTAGCCAAGTACAGCATTCAAGTGTTAGACCATTCTCCTTATTCTCCGGATCTTGAGCCATGCGAATTATATTTGTTTCCTAAGGTGAAATCTGCATTAAAAGGAACAAGATTTGAGTCGTTGAAGCTATGAAAGTGAAAGCGACACGCGTCTTGCAGGAGCTGACTGAAGAAGACTCGCAGGCACTGTTTCGAACAATGGAAGATTCGCATGGAGAGTTGAAGGGAAAAGAAGGGGTGTATATTGAAGGTGATAAGTAAATAAGTATGAAATGAAAATAAAATGTTTTACAGAGTCAGTCTCATTATTTAATAGCCACATCTAGTATTTTTTACACTCACTGTAAGTCGATGTTCTTTTGAACTTCCCTATATCCCCCCCCTCGTCAACAACAGACTTAAAACATGGAAATGATACAAGAAGGAGAGAAAAACCTGAGGGCGCTCGTTGTAAAAATATCTGGCAAGGTTCATTCTTTTACCACCATAACAAAGGAGATTTTCTTCTTTCCGTACAGCCTCCGGAGTTTTTTTCGGCACCTAATAAAACCCTATCGCAAACAATACTCGGATCTTGAAGCTGCTGCGAAACAACTTAGCCAGCGGGAAGGTCGGAACGGTGAACGATTTTCGAACAGCACAACCCCAAATAGGGAAACGAAATGCAAACAAAAAATGCGGTAAAAAATTGATACTCCGTATAAAATATGGCCAGCCTTTTAATCTTTCATGCTTCGTTTGTTTTCTCTTTCCAATTCTCGTCTTTTTTTTTTTTTTTCCTTTACTTTTTTTATTCCTACGTGTTAGCGTAAAGATGTTTGTTTATTTAGAACAAACAGGAGGAGATATTATTTAAAGCAGGGAATAATGGGCTCCGATTCTTTTTTTCACCTTTATTTGTTCTCATTTTTTCGTGTTCATTTCGCTTTTTCCGTTGAAATTCCTTTTTTCTTTCCATTTTGAGCATAATTTATGAATGCACTGTCTTTACAGACGCTATGAAAAAATTGGTTTTTTTTTTTTCATTCCATTCTCACGCTATTACTTCAAAATTAGACATTTGCTCAAAAAAAAGATATAGAAACACACTAATTCACGATAATAATTTATTCGAAGATAATAAATAGACTTAATTCCTTATACAAAACATTTTTTTTATCTTTTTTTTTTTTTTTTTTTTTTTTTGGTAATCTCAAATGAAAAGCTATTGCACTTTTATCAAATAGCCTATACCAATTTTTTACTATATCATGAACATTAAGAAACATTAAAGAATCTTATCAATAGAATGTGATCTCTTTCCATGAAGATTAGTCATCGATTATTTATAAATGATTTTTTTGAACTAGACTTTTTTTTTATCTATCAACATTTCTAGTTTATTATTATATAAATTCAACTAAGTTTTTTAAAAGAATTGTGATTGTCATCCCAATTCTATTAACTTTAAAATAGTAAATACCTTGAATAGCTGAATTTGTCACCAAACTTTAGGCTCTTCTGAAATGTTATGTGTTTTTCGTCACTTTAATAATCCTCATTGATTATTAATGTCGCACTAGAAGTAATAAAAGGGTTATTAGAGAGGAACTTCATCTATTTGAGCCACATTCAAGTGTGACGCTCCAGGATGATAACTTGGCCTTGAATCTCACTCTTCAAACTCCCACTCCAAGCCAGTGAAAGGACTTTGACCAACAACAGATAGAGATGGAGTTCGAATTAACATCCTATTCCTTTGAATCAGTTCGTCTAAAAGAGCGAGAGCATTTGACTCGGTAGCTCGCTAGAAATCTGTTCTTTGTCGATCTGAACTATCCCAAGCTCTGTTGCGAAGGAAAACGAATCACGGCTCTTCAGTTCTTTTTCGACTATTTCCTGCTACCAGTGCTTTTTTTTCCTTGTCTGCTCATTCATATCGACGTTTGTCTTCTGATAAAAGATTACATTCTTTTTAGTGTTAATTTATTACAAAATGGTCCAATTAAATGAATTCAGAAATGTGTTGAGAATAGTAAGATTCAACAGATTTAAGAAGCATCGCCTCCTTTCCTCAGTGGGTCTTCAGTGTTGTATATTTGATTGTTTAATAATGTCTTTACTGAAAATCAACATGAACTTCGTAATTTGGAGCCACGGTCAAGTAGTGAGGAGGACACCCAAGCAGTCACCTACACTCTCCAAATTTCCCTACCAACCTACAATGAGGACACTGAGCCTTAACAGTTTTAATGTGTATTAGTCCCTAAGAGCAATAGGTATTCAGTGGCGTCAGAGCTTAAACTCACTACTTGATTAAATATTCAGGTTTGTGGGTCAAATCCAAAATGCACTTACAGTTGCGCCAAACAAGGTTTAACTCTGTTCTGGACATAAGAAAATTGAAAAAAGGTAAAAAAAAAATTTATCAAGAAGGTCGGAAATAGGGAAAAATCGCTAGAGTATCCCGAGGTAGAGTCACCCATGTTCGCCAACGAGATTCGATAGGGATCCTCAGGTGTAGGTTTTCCGAACTCCTCAAAGAATGTAAAATGGAAATTTCAAAAATGGGAAAATTCTAGTAGGAGCTTACGACCATGTGAATGATGGTGAAAAATAATGGCGCAAAAGCCAAACATGAGTATGCTGCGCCAAACGAGATGAAACTGTGATCTAGATGTTTCAGAAAACGGGGGAAAGATAAAATTGGTTGACGAGAGTGAGTGAGTGACTGTGGATTTTACTGGCGCAAGAGTCACAATAGGCTATGCTGCGCCAATTGGTTGACGAGAAAACTCAAGTCCGTGACCATCCACCAGCCACAGCCGTCATATTAATCGTGAACTAAGACACATTTAACATCATTGCTTTAAATTGCATACATATTGTTTGTGGTATTGAAATATCCATTCATCAGCAAAAATAAATATTACTGAACGCTCTTAGCATTGAATCAATATCCCAATCTTTTACCATCTCGGAATTCGTATCCAAACTGTAGCAGCGGCACAAAACATCGACCTTTCCTAAAGCCAATGCCCCCGACTTCTTTTCAAAGCAAATAAAAGATGTTTTTCCATTTCTTTTCCCTAAAAGAAATCGTGACCGTTAAAGCAACAAAATAAAGAGCAAAGGATTTGCAGCGGTGCGCAGTCATTCCATCTCTCGCCGTTTACATAAATAGTGACTTAATCTCCCCAATCCGTCTTTGCCAGCGGAAGAATTCTCCGGTGAGTTTATCCGGAATGGGGAAAGACATTCCCTGATACCCACTCGTTTAATTTACACCGGAGACGGTCCATTCGGCGAGCATAATTAGGTTGTTAAAAAAAAGATATTATTTGAGGAAATGGAAACTCCAGAGGTTTTAACTAGAAAGAGCATTTCTTTCCTTAAAGTCTTGTTTAATGTATTATAAAATGCTCCTTTTCGACACGGATTCCCCCGGGATTATGCCACTTTCTACAATTTCTAAGACCTGAAGTTGCTTCTTTGATGATCTTCAAATGAAAATGGTAATTTACTAGTTTAATATGTTTTTGCTAGATGTAACGCTTTTTTTTTTTCAGTTATGAATAACTCAACCCGTTTTCGGAAGCGCTGTTCCCTCACGTACTCATTACGTTGCAGAGAAGATTATTATGAATATATATTGTTGTGATTATAGGTACTTTGTTCGGTTCGAATACAAAATAAGTCGAAATGGAAGTCTGTATTTCAAAACTTTATTAAGTAAAATGTGATTAATGTATTTATTCAAAATATAGACACAGTGAAAGGTAATATACAACAATAAAAATTTAATATAATGATTTATTTAAAGCAACATATTTAATGTAATGCAATTTAATGTTTGTAATTTTGTATTTGGCCAACAGATTTGTGTCTTAAATGCAATAAGAGGCAAAGGTATAGGATGTGATGTAATGCGTTTATTTATTGACTCCTAACTGAGAAACCTCTCGCGAGAAATGTTGGCACGTACCCTCGTCAAAACTTCTACACCCCGTCAACGTGAGGACTTGGGACCTCGATCAGATTTAAAAAGCATCCGCCCGCTGCTCAGCGGGGCTTAAATGGCATCAGAGCTCGAACTTGCGACTGACGCTAGATTCAAGTCCACGACCATGACTCCTGAAGCCCCAAGTATAAAGAGTTTATGCAAAGTCAGAGAAGGAAGACGCAGCTTTAAGTTAAACCTTCGTTGCATGACGACGCAACAGCAAAAAATTATCTACTACCTACTATCTTCCTATACAGCACGACATGTTACAGCACGTTTTCCCTCAAACACTATAGGATAAACAGCGGGAACCCTCCTGTAATCCCGATACCTTCTCTCCAAAACGATAAGGAATGTTACATACAACACCTATATACAACACTGTTTTTCTACATCACTAGATAACATTAATTTTGTTTAACACATTTAAGAAATGATATAAAATAATGACGGGAAGATTAACCACTATAGTGGCAGTCGCTGGACACATCCTGAGATGTTTGTTTTGATGTGTTTGACACTACTCAGACTTATCGAAACATCTTAAAAATGTATTTAAAAAAAAAAATTTGCTCTGTCATTAGAAAATAAAATCGAAAATGCAAACGAAGATGGCGGAACTCGATTGATTGGCTTTATTAACGTCGCACTAGAAGCAACACGAGTGCTAATTGTAGCGACTGACCTTGTCATTTTGAGCCTTTGTCAAGTGACGAGCATGACTCCTGAGCTGGCACTTCCTCGCCTAACTTCCCCACCCCACCATTGAGGAGACATTGAGTCTCGACAGATTTAACATGCATCAACACTGGCTATACGGAGGTCCAAGTTGCATCGAGGCTAATATCC
The DNA here is from genome assembly GCA_019974015.1 of Nephila pilipes. Lineage (NCBI taxonomy): Eukaryota > Metazoa > Arthropoda > Arachnida > Araneae > Nephilidae > Nephila > Nephila pilipes. The sequence continues at coordinate 150,556 of BMAW01027894.1, forward strand.
ACGACTCGACGAAAAACACCGGTCTCAAGTTCGAAACCATGACCTTGTGGCTACAGTGGCCACTGACGAAACTCGAACCAATCAATAAATTTATATTCTGAATTGCATTGGCTTTGGACATCAGTGAAAGGGTGCGATAGTGGCTTTACATGAAAATGTATAAACAAATGATCTAAAAGGGTAAAATGCAAATAAGTCCACATTAAATAATAAATATTTGTTTTTCCTTTTATGTTAAACATACATATATATTTTTGGTAAAAATTAAGTTGCATTTATGGAATTTTAAGAAGAATATTAAATTTTGATAAATTTCTGGAACGTAACTCCTCTTTTTGTATTGCTCTGGGTCTTGTATAACACGATTTCACACAGTACTGCATTTTTGGAAATCTATCTACCGTGATCTTGGAGGGGCTTCCTGTATCTTGTAAGCTTAGTCAGTGAAATTTCTGGACAAAATATGGACAGACAGCACCGAAAGATGAAGTGATTTGTTGTAGGTATTCACAATTTCTAGAGAGAGGCAGCATTTGCAAAAGAAAATCAACAGGTCGTCCTTCAGCAGGAGACGCAATCCATCGTACTCAAGACAACTGTGTGATAAGCTCTTAAAAACCTCGAGCTAAATGAGAACTGGGTGTACCTCAAAAACTGTAGATAGTTCTTAGGAAACGTTTGCAATTACCGTATCGTTAGCAATTAGCGCAGCATCTCAAAACAGAAAACTTTTGCAAAGTGATTATCTTTTCGTGATACGATTTTGACTTACAGGGAGGAGGATCATTTGAAACTCCGTATCGCAGTTGTAATCTTTAGCGTCGATATAGACATCTTAGACGAGGTTTGGTGAAAGTTTCATTATCGATTTGATGTATGACGTGTTACAAAAGAGCGTATATTGAACATTTTTTTGCGATTGTGAGTGTTTATTAACGACGCACTGAGAAGCAACAAGAGGGCTATTGACAACGTACCTCGTCATTTGAAGTCTCTGTTATATGATGAAGACAACATCTGAGCTGGTGCCTCCCTCTCCAAACTTCCATACCATGTCAACTAGAGGACATGGGAGCTCAACATAATAAACATACACCAGCCTCACTACACGGCGGGTCATTAATGGAATCAGGGCTCCAACACACGATAGAAATAACGCTTGCAGAAAAATCGCGATTTTAAACACAAGGATACTGCGTTTACATCAAATTCGAGGAGCATATTCAATAGACGAGGTTCCTAGCCTAAAATTCAGAAATCAACCTTTTTACAACGCAAATTAGGAATGATAAAACAAGAAAATAAATTCGGAATTTGTCGATCAAATTCCATTCAGCAAAGCACTTAACAGCAATAAAGAAATCACGCATCTAACAAGTGTTATCGGAGTTACATGGGTAACATGTTCCAGTCCTCACCCGTGCTCAAAACATCAATTTGTGCGCACGTGACCTCCTTTTTCACGTTCCTGCATTATGCGCACATAGATAGAGACTATTACACATGTTAGATGATAGTCGATTCGAACCAGAACACATTTAATCGATCTTAGGATTCAGATAACTGTGAAAAGACAGTGATTCTAAATGTTGTACTTCGGTGAGTAACTGTGTTTGTTCACTGACTGTGAGACACGGCTTCACAAATGCCCCGCCTTTAAGTTTGTTCGTTTTAAACATTTTAAATCACACACATAACTTTGATTATAGGATGTTGAAGAATTTCCTCAATATCACATACATTTAATTTTTCACGTGACATACGAGGGAGGATCAAAAAGTAACCATTTTCGACGATAGATGGCGTAGTAAGGTAAATTTGCTGTCATCTATTAAACGACACATATTAATAATTAGTCTCGATTTGACAGCCATTTGCTGGCAAACCAAAATTTGTTTGTTGTCGTTTCTAGTTTCCCCCGTTGATGAGACTTGGATTCAAACTTATACACTGGAAATAAAGAAACAATCAAAATAATGAGTTGCTTATGGTAAATGTACTCCAAAGAAGGCGAAGGCGACCCGCTAAGTTTTGTTGACTATTCCCTAGAATATGATTGTGATTGCTTATTAATGTCACACTGTACGTCTGAGTTTGTAACCCTTTTTATTGACTTCCACATCACACCAACGGGAGGACTTGAGATCTCGACCAAATTTAAAGAGCACCAGTCACGTTACATGGCGGGTCCTTAATGGCATCAGGGATCGAATGGACGAGTCGATAAAAACAACTCCGGGGGTGAGTCCACGACCGGCCCCGAAATAAAATACTACAAACAATGTACACATGAAAAGTAATGGAGCAGGAACAATATTTAAATTTTCTAACATTTTGGATGCTTTCAATACAATTATGAAAAAAAAAAAAAAAAGTCATTGCTTAAGCCTAGTAAAAACCTGTTATTTTTTGTCCTAAAAAGTCTATTTTTGAATCGGATTCATTTCTGAGCTGCAGCATGGTTCGTGACCTGCAAATTCGCGTGAGTTGGGGTTTATGCACTTAGGAATAAGTATAACCTACCGATAGCAATCTCGTTGGATATTATCATTCGTATTAGACTCCCTTGAGCTTTAAATAGCTCTCTCTCAAATGAAAACACGGGGAAATAGAAAAATATTTCTCATTTTATATTGCTACAATGTTGTTATTTTTATTCGTATATCTTCAGGGATTTCATTTTTTTTTTTTTTATTTAGGATAAGAATTTTAAAAAATATGGAATAGATACGAAAGCGAAATGTAAAACTGCCTTTTAGTGAAAAAAAAATATTTTACATCCAGCTTTTTTTTAATAACTTGAACTGCAAATTATTACAACCAGCTTTGAAAAGTAAATATGTTACAATTCGGGGGGGAAAAAACATAATGCTATTTTCTAATAAAGGAAATTAATTAGCTTTTTTTAATAGATTTAAAGATACGAAACAGCTCAATATATACCTTTGTTTGGAATGGGATTTGGAAATGCACTACTAGTCAATGTAGAATTGCACATTGATCATTTTCCATTAAAGGCCCCATGACCGTAGCTGTAGTAGCCTTAACTTCCCAAAAAATCATCAGCGTAACTTTTCCGATCCAATGAGCGTGTGTGAATGCTGGTGAAGTTCAATAGCGCAAGAGCCATATATGCGCAAACAAGGTCTAACTGTGATCTAGCCATTTTTAAAAATGGGAGGAAGAGGAAAATTGGTTAACAAGAAGATGGGTCGAAAATATAGTATCACTTGGCTTTCGGGGTGCGACACCCGTGTTTACCAAAGACAGTAAACCCCATGAGAAAAGAAAAGTATCACTAGGGTGCCTCGGATAAATGATGTCCGTACTAACCAAAAGAAGGTAAGCCCCCGAGGGCGAAAAAAAATGGCAAAAAATGATTGGTTGACAATAAGATCAAAGCTAGGGAAGGATAGCTTTAATATTCCGCAGACGTGTCCTCTATGTTTGCTATAGGTAGTAATCCCAATGGAAAAGATTAAGATCTCTAGGATGACTCAGTGTTATGATTCCTGTACTTGTCTAAAGAAAATTAGCCTTTGAAAGTTCTTTTCCGGACAATGTTGTTACGAGGAATCTGCAGCAAAGAAGACGAATACCGTATTCGTCTTCTTTGGTGCAGATTCATCGTAAACAACATCGTTTCGATTGTTGCTTGGTTCCTAGTGCAAGATAAAGAATGTAGGTCCTATCCACGGTGATCACACGACACGATAGAATTCAGATATTATTGGCAGCAAACGGCTTCCTAATCAATGTTAACTTGTGAATCAGTGTTAATTTTTTCGGCATTGCTTGACAGATGGAAACACACAATGGTAGCCCCAACTATTCCTGGGAATTCATTCTGTCGTCAAAAAATAGTTAATTCTGAGTCAGCCTAGTAGATTTTAATAAATAATCAATAATGCAGTGTCGATTTTTTTTTTTTTTTTTTTTTTTTTTGCTTTTCTAGTTCATTTTTTACTCCTCCTTGTCCATACTTAACATTAAATCGGTAAAAAAAAAATGAATAACTCAAAATTGATTAAAAAGAATCAAAATTTCGCATTTATTCTCCAAACTAATTCAATTCAGATGGGATGAAAATTTGTAACATTGAGGTTTTAAACTGATGTGAGTTCCGTTAATAAAGAACAGTTATAAGAAGTAATCCTTTAAGGGAGGTATAACCGCATAAGCAATCTTTACTACATTTTACTACAATAATTTTAAAACAAATAAGAATCCATATATACGGGGGTGTTTCTAAACTCATGGGCAAAAATTTTAGAGGTTTGAGAAAACATCTATACAAGCAATTTTTACCATGCAATGCATGGGCGGAGAGCAAGCGGTAAACAGCTGGACGGCCTCGTAATGGAAAGCATAAAACGCGAGGTTTCAAACACATCGTCAGGAGGCATGGTCTTTTCCTGCTTGCTGTACATCGCCATGTTTCCTGAATTTCATTGTAAAAAGTTTAGTTTTTACTAACGTCGCACTAGAAGCAACACGAGGGCTATTGGAGACAGACCTCGTAATTTTGAAACACTGTCAAGTGACGAGGACGACACCTGAGCTGGCACCCCCTCTCTTAACTTCCACACCACGCCAACGGGAGGACTTCGGGTCCCGACAGATTTAACGTGCATCAGCCTCGGCTACACGGCGGGTTCACAGTAGAAAAGACGGTGTGTAAGAAAACTCGCACTTTATGCTTCCCATTACAGCTCCGTCTAGCGGTTCACCGCTTGCTCTCCTCCCATGGTGTGGTAAAAATTGCTTGTTTAGATGTTTTCTACCACCTTTTAAATTTTCGTCCACGAGTTTTGAAACACCCTGTATGTCTTAGATAAAAGTCAGCATAAAAAGATGCTTGATTATCCAAATTTCGAATGAATCAAGTGAGGAAAAATTTAAGTTTTTAAATCTATTTTCAGCTAACTTCCTCTTCAAACAATTACAACTATTCATTCATATTAAATGAAGATATGAGCCTCCTTCAATCTTTATTCACTGTTACAGATGCCATGTTATTCATTACTATTGTAACAATCTATATTATCCTATAATTTATTCCCTGGTTTTAGCAGCTATTTTATTTTCATAAGGGAAATACAATGAATAATCTTCTGCTTCCTTTATTTGACAAAACTCTAAGCCATCCTTCTCCTTACATATTTCAACATAAACGTATCATCATGTTGTATTCAACAACTCATGCTCTAGTTAATAACGAAGCTGCTTCTAGAATCACTGTAGTTTTAGTGGCGCAATATTAACACTCGCGGCAATCTCAACTATACTCGCAATATAGTCAATAGCGCAGAAACTAATATCTCTGCATCCGTTAAATCCGGAATGGGAAGTAGAAAGTAGAAATTTGTTAGTGCAAAAGCCAAATATGACTATAATGCCCCAAACAATGCACATTTAAAAAGTTAAAAATTGACGAAAAGAAGGGTCGAAAATAGAGAAGGATTATTGTTGTGCCCCGAAGGCAAGTCCCCCGTGTTTACCAAAGACGTCCAATAAATCCTTATTATTATTGGCAATCCACTACAATCGATTGATCGGTTTTATTAACGTCACACAGAAACAACACGAGGGCAATTGGCGACGGACCTCGTAAGTTTGAAACTCAGTCAAGTGACAACATCTGAATTGTCATCTCCCTCTCCTAATTTCCGATTTACACTAACGAGAGGACTTAGAGCCTTGACAGATTTAACGTGCATCGACCCCGGCTACAAGGTGGGCCTTTAGTGGCATCAGGGCTCAAATACACGATTCATCGAAAACCACCGGCCACGAGGCCGCAACCATGAACCCTGGGCTACTGCGGTCACCACTACAATTGGACTTCAGATTAACAACATGTTTCGTTAAATGCAGTCGGTGTTTAATAAGGGGAAGGCACGACTTGACAAATTTAGTTGTGAGGGGGGGGATTCAGTGAGTTTGTAATACTTCTAAAAAGTATCCACTTTTGAAAATAGCAGAGTGCACTTGCCAGCCAAGCACGAGAAAATCGAATTTAGAGTTTTCAGTGTAACTTATATGATTTAATTTTCAGATTCGAAGAACCACGGCACAGCTAAGCCGGTAGCACGCTTGCTTGCCAGTCGGCTGGTCAAGATTAGATCCTGCTATTGCATATTTTCTTTTTCACATCTGTTTTCAATTTCTTAAGAATTTTTAAATAAAATCAATAAGCTAAATATCCTGTCAATGAAATCATGAAAAAAAAAATTTTTTAATTTAAATAGCAACTATTAGAGTCAATTGAGCTTAAGTGAAAGTAAATAATTTTCATTGGCTGCAACGGCTGTTACATAAATAAAATAATTTAATGATTTTATTGACACTATCTTCTGGGCTGGCGCGACAACTCCAAATGGGCCCTGGCATTCCTCAGAACTCCATTCCCTGGAATCCTGTTCTTAGCTCCAGTTTTTAAGTCTTTTTCCAGACAATTTATCCACCTATGTTCTGGTCTTCCCCTTTTTCGGATATCACATGATTTAGTTAAGATGTGGTTCAGTTTAATCCAATCTTAAGTGTTTTGTTCATCTAATCCTCTATACTGCTATAAATTTAATAATATCAGGCCTTTTAAAAAGTTTATAAATTTCCAAGTGTTAGTTCTTCTCCAATATAATTATCACATTCAATTTTCCATCAAAAATGCTTCTTAAAATTACTCTTTCACAAATATAACAAGAGTATCTTTATCTTTCTCAGTCATAGCCCATATTTCAAAGTACATGTCCCTGACAATATATAGTGGATATTAATTTTATTTAAAAATTCTTTCACTTTTTTAAATAGTTGGGCAAAAAAGAATACGGAGCATCATTAGAGAAAATGGACCAGTCGATTGGAAAGCAAGCGCGCTACTGAATTAGCTCTGCCTACTCCAACCTGAAAATTAAATCATATACAAGACGCCCTTAAAACTCTTACTCGTGATTGATTGGCTAGTGAGCTTTACTAGTTTCATAAGTGTTCTTAGCACACACACGTGCCCCATCCTCAACTGAATTTCCCAAGTCATGCCCTCAGTTTATAAGATTACTTTTTCGAATAATTTAATAAATTGTCTTCAGTTACCTATAAGAATAGCTTCTTCAATTATTAAATGTTCTTTGCATTTTCTTCAGCTGCTACAGTTATAGTTACCGTATTTGTTACATATAATTATAAATTATCTATAATTAGGTCCCAATAGATGATAGTACTGGATGTTTCTCTAAAACGTAGAATATATTCACAAATAATGTGATTTTAACTGTACGATTAACCTTGGCATTATTTTAAATCATTGCGAAAGAATTATAATCAAATTCGAAAGACTCATTATCTATATTCATTTCTACTTAGTCTTTAACATTAACTCCCTATGTTTGCCTAAAACCTAATTTAAATGTGGCCTTGAAAATTAAAGTTGCAATTTCACGATTTTGATCAATATTCTTTCCTGTTATTATTACTATAAAAACATCCACCACATCTTTCGTTAAGGTCACTGAAGCATCAAGATGCCTGTTTTTCCTATCAAAAATTTGAGGGCGAACCGCTGATTTTATACATGTGCCATTTCTTAGAATTTGATAAATACTCCGCTTGAAAATTGCATTTTAAAATTGTAAATAAACATACCACGCCCTAGGGAGAAATATCTGCATTTGCATTTTCCTTCAAAATCTGATTTTCTTAGGATTTAGATCGCTATCTTCAAAATTTCTTTACCCGTAGTGCTTATATTTTCTGTAATATCAAGTAGTACTATTTCACGTATGCAGTGTGTGGGAACATAATTATTTACAAATAAAACAAATTTTAGGTGTCCAGGACGTATCTTATGCATACCTACTTTTAATAATTACTAAAACGCCTACTTTTTGATAATTCGATGTGTATTTGGTAAATTCTCAAGAAATTTGTGACATTGTATTCCTATCTCTCCACAATTTAGACACTTTTGGCGGCTGTGAAAGCTTTTTTGTGACAGTTTCAATGGTTTTGAGAGGGAAGCAATTGACTGATTATGAATAAAGTGAAGTTGAAGCTTTACTTGCGGTTTGATTTGGTTTGGTTTTATTAACTTCGCACTAGATGCAATCCGAGAGCTATTGGCGACGGATCTCGTAATTTTGAACCTCGATCAAATGTCGAAGAGGACACTTGAACTGGCACCCTCTCTCCCACCAACGGGAGGATTTTGGACCAAGACGTATTTAACGTGCATTAGCACAGGCTACACGGCAAGTCTTTCGTTGAATCAAGGCTCGAACCAGCGATTTGTCGAAAACCGCCGGCCGCGAGTCCGAGACCATGATCACTAGGCTACCACGGCCATTACATGCCACTGGGGAAATAACTGTAGAAACATAGCAAAACAGATCTAAAGGTGTATTCAAAATTTTGTTTCAAAAACACGATCTCGTGGCTTAAAATGCGCAAAGGTCGTCCCAGGAAACTCAATTATGGACGAAAAACATTTCAAGGATTGCATCACATTCTGCGAAATCTGCCAAAGAAATACGATGACAATGCTAAATTAAAGGCAAGGGCGTAGAAGTACTCACCAAATTTGTAAAATAATAAATGCAGTGGACTTTATATGCAACATGTACCTAAATGTAAATATATGACTTACAAATGTAAATACAGCTAATGATAATTGATGATGCATCATTATTTTTGCATGTAAATGTGATTTTTTTTTTTTTTTTTGCGTAAACGAATAATCAAGTCTATAGATATATCAACGCTAAAATATTACTTCTGTTACTTTTAATTTAAAATTGTGAAGGCTATTTAAACCTTGGCATAAAATAAACTCCTTTTTTATTGTCGAAGATTTCTAATTAACCTTAATTCCGGATCACTCGAACTTCTATCTCATGAGATTTGAGCATCAGTTTCGAATAATTCCCTGAGAAATGTGCATCGAAAGTACTTATGAATATTAAAGTTTTCACAAAATAATTATCTAACATATTTTCATTGTTATTGATAAAATTACTGCCGTTTACGTTGAAGTATCGTAACCGTCAGCAGTTGCAGCGACTGGGAATAAACAGGTGGGGGGAGGGGGCAAAGAATCTATAGACCTCAAAAATAAACATGATGAAGTATAAGGAGTTTCTACAAACAGGTGTTTTTGACGTTTTCTGAGTGAATATCAACACAGTTGTAAAAAAAAAGACAGTTTGCCAACCTTACTGCTGCTTCATTTTGATACTAGTGAATAATTGTTTTTAATTTTGATTATTATACAATATAATTTTCATCAAAGGAACAATTTTTCTCGTGTATTACAACTAAATAGAAATATTTCGAGAAATAAAAAAAATGATTAACTTTAATTTTATTTAAATTCATGGCTTGTTTAAAATAAATGATTCGTTTCCTTTGAAAGTGGCATTATGTCAATTTTATATTATATATAGAAAGAGAGATTGAAGGGTTCGTATATGAATGGTTTGAATATTGTTATATGTTAACACGCTCATTCTATGTTTTTTTAAATATTAAATTGATTTATGTTTATAATGTTATATCGTTTCTAAAGCATAAGTTAAAAGAAATTCATACTTTTGAAGACTTCGAATGGACTCACACCACTTTCAAAGTAAAAATGTAAAAATTATACATTTATGAAATATTAAGTATGGGATTTCAATCGAATCGAATCAATTTTTTTTTATTAAATTTTCATTAATTATGTTAAAAGAAACAAAATAAAAAGGTTTTATTTCAATATTTCTACAGGAGTAATCTCACTTAAACTACTTTAATTACAAATTTATATAACTCTATATACAATTTCATTAGAATTTGAGGAAAGAACCAAAATTCCAGGAAACGATCGAAATATTTTATGTCATTAACAGCGTTACCACACACAAAAAAATGAAGCAGAGAAATTATGTGGTATAATTTATGAACTAAATATTAAATCTTTGCGGAAAATGGACTTGCACCACTTTCACAGTTCATATATTTGTAATTTCATTAACTACGTAATTTTATATCGACAAAATGATGAAAATTTTGAAAAACTTTCTTGGAACTGATTATAGTTAAAACGCTCACAGCAGATTGCCTTCTTTGTTATGTTTAAATAATTTATCGTCAAAAATGGACTTGCACCACTTTAAAAGAATACGACTGAAATACCAAAAAATGATAATTTGCCAAAATTCAACCCAGTGAGAGTTGTGGTCCTTTGCATAACTGTTAACCGCAACGCACGAGTATAAAAACCATTTTGTATTTTGTGCATATTTCCGAGAAATAAATTTTTTAATAGTTAAAAAAGCGAAAAATGAAAGATAATTAAGTGTTAAGACAATGTGTGCAAATATTTTGTTTATAACTCCTAGTTATGGGTAGCTAAAGTGGAAAAAAATTTAATTTTTTCCCAAAAAAAGGAATGTAATATCTCTCTCGCCCTTTTCCTTTAATCGACGTCACTGACGGTCATATTTATCTTTTGCGCCGATATATTCTGTCCAATGTCAAATTAGAAGACGTTGCATATCACTCCAAGGGTTAATTCGAATATTGTTAAGATGCCGTTCTCAATTGCATAGCTACCTATAACATCCCCTGTGGTCATAGAAAGACTAATCAATGTTTTCGTTACATACGGGTTATTTGCATTTGGATCCAATCAGACAACAACGTCACTGTTCGGACACATGCTTACGAAACTTCTGTCTTGGTTGCATAGCCGTAAGCAAACCAAACGTAATTAAAATTCTGCTTTCCTCACACAGCTCAATAAAAAATGATTTTAACCATACTTTTTGACTAACTGATATTTCCCTTATCTATTTAATATAGATATTTATTTCCATTCTGTATTTTATTTAGATATTTAAATGGAAATTCACTTTCAGATTTGAAAACTAGGTACGTGCAATGTAAGTTTCCCATTTAAATCGATTTTTTCAAAACGTATGACACAAATCGAAATTTATCTTATGAATTTCAAAAAAAAAGACGAAATATGAAATTTGTATTTTTCATTATTTCTTTCCAAAAAATTTCCTTTCTCAAGTTTCCCAATATTTTTAGAAATCCCAGTTTACCGATGCAATCCCATGAGCCTTTGCGATACTCTTGATCAACAATATACAAAATCGATTTCACTGAGATTCAGTTAGGAATTTTAAATTGTAGAATTGTAGAAGGAAATATATTATTTCCGCTTAAAAGAAATTGATAGCTCTTGATTTCAACCGATTTACATTTTTTAAAACACATGTATAATGGTATTTTAACCACTTTAAAATGCATTTTTTACGGATTTATTTTTGCACTTATTTTACAAAAGTTTCAATATTAGAACTTTAATGAAAATGGAATCTTTCAGTCAATATTAAAAGTGTTTTATTTGTTTGAATTATAATACACTACAAAACTACGCGTTATGAAAGAGCAGGTAAATTGTAGATTAAGTTAAAATATTTATTTAAAAACTTCATTATGTAGAAATTTTAATTTAAAGATTAACAAAAGTGAAAATATTATAAAACAAACTAAAAAATGATTTTCACGATCAAAAATCTTAAAAAATGTTTTATATTGGTTTTACTTTATTTATTGCAAACCATTCTTACTTAAAATTTTGTTAAGATCATTAAATTATATTCGGGATGATCTATTTTCAATTCATAAAACAATTACGGTTTTCTGGTTAACACTAATTATGCATAATTTAATTACATATTAGCAAAGTTTACGATTAATAATTTTGTATTACAGGATCATTTATTATATTAAAAATAAATTATACTAATTTAATTTCCAATCAATGATTGGAGAAGTAATATAGTGATGACACGACTTTTAATTTAACTTTTCCATAAAAGGGGTAACTAATGTTTTGTACTTATTAAAAAAGATCAAACAAAACATTTTAAGAGTTTATTTACCTAAACGAAATTAGTTCATAAAAAAAAACTTCAGGTCTGTATTGTTTTTAAAAAAAAAGAAAGTGCTATTTTTTTAATAAGCAATAAAAATACTGCAAGAAATATTGTTTTGGTTTCCCCAAAAATGTTTTAAAATTAAAAAAAATGTGAAGCCTCTTTGGAGGGAATGAAGTTTCTGAAAACTGTTATGAAGCGCAAATTTTGTTTTGAAAGCAAATGCAATTCAACATCGATAAATAATTGGAAAATAACTGAAAAGTAATGTCAAACTATTCCAATGAAGAAGAAATACAGATTTCCTTAAGCAAAATGAATATTTCAAAAAAAAAAAAATTTAAATTACTTCATCAGTGAATGCCCCATTTTCCAGAAAGTTTCTTGGGTCTGCTTTGAATTCGGATTTCAATTCTTGTATAAAGTCATTTATGAATTCATCATTTTTAAATTAAACAAAATAATATAGAACGTGGCACAGTAGATAAAAAAGGAAGGATAAATATTTACAGATGCAATCTAGAGAAGGTACTATAAAAAACAACTAAAATATAAAATGCAATACAGTGGATTCGCATAAAATTTTAAAAATTAAAATAAATTTCTCGGTCGTGAGTTATATACAATCACTCGAGTTTTATGCAAAATCAAATGTACTTGCATAGAATCTACAAAACACTTTCCCACCATATTCTTCTCTCTCTTTCTCTTTATTCTATCAAAACCATAAAATCACATTTGGCCTGGTTGCAATAAAATCCAAATTTCTCTCAAACTATTCTGTAGCTGATTGGCACGATTCCAGGGTCAATTCCGAAAGAAAAATTTGAGAACTACTAAGGGAAGAAAGGGGGTAGTTTTCATAATGGTCTTTTCGATATATAAGACTTTAATAACTTTTTAAATGATTACTAAGCGATAAAAAAAATCTAACTCATAAAATGCTATTATTTTATGATAGTTTTGTTCCTTTTAAGACTTCTTATACAAATAATAACTGGCAAGAGAAAAAAAATCTGTTGAACGCAATATCAGAGTTTTCGTTCTATAAATGCAAACGATCGTTTATCAAGATGACAATTTCACACGAATATAGAACACAAAAATAAATCATTCTTTCTCGTATATAAAAGTGGATAATCCCTAGTAAATTCGACGAAGGGGTTTTGCACATAAATTCAATTTAAAACCCTAGAAAAATACAATAGAAAAGTGTTTGATTGCTTAAAAAACCCACATTTATGCGACAAATTATTAAAACTTACAAGTTCTCGTTTTTCAGAATTCATCAAATGAATTTGCATGCTTTTACATAAATTTTCTTAGCCATAATTATGAAAAGAATTGCAAAGTCATAGTTTATCTATTTCATTTATATTTCATCATTCTATGCAAATCATTAATTTGGAGAACTCTATCCTTGTAGATATTATCAAAGTTTAATTTTTAGTGTTTCAAAATATACTAATGCAATGTAAATATTTGAAATGTTATTTATCAGTGATTTCTAAGAGATTCAGGAAGTATGAAAATAGATAAATCTCATTGTCACTCACCTTTATATGAGAGCAGTCCCTGAGCAATGTGGATTACTGCACATTTTCCTTGCAAGAGAAAAGTTTCATTCGGGACGTACAGAATCCCCCGAAAACAACGCGGGACTCCGACAATTTTTTCTTGCCACTGTCGGGCAATCTGGGTTGTTCGCGCCGCCGATCACTGGCTACTTTTACATGTTCCAGCCAATGCACTCTTTCAACAAGGGTATAAATGTTTGGGTTCTCAATCCCTAGCCTGGTCGCAGCTACTGTTAGTTGTTTCCCGCACTTGGCAACCGAGGACTTCTGCGCGGAGATGACTCCAGATACTCGGCCCAGGAAACGATGGTGCTGCCCTCTCTTGAGTATATCATGCATCATTTGAGGCTGAATTCTTGAGATAAACAGAAAAGAACCATCTCTACAATAAAAACAACTATTAGTTTTTTAATATATGTTCGTAATTTTAATAATCATTTACATAAAATATGTAAATGAAATATAGAATGTAATTTATTATAATTTATAGGTTTAGATAATTATAATTTATATAAATGTATTATTATAATTTATTAATTATTTTTCTATTATATAACTTCATGCAATTATAATTATTATATTATAATTCATAATCTTTTTATGTAATTAAAATTTACACAATTATAACTTAAATACAAATTATATAAAAATTTACATATTTATAATTCATACTAACATATGTTTAAATAAAATTTAATGGTTGAACTTTTATAAAACCTCATAATATAATAATTATTTAATGCTACTTATATAGTTAAAGTCATAATGATTTATATATATATATATATATATATATATATATATATATATATATATATATATATATAAATTTAATTGTAATTTGTTATTCATATTTCTTTTATTTCATCCAATACAATTATTATTATTATATTGTAATTTATATACAATAATTATATACAATTAATATAATTAATGTTTACATAATGATCTAGATATATACTTATTTATGCTAAATTAATTTTATTATATTGATATTCATGTAATATTATTAAACCAAAAGCAAATTAACTAATAAGGTCATAATTTATAATTATACGAGCAATATTATTTTAAATAACTTATTACTAAAAATTCAACATAATTTATTTTTTGAGACACCTTCAGATATCATTTCAAATTTTTTCTAACTCGAATGATACTTTTTGAACTGTTAAAATATCTGCAATGAAACCCTTCTTCTTCTACAACTTAAGAAAATCTCATTAATTTATATTGGAGGGAGTTTTAATCAACATTTTAAAAAAAATTTCCACTAAAAAGAATTAGCTATTTTATATTAGATGTACATTATAAAATAAAACAGACAGTAATTAAAATCAATATTGTAGAAGGAAAAGGACTTGTTTGAAAAAGGATGCAAATATAAACTGAAATATGATAAGGAAGTCCGAAATACACTTCACCACATGAACTTGAACCATTTAAAACATATTTTCAAGTTTAGTAATTTAATGTTATTTTCGAGTCGTCATGTCAGATTTTTCATTAATTCTCGCACCACGCAAACGCATGAAAAACAAACAGTGTAGAATCCCAGTGGACCATTAAAAAAGTTGGCACAAATCCATTCAAACTAAACCAGTTATTACTTATCCACTTCCATCAATCCATACATTGTTTGGATGGCCGCAGTAACCCCAGAAAACTTTACATATTTTAAACAAGGCATCAGTGGTGTACAGTTGAGAGAAACAGTCATGGTCACGATCTTTCTTTCCATCGAGTTGTAGGTCCGAGTCCTGATCACATTAAGACTCTCCGTGTGGTGAGTCCAATGCAGGTAAAATCTGTCGAGGCTCAAAGTCCTCCCTTTGGCTGACAGTGGAAGGTTGGAGAGGAAAGTGCGAGCTGAGGTGTCGTTTACGTCACTTGAACGAGGTTCAAAGTAACGAGGTCCGTTGCCAATAGCCCTCGTATTGCTTCTAAGTGCGACGTAAAACTCAATCAATCAATCAAAAATTTAGGAAACAGAAAGGCAAACTTAGGTGGCGTGGTAGCCTAGCGGATAAGGCAGCGGATTCATGGCCTGCTGTTTTCGTCGAGTCACGGGTTCGAGTCTTGAAGCCACTAAAGGTCCACCATGTAGCCGGGGCTGATGCGATGATCAATCTATCGGGAGCTCAAAGTCCTCTCTTTTGCGTGGCGGGGTGTGGAAGTTAGGAGAAGGGGTACCAGCTCAGGCGTCGTCCTCGTCACTTGACCGAGGTTCAAAATTATGAGATCCATCGCCATTTGCCCTTTTTGCTCCTAGTGCGACGTTAGTAAAAACCAACAAGGCAAACTCATAATTTTGATGATACTAGGTGAAATAGCGAGCAGTATTGTATTCCAACCTGTTGACCAGGGTCAACAAATTCCCGAATTTACGTGAAGAAATTCAATAGCGAACGTTACCATATCACACACCCACTGTGTTAGAGAACAGTATATGCCGAATTATCGAATGTCAGATTTAAGAGAGGTTATAATAATTCTAAACATCTCTATCTTATTAAGTGAACTTTGACAATAGATTTCATTTAAAAAAATGAATCTCTGTTTAATATACTTTTACATTTTTAAACGCGAGCTTCCCATCAGTTTTATTTACTAATAGTTACCAGTTTAATGTATATTGCACTGTGAGTCAAGAAACATGTTGATAAACTATTTGAAGTATGGGGAATTAATTATGCAACCAAAATAATTATTCTTTCTATATATATCCGATACAAAATTAGAATTAATAGAAATTCATCTTAACATTGATCAATATAAAGTCAGAGCGAAGGCCTATACGAAGGTCACAATCACTGAAATATATTGTTTAAAGTGAAATACCAGGGACTAGCGACTGTTAAAGGCGAGAGATAACGATTTCAATACGAACAAATTAGTTTTTGGCAACACTGATAGCTAATTCTTTTGGAAAATTTCTATATAGGATCTTCCGAAAAGGATCAGTCCAGTTACACGATGGGTGTTTAGTGACTCCGGGACTCTAACCCTCGTCTAGTCAGCCACGAGCTTGCGACCATGACCATTTAGGCATATTGCAATAGGGTACCATGAATCGGAAACAACAACACTGATCGAGAACCATATCAGCTTATTATGATCAGGAATGGACGCCCTCATTAAAGTTAAAGGTGGTTGGTCACAACAAATATTAATAGCTTAATGGGAATTCATAAAAGATAATTTTGTTGGTTTTCCAATAAAAAAAACTGTTTCCAATCGAAATAAGGTGATTATATTCTATTTTATTAAATGATGATTCCGATAATTTGGCTAGTACTGTTCCTCTAAGCTCAATACAGATAAACTCCCTAAAACTGAATAATACTGTTCTAATCAAAACGTATAAATAAAGAATATCTGAGAAAAATATAATAAATGTGCCATACTGCTCAAAAATGACTATTTTGCTAAAAATAAGAGGAAAAAAAATATTGTTCGAAGCAAGTTATCGACTGAAATCTCCCCACGCAAATCGTTTTAAACTGTATTTTGTTTAATGGGAGATGTTGGAAAACAACCAACGCGAGTCACGTTGGTCAAATATTTGAACAATCGCAAAGTGACTGAAGGGATTTGAATGAAGAACTGTATTTACGCTACAAATTGTGTCGCATGTTTAACTTACCGTAAATTCTACGGAGTAATTTACGCTGCCGGTCCGTCCAAAATAAATCGGTGGAGTATCAATCAAGTTTAGTGAAAAATATTGACAACTTAAAAAAACCCATTTTTGTCTGTCACAAAGTCCTCAAACCATAGTCAATATATTTTGTGATTTTGAACCGCATATTTCTGTTAAGTCGTGAGTTCGAGACCTGATTCCACTATAGATTCGGTGTGTAGTGGGTCTGATACACGTCAAATCTCGTAAAGTCTCTAATCCTCTCGTTGGCATTGAGTGGAAATTTGAAGACGCGGGTGCCAGTTTGGTGCCGTCCCCTTCACTTGATCGAGGGTCAGAATGACGCGGTCCGTCACCAATACCTCTCGTGTTGCTTCTCAGTGCGCAGTTAATAAGCAATATTTAACTACTGTCCGATGGCGAGTTCGACACCTGAGGTGGTACCCCACTCTCCAAACCACTCCACGCCCACTGAAGGATTAATGGCTTGACAAACAGTCAGCCCCTCTGCACTACGGGTCGTTATAGGAAATAAAGCTCGAACATGCAGCAAATTAAATTATCGTCAATCACTTATTCTGAAAAAAATATTTTTTTTATTATAGTATATTTTTATCATAATGAGCAATAGCATCTCCAACTAATACCTGATGATTAAATGCTTGATTAATTAACATCGCACAATTGATTGAATTATTGATTGTTTATTAACGTCCATCTTGGAAACAACATGAATAGCTATTGGCAATTGGCCTCGTGATCATAAACCTCGGTCAAGTGACAAGGACGATAACCTATTTGGCACCATCCCTCTTTAAATTTCGACACCACTCGAATAGGAGGACTTGGAGCTTCGACAGGTTTAACGTGCGTCAGCTCCTCTACAAGTCGTGTTTTTAGTGGCATTTGGGTTCGAACCGGCTGTGAGCTCACAGTTATGATTACTTGGCTACTGTGACCATATAACATCGCACTAAGAATCTACACGAGGACTTTTGTGAATGAAATTTGAATTACTGAGCTACGGTCATATAATGAAAAGGACTTCTGTGTTAGCAACCTACTTTCCAAACTTCCACACCACGCAAAAGTGCTGATTTTGAGTTCCAATGGATTTAACAAGCATCAGTAATGATACTCAAGGGTTTTTAGTGAAATAAGAGCGACTGAATCGTTGCCGACCACGAGTTCAAAGCCATGATCACTCGGTTACCACTGCCTCCTCACACACTACTGCTTCATTAAAATATATAAAATTTTCTGGGGTGTGTCTAAAATTGACTTAAATTCTTAATAGCTATGATGTGTGATTTTTAACTTATGGCATCCTCGTGTATTTTGTAAACGTACAGTAAAACGTAAAATTAAGTTTAACGCATACAATGTGTTGACAGAATCGATCCATTTTTATTTCAAATATAACAAAAAAGGTCTTAAAATTCTGATTGATAATTTAATTGCGTGAGTTAACAAATAACCTCAAATCTTTTTAAAATCATGTATTTGGCTGCTATAAATATTATTCGAACAAAACAATTTAAAAATATTTACATTAATTTTAGACATATTATAATATTTTTCTAAAAAAAATAATAAATCACATAAGAATACCATCACAAATATTCAAAAAATATTATCCAAATGTATCAAAATATGCAATAAAAAATTTTCAAATAAAAAAACCTTAAAATTCAAAGCAAAGATCTTCACAATATTCAAAAAAACATCTAACGAATTCCGGTTGGCTCAATCAATAATGGAGTCACAAACAAAAAAAAACAAAAAGAAAAAAAAAAAAGAATGTTCTTAAAATATTTAAGCTATAACATAAAATTCACGAAGTGTATTATTTTGTTTTAAATAATTCTATTTGATAAAAAAAAAGGAGATTTATATAGTTTCTGACATAATGCATCCCGATATTATTACTTAGCGAAAGCGAGCATCAAGGACAAGTATTATTGTTTTAAATATGCGCATTTTTATTTCTGTATATATTAAATCGTCTTACAAATAGTGTTTTCTTTATGAACAATTTTAGAGATGCTATTTAATGCGGATGTTTTTATATTTATCATTGCTATTAACCCTTTAACTGGTTTAATTTTTTTCCACAAATTTGATCTAAAGAAAGACACTTGTTTATTGCATTTTTTAATCATTTTACTTTTTAACTATGATAATGCTATTAACATTAATATTTCTAATGATTTTAAGCCCTTAGAACACTCTTTCTGGAAATAAAGGGCCACGGTAGCCTAGTGGTCAAGGTCGTGGACTAGCGGCCGGCGGTTTTCGTTGAGTCGCGGATTCGATCCTTGGCCGCCAAAGACCCGCCGTGTAGCCGGGGCTGATGCACGTTAAATCTGTTCGGGGCCCAAAGTCCTCCCGTTGGCGTGGTGTGGATGTTAGGAGAGGGGGGTGCCAGCTCAGGTGTCGTCCTCGTCACTTGACCGTGGTTCAAAATTACGAGGTCCGTCGCCAATAGCCCTCGTGTTGCTTCTAGTGCGACGTTAATAAAAACTAAACTAAAACTTCTGGAAATAAAATAATATTATTACTAAAAGCTGCCTTTTATTCTATTCGCCCAGGGAAGTTAATTAACAATTTTTCAATAATGAATACAGTTATTTTTCATTACAATTAATACAATTAAATTTATTTATTCTTACATTTACATACTTACCCTATATGATTAAATTAATAATAAAAATAGAAATTCATTCAGAAAAAAAAGAACTAAAGAAAATTAATCTTTGGGAATTTTAATGTGGTACATAATTGACCCTCTTACTTGAACCCCCCTCCACACACACATAATATAAAACAAAAGAAAATTTAGTGAAATGCGATTTATCGTCCAAAATGTTAATTCTGTATTCTATATACGTATGTGAAATATATCTCGGTATGTAATCCTTTTCCAAAGTATTTAAATTAATCCTGGCAATAATGTTGTGACCCACATTTTGGGGGACGGAAAGGTTAGGTTCCACTCCTCCAACAATGCGGTTTTCTGGGCATTTTCATTTCTAGAAGGAAGGTATCTCTATGCAATTACTTTCCAGGGTAGTCTCTTCTCAGTTTCAGATCAGAGAATTTTGTTGACCACTGTATTCGCTCAATAGCTTCCCTTTCAAGAAATTCGTCAACGAGCATTATGTGTATAGTGCAACAATTGAAAAAATTAGATCTGAAATGTCTTACATAAGTTTCTAAGATTTGAACTCGTGATATCTCTGCCCGGTTACAGGTCCTCTGTTCAAAACGTATTGAGGCGTACGTCCAACGATCATTATTTCTTCATATGCCAAGACACCTATCCTATTAAAACGAAGGAATCTTTCGTGTATCTGATTCCCTCCACACATATAAAACCTATTAGAATCAGATATTAATCTAAACCTCGACTCATCAGTAAACAGAACAAGGGCGCATGGGTGTTCAATCCAGTTGTGATGTATTTGCGTCACCTAAAGCGATCCTATTTTATTGTGAAGACATTGAAACGCATACCCTTGGCATAAAGGGCGTTTTCATTAAGCCTTACGTAAACAGTTTGCGACGATACAATAGTCTCAAGGCGGTTCCAAGCGCTTAATTTAACTGCCGAGCGGTAGATTTCCTGTTACGAAGGGTCGTTATTGCCATATATTTAGCCTAAGAAGCAGTTGTATGTTTATGACCTTGCCCAGGTCATACAATAACTCCAGGGTTCTGAAATTGTCTCACTATAATTGAGACTGTTTGTCTTGAAATATTCACACGTTTTGCAGCTTTTAATTCTCGCTACCCTTCCAGAATATGTAAAGTGGCGAATTCTTCCCTGCTGATAATTCGCCACTTTACATATCCTTCAATTTGAAATATAGATATTGTAACAAACTGTTTTGAGTCCTTACACACAGCAATCGAACGTTATATTGCACAAATTCACTTAAATATTCACTTTACCTAAAGCTCTTGATTCGCCGTTGGATGACGCTTGAACTTTGATCCATTGTTATTCGACAATGCTAAAGGCTTGTTGTTCACACATTCCCTGCAAAATAGATTACATTGATTGGGTATTTCCAGGAAAATTGTTAATTTTTGGGGTATATAAATATAGTTTTGTACATGAGGGTCATATATTGCTCGTTAAAGTCCATGTGTAATAAGTTTGAAGGAACACTAGAAAAAGTTTTAATGATGTTGTACCTTTCTTTTAAAAAAATTCTGAATCGAAGTTGTAACTAAATGAGGGAGTCAATCCTGAAGTTTATGTCGCAAGAGCTAAATCTGGATCTTCTGCTCCAGAAGATATATCTGTGATCCAGACTTTAGAAAAAGGAGGGAAATACAAAAATTGGTTGACATGAAGAAGGGTCGAAAATAGAGTGAATCGTTAAGGTATCTCGGGGGGGGGGGCCATTACCCGTATTTCCAAACCTCATTAAAAAAAGTTTATCTCAGATAACCCGTATTTTTTTGAAGAAAGCTAAGTCCATGAGAGCTCAATATGTAGGAGTCACTGGATAAGACAAGATAATAAATGTCGTGGGAGTGAAAAATATCACTAGGGTACCTCGGGATCGTGATGCTCTTACTTATCTAGACAAAGTTAACCCCTTAAGTAGAAATCGTAACTGAAATTTTATTTGCATTTTTTTCAACTGAACATCATTAATCAATGGGTTCGTTGTACTCAAGCCTAAGGTGTATACTTTGAATAAAGTCTTCATTTATACCCACAGTGTCGTTTCGCACCTTTTAATTTCAAACCCCCCTTGAATTAAGTGCACTGGTTAAGTACACTAGAATGCTCTGACCGTTTATGAAATGAAAGAAAGTGATAATATTTTCATGTGTTTAATAATGTTTATTGTACAATATAATTTCTGTCGTTTCTAGGATTAATCTATAAATATGTCAGATCGTGTCGTCATAAACACATTTCTGCGCGTCTCGGAACAAAATCGGGCCCTTTTTTTCACCGGATGACAGCAAGTTATGAACAATATATTACTAGAAAAATATTCTATGGAAAAGAGCATACAGGGAGCCTAGACGACCTACCCGCTTTCATCTCTAAACAGAGCTCGAGTCTGAAAAAGATAACGCCGTGCATACGGTGGAAAGTTCAGGAACCAATACATTTCGAACATTGAAACCTAACAAGAAACCCAATTCGGAGGGATAGCGTTAGCAAATGGATGATTGAAACAAAGCATTGAAAGAAAAGAGACATTATATTGCATCGTGATAATACCAAACCACATACTGCTTTGGCGATTCGTCAAGAAATTCACGGAGTTAGACTAAAAAATTCTACCACATCTATCGTAACCTTCGCTTACGACCTGTTTCTCTCACAGAAAAATGTTTTGAAGTAAAATAAATTTTTTTAAAACTGAAGGAAATGTCAATCGAGCACTACTTTAGTTCTTTGTATCTAAAAATGGTATTCATAAATAACCACCCTGTTTGCAAGAGGTTGTAAGTGACGACGTAAATTATAGTGTGTAATATAAATATTATTAAACGTACAAAAAAAATATTTTATTTTCTTTCACTTCTCAATCGGACAAAACTTTCCTGTAGACAAATATATTTACAAAAACTAGAGGATCTTTGAAACAAAAACATTAACACGGTTTTTTTTTTTTTTTATGAACAATGGCAGAAAATAAAAAAAAATTATTAGAAGTAGAAAAGATTGACTCAGCCCTCGAAATGTTAGATAACAATTCACAATTGCAAAGGTCATGGTATTCCATTTCATTCTGCAATGTAACGTTCAATTTCCTTCGTTGTAATTTCCTTCATTTAAATGTAATTTAATATGGAATTATATCACCATAACAATTTAATAATTAATATTGTTATGTAATTACAATAAATTTCAATAATATTAAGAAACTAAAAACGCGTCATGATTTCTTTCTTTTTTAAAAAAATTCGGTAGTCATAGAGAATAAATATATCACATCTGTATAATAATATTCGAGACTTGATTGGAAAGTGATTCCTACATGGCCATAACTTTTTTATTTGTTACCCGATTTTCACAATTCCTACTGCACCTGTCCTGTTGGCGGAAAGCTTTAATCTCGCCAAGCTGCTATCGAAAAGGCCTGGTATCGACAATAACAACCGGAATTCTTCCCAAGTTACATTTATCCTCTAAGTAAGACATTTTTTTTCTAGTTTTTCCGATGTCATTGATGTGCGGAGAACTGAGAAAGATAACGACCTCTTTGAGAATGAATTTGAAGTAGAGAGTTTAAGGAGTTTTCTACCTCATTCACCATACAGCTCCTACTTTGCATCTTGCGATTTTCACCTCCCCAAAAACATGAAACTGTACCCGATTGGACCTTACTTCCGTTCTGTCAACGAGGCGAAAAGTAACATGAGAACACTAGTGTCCCTAGTGTCCACAATAACCACTGGAATTTTTCTCCAATGCATTCACTTGACTAACTACGCTTTGGCACTAGCCCGTGGGAAAAAAGGGAATTATGTCGACACATTTTGTCTAGAATCCAGAAAGGAAAAAAATATGATTGATATAACTCAGTGAATAAAAAATTCAACAGCCCACATGTACATTCATATTAATGAGCATGCATTCTATATTAATGAGAGTTGTTGTTTCTGTTGTAAATCTCCAAAGACCAACAGGCCTAGATTAAATCCATGATATCATTCACTTGAAGAAAATTGATAATCATAAAGAGTTGCGAAGAATATCCTTTTTGGAAAGCCCCAAGCAATTGAGGATGAATTAAGGAGAGACGTGATTGTGTCAGCACTTGGTACAGATTATAAAAGATTTAGTTCCACTGGAATAAGTCAAAGATGTCCCCTGAAGAAGTGAGTCAAAGCGTTTTGCTCCTGTTTTATATAATAAAGAGTCCTAAAACCTCTCAGAAATATTTGTGTTACTCTGTGCCAATTAGATGCATTTTGAATGAGCTTCGGCTGTCAGAGAGAATACAGATTTCAAAGAATCAGAGAACCGAATTAATTAAGACCCACATTCTTGACAATTAATTCGATGTGATTGAATACTTACTGCCGTGGCACTAAAACGCAGCGCAAGTGTTATCTTTTCCTTTTGATCCGATGATGATTGACAAGGACGATTCATGAGAAAGGATTTCCCTTTCCAAACTTCCACTTAACACCAACGGGAGGACTTGGAGCCTCAATAGATCTGACAAGCATTAGCATCAATACATGGCGGTTCTTTAATGACATCAGGGCTCGATCCCTAGACTCAAAGGAAACAACATCAGTCACGAGTTCGTGACCCTGACCGTTAGGCTACCACGCCTACTCGCAAGGAGTGACAAAACGCTGGAACAAGAGCTTTGCATTGCAGGGAGACTACATCGAAGTGTTTTGTGCTGAACTTGTAAATAAAGAAATTTATTGCAGTAGCGTCAGCCATTTTTGAGCAACCCTCGTGTGTGGGGGGGTGCGCAATATTTAAATTTGATGCAGTAGTCAGTGGCAAGTAGTAAAACTTGAATAAGGTTTGAATATCGATTTTGAAAAGCTTCATCTCGAAAATTTTAAATTTATTAGCTACTTTCTACAAAGAAAGGAGTCTATGCAGGGTGTTTCGAAACTCATGAACAAAAATTTAAGGGGTGATAGAAAACATCTAAACAAGCAATTTTCATCATGCAATGCCGAGAGCCTGCGGTGAACCGCTAGAAGGCGCTGAAATGGAAAGAAAGCAGAGTGCTTGTTCTCTTACACATTGTCCTTTCTGCCGTGGATTTCAGCAAAAGTGAACTTTTTCTGATTTCTGTATAATGTCATGCCATATGAAATCTCCGATAGAAATGACGATGTGTAAGAAAACTCTAGCTTCATTATTCCGATTACAGTGCCATCTAGCGTTTCGCCGCTTGCTCTTTGCCTGTCCATTGGAGAGTAAAAATTGCTTGTTTGGGTGTTTTCTATCACCTCTTAAATTTTTGACCATAAGTTTCGAAACTTTATGATAACAGTTCATCTTTCAATCTCGATGACTAGACCCATTTTACAAAATAGAACTTTGTCTTGAAAAGGAACCAAACACACACACATATATATATAAATATATATATATATTTCTTGATTGACACCTCATTCTTCCATTTTCTACTCATAGGAAGATCTAAATATATTCACAGTCATCGTGCATACGTAGGCCCCCTCCTTCCCGTTCTCCATTGAAAATTTATCACATGACGTATTATTTTCCTATATGTTGGCGCTCTCTTTTGCGGGTCAAACTGCAATAAATGTCCGGTCGTAATAATAACCATAGCTAATGCGAGTCTGAAATCGATATAGGAATCGATTCAGCCCTTTTCTCAAGAAGGGAGGTATCTTCCGGAGGCACAAAAGAAGATTGCTACGACTGCTGTTATTTCGATCAGTGCAAATCGTTTGGTAGAATTCTGTGTGATGTTATACCCTGAAAGCAGAGGGCGCAACTGATCCAAACTGCTCCTTTGTTGACGGAGTGAAATGAAATTTCCAAGGCCAGATGTAACGTTTCCAGATGATCGGTGCTACTTTCTCTATTAAAAAAAATTCGGCTATGAAATAACTGGAAAATATTTTTTTTAATTGGGTAGTATTTTTTTTATATAAAAAAATAATAGAATTTTTTTCTTGTTATCACAATTATTTTTCAAAAAAGGCGTTTTGAAAAATATTCGTGATAACAAGAAAAAAATTCAATTATTTTTTCATATAAAAAGGTTTCTGCTAGTTGAACGATTTTTTTTTGCACATTCGCCACTATATACCTTATTTTCTAAATCTCCTAAAACGTCTCTTGGTATAATTTGATCTCATAGTCAATTAGTTACATCTTAAATGACATAATAGAACCAAAACAAAGAAGTATTTAAATATATTAAGTAAAAACGTCTTAATCACCATGAATAAATTCAGCAAATACCCCAAACCACGCCTTATTTGAAGCCTGCCATTTGTGTAAGTAAAGAAGCTGGTTGGTTGGTTTACATAAATGGTACTGAACCCTCAAGTGATATATTGTGCCAAACATAAGGTTATGATATTAATTTTTCTTAGGTAAAACAAATTCAAAATTCACCTTCGAGATAGAGAGTAAGATAAAATGTAACAAAAATATATGAATGGAGTAAAACCAATGTTATTCAAAAAGTTAAATATATTTGGTAGGAGATTTTCCGCAACCAAATCAATGAAAGAGAGAGTAATTGATTTAAAATGTTTAAAACGAACAGAGGTAAAAGCGGAGCATTCAGTCGAAATCTGTCGCACAGTCAGAGGACGAAAACAGTGCTGACACATTCGGGGATCTTCCCTCAAAAGTGCAACTAAAGAGAGTAGTGAATTCAAACCCAAACCTATCTATAATTTGACTCACTATTAAAGTAACAGTACACCTTAAAAGAAAGAAAAATTTTGTATCCATGAAAATTTTAACTACAAATGCATATTTTATGACCTTATGAGGTTTCAAGATTAGAAAAGCACCCAAGAAAAATTTCATTAGTGTATTTTTTTACAGTCAAAAGGGCATTTTATGCGAAGATCAGCAAAAATTAAGACTTTCCCCCAAAACATGGCAACTCAAAAGAAAATAAATATATTGACATTTTTCGAATTGAATATTACAGAATATAGTCTAATATAGACTTTACGTAGGATGCTATGGTAATTCAAGTGCTGAACACTTAAATTTTCTTTAAAAGTAGGTTGGAATCTTCTCTTTATTGAAATATAAAAAAAGAATTTCTGCTCAATATAAAATCTCAAGAATAATCTATTCTATATATATAGGTATTTAAAAAAATGTATATGTAAACAGACTAATTGATTCATAAAATTTTGAGATATTGTGTTTTGCAATAATGAAAAATGTTTTTAAGAATCTTTTCGGTCAGAGAAATTCATGATCAAGTATTATTAAAACAACTATAACTTTGATTTTAAATAAGATAAAAACAATATTCAAACAGATTTTTAAAGATAAAAGACTGAATTTGAATACGAGACTAAAAATTTAAAAAAATTGATATTAGGATCAAAAATTCTGTTTTGAAGAAGTACTGTCACTAATCAAAATGACGAAAAAGAGTTTTTAATGGATTAAATTCGTCTTCCTTTGTATTAATGACCGTCTACAAAAAGTTCACGAGAGCTAACAATGACAAACTTTGATTTCATGACAAAGACGTCAGTTGAACGACACTTGGACGTATAATAATTGTTCACACCTCTTGCGGCCGCTTCACAATTCATATTTGATGTATAGCTTTCCGTTTTCTAACTGATCATAAAGTTGCAATTCTAGCTTTGAAGTTAGTAAAGTGAAATCCGTTGACGAAGTCTTCTACGTCTCAACCGATGTTTTTGCTTCTGTTATTTAAAAAATGGAAGGTTAGGTCAATTACCAATTTATTCGTAGGTTAATGCAATAACACAATTTCAGCAATTGACTAGAGCAAAAATAGAAAGTTCTATGAAAAAAATTTGTAAAGAGCAGATTCAGTCACCCAAGGTTTTCTTTTTTTGTATAATTATTATTAAATTACTCAAATAAATATAAGAATCAAAGTAAATGAAGAAATATCGAGAAATGGTAATAGTAAACTTTCCAAAATTAAAATTAAAACAAAAGTTAAATTATATAAGTGAATATTATATCAGCTACATGTATCTGAATTACAGCAATCTATAAATAATTAAATTGAATATATTTAAGTTAAATCTACTTTCTACATAGAAAGGAATCTATACAGAGTATTTCGAAACTCATGGGCAAAACTTTAAGTGGTGATAGCAGACATCTAAACAAGTAATTTTCACCCATTATTGCACAGATGGAGATCCAGCGTTGAACCACTAGACGGCGCTGCAATGGAAAGTATACAGCACGAGTTTTCTTACATATCGTCATTTCTTCTGGAAAAGGCCATACCTCCTGAAATCCACGATAGAAGTGACAAATGTGTAAGAAAATTCGCGCTTTATACTTTCTATTACAGCGCCATCAAACGGCTCACTTCTGGCTCTCCTCCTACGTATTATAGGATGACAGTTACTTGTTTAGATGTTTACTATCACCCCTTAAAGTTTTTATTAAATTTTTGATTTTTCCAAATCACTGAAATTTAGTTCTTAGGTAATCATATTTTTACATGACACAACATGACCAATCAAAATATTTTAAAAACTGATATTAGGCTTAGCTGTAATTTTAAAATTTTCTGTTAAGACAATTATATCATTTCACTCAATAATTGGCAGTGTTGGTGCCGGAAGGCCACCCTGTTTTTCTTCGTTGCATTGGTGCCATGTTTGCTCTTCTTGTTGATGCGAAACTGCGAAGTTGAAATTCAAATAATACGTTGCACTGAACACAGTCATGTGTTATCACTCGCTAGCAAAAATGCCGACTGATTTCGATCGAATAAAGAGCTATTTTTATGTAATTTCAAAACTTCTGAACACAATATATTTTGAATTTTAGAACACAG
The DNA here is from genome assembly GCA_019974015.1 of Nephila pilipes. Classification (NCBI taxonomy): domain Eukaryota; kingdom Metazoa; phylum Arthropoda; class Arachnida; order Araneae; family Nephilidae; genus Nephila; species Nephila pilipes. The sequence goes on from BMAW01027894.1 coordinate 179,222, forward strand.
TAAAGGGGAACTTTGTATTTGAGTTTAATATCACTAAACGCTTATTTCGAAATAAGTTGTATGTATTTTATATTAAGAGAAATTAATTTAATTATATTGCATGAATAATAAACTTGCTCAAAAGTGTGAAAATGCATAATAAATAAAAATTAAGAATTTTGAATACGTAATTAAACAATTATTTTCCGGTTGTTTTACTTATTACACAACAGAAAAAATATTTTTTGTTACATCAGTTTTCAAATAATATTTTTACTATTATCGTTATTTGTTTTAAAATAAATTCTTATTATTATCGTTATTTATTTTAAAATAAATTCTTAATTCTATAGGAAATAAATTATTATAAATTTTTGAATAACTGAGCCTTGAATTTCGGAAGTTTTTTTGATATTTTTGTACTTGAAGTTTGGAATGAAAATGTTTGGATTTTGTCTCACAAAGAGTGACAAAATAGAATAGGAATTTTCCATTACCTGTTAACAACTAATGAAAATATGATTACAAATTGGCATTGCCTCACTCTCGAATGAAGGGGGGTAGCTTTAAACTAATTTTGAGAAGTTATAATTTTTTTTAACTATATAAGGATAGTAATTTCTTGTCACTTAATCATGTATATTCAGATACTGATTTGCTCTTCATTTATAACTTTACATTTATGACATAAAATTTGAGTTGATTATTTAGTTACAGTGGTTCATTTTATATACTTTCGTAGTTGTTTATAAGTTTATAGTTCTGTGAAGCTATATTTGTCGTAAAAAATTATAATATGTATAATTAAAAATTACCTACAGTTACATAGGCTAGGCACTTAAATATATGCAGTTTGTAAAATAATTTTAAATAAAAAAGTAATGCATGAAAGAACAGTTGTAATTCTATTTAATATGGGATCCACAATATCACAATTTTTCTAACTATGCGTTACTTATAAATATACGTGAAAAGAAGTTACGTCCGCACAAGTACAGATTGTTTTCATTATAATGTGAAAAATTATTATTTGGTTTTTTTTTTCTATATTAATATAAAGTATTTAGAACTTCCAAAGTAGCTTCATCTTTGTTTAATCTCGCACTTGTGAATCTTTAATGTAATAGAATACTACAAAAGTAATAATTAGTAAGTAAAATAAGAAAATGTTAGTGTTTGTTTAGAAAAAGATATTTTTATGTACCTCGTACTCAATAAACTAGTTTGAAGCTAGTTTCCAGTTGTCATATTCTATCCTAATGAAAGGACCACTGCACATTACCAATACACTTCGTAATTTTGAAGTCCATTTTCACTAATTTTTTTACCATCCCCAGAAGATGAGGTGAGCATCTGAGTCAGTAACCCATTCTCCCTGCCTTCATGAGGACTCGAGCCTCGATAGACCCATAATTCGAAGAGCGAAGTTAGTAAACAATCAATTAAAACCCGATAGTCCCTGGGATACCCTGGCGATCTTTCTCTATCTTAGATTCCTCTTGTCAGCTA
>BMAW01027896.1:5329-54385 GCA_019974015.1 Nephila pilipes
ACTCAGTACGTAAAAATCGTTACTGTTTTATTTATTGTTATTTCTTTAAATTTCCATAATAATAAAAATGAATCACAATTTTATAATTTTATATTAAACCTTGCGCGGACCTCCTGACGTTGTTCAGGGTCCCTCAAATCAATTTTAATTTTCCACAGACTCCCAGAATAATATCAGGGACCTCTGGGGGTCCATAGGAACCACTGCTCTTTTACAACGGTGGCCAAATGATGGCTCAAAAGCCGCATGGGCCTCTTCAAGAAGTTGTTTGTGGCTCAACTAATAAATGAAAAATAATTATTATATTTTAAATATCATGAAGAGAATAAATACATGCAGCCATAGGAAATTACTTGTGCAATTGTTTGGTATTCTTCGGTTTGACTCAGCTCAACCTTCGTAAAAATATAGTTGCTCTAATACTCATGTAGGCCGAATAGGGATCTCAGTCATTAGTGTATTTAAATCATGGCTTTGAACCGGATGAGAACCTAGCACCGGAAAAACTATTATTTTTTTCGGAATGAAAACCGGAACTGAAGCGAAAAAAGGTAATTATCTGAAAATTTCGGTTCGCAACATGATGAGTCATTTTGTCCAGTAACGTATGAGCAAAATTATACAGTCAAAAGTCCAAATGTTTAGAGCCAATCATTAATTTTTTTAATTCCACACTTCACAAAACACTAATTTGAAATTCAAGCAAATTGTTTAATTAACAATATTTTGTGAGTAATCCTTTTGGTCTTTTAGCACTCTCCATGTCTATCACTCATTTTCTCCAAAACCGAAATAAACTCTGAAATAGATGGCACTGGTCTTTACAATCTGAAAGAGCTGGTATTGGTAGGCAGATGGCGCTGATCGTTACAGTCTTCGTAACCAACTTCATTTCTTCCATGTTAACGAACTTCATCCCTTCGTGCCTGTAGCTAAATTCGACTTACTTTCGCTCGTGTTTATGATACTTAACTTCACTTCTTAATCTTTTGAAATTGATTTACTGATAACGTTTAATTTTTGAAATCGATTTGTTTTGTATGTTGGTAGCACATTTTCTCCGTATTGATATGTCGGATCGATAACGTAATAATTGAATGGGGAAAAAAAAAAAAAAAAAACGAAGCCTTGAAATAACGCAGTTTAAAAAAAAATCGCCAAATGCACAAACTTGTTTTTACTACAGCTGGAAATTCAAATTTCACCTCATCAACATTTATAGAACGTACTGTAATTATTAAAATAATGTGGTTGATGTCATACCTACTGACGTTCATTTCTGCGGGCGCCTAGAGCAGAGAGCACTCTTCTAGCCCGAATCCTGAAAAATAAAAGTTCTTTTGGGTGAAAATGGGAATTACATTCTTCTATGTTGTTTCCTGGATGCTAATAAGAATTTTGAGTAAAATTGGTGTAGTAGAAGTGTAACTATCACGAAAAAACAACCGGAGACACTAGTGACCTCTGGTGGCTGTTAGAGTCTGTGAATAATGCTGGATGCTGTTCGAAGTCTGGGGTGAAAAGTGAAGTTCTTGAGAGGCCATACCTACTGCTTATCCTTGCAACACCAATAATCTTGACCGCTATTGGGGTGCTCGCCAATGCAGTGGTGTTTAGGAAATAAGTTATCTTTCTTTGAAGAAAGGTGTAGTAAAATGATTAATTTCCCTTAACCTTAAGACCATTTTTAATCATGTTTTTCAAATTATTAAATTTTAACTATCACTGTTTTTTTTTTAAAAAATTATCTCTTTCCTTTTTTGCCTTCTCTCTGCTTAGCACTCTGTCTGATTTTCCTTCTTATTGTTATAAAATGATTCAAGTATAACATCCCTCCCCAGAATGATACAAAAAGAATTATTTGATTATTGTTAGATTAAGAATTTATCATAACAATCCTATGTTCTATGCTCGAAGATTTGCTATTTTAACTCTAGGCCTAAGTTTTAACTTCAAACTCGAGCCATGAAATCACGAAAAATCCTGAAAGAATCATCATTTATAAAATAATTTTGAAAAAGCAGCTGTATAAAAAATACACTTTTTTATTAAAAAGGTGGTGCGCAATGAATTTCATAAAATATGTATTCTTTACATAGGCTTGATATACTTTCATTACTCATTGAAATTTAATTAATTGTCTGCTTAAAAGGTCAATTGAAAAGTCCCCAGCCTGACATATATATGGCGCTACTAGAATTAAATCCATATGTTTTTTAATTAGCCCTAACCCTCAAAAGATGCGTGTGTAAATTTGACAGCTGTCGGATCATTAGTTTGTGAATTATAGCATTTTGAGAGAAGCAACTTTTGTTATTGTGAAAAAAATGGATAAAAAGGAATCTCGCGTGTTGATAAAATATTGCTTTTTGAAGGGAAAAAAATACAGTTGAAGCAAAAACATGGCTTGATGCCGAGTTACCGGACACTGCCCCAGGAAAATCAACCATCAAGGGTTGGTATGCACAGTTTAGACGTGATGAAATGAGCACCGAAGACGGTGAACGTCCCAAAGAGGTTGTTACCGAAGAAAACATTAAAAAAATCCACAAAATGATTTTGAATGACCGTAAATTGAAATTGAATGAAATAGCGACACTCTAAAGATATCAACTGAACGTGTACATCATATCATTCACGAATATTTGGGTATGAGAAAGCTTTGTGCAAAGTGGGTGCCGCGCGAGCTCACTTTTGACCAAAAACAACGACGATTCGGAGCAGTGTTTGAGGATGATTAAGCGTAATAAACCCGAGTTTTTGCGTCGATATGTGACAATGGATGAAACATGGCTCCATCATTTCACTCCGAAGTCCAATCGACAGTCATCCGAGTGGACTGCACACGAGGAACCCGCTCCAAAGTGTGGGAAAACGCAACAATCGGCTGGCAAGGTTATGGCGTCTGTATTTTGGGATGCGCATGGAATAATTTTCTTTGACTACCTTGAAAAAGGAAGGACCATCAACAGCGACTATTACATAGCGTTATTTGAAGGACGAAATCGCCGAAAAACGGTCGCATTTGAAGAAAAAGAAAGTGCTGCTTCCCCAAGATAGTGCACCGTGTCACAAGTCAGTGAAAACGATGGCAAAAATCCATGAATTGGGCTTCGAATTGCTTCCTCAACCACCGTATTCTCCAGATCTGGCCCCCAGCGACTATTTCCTGTTCTCAGATCTCAAAAGAATGCTCGCTGGGAAGAAATTTTCGTCGAATGAAGAAGTAATCGCCGAAACTGAGGCCTATTTTGAAGCAAAGGACAAATCGTATTACAAAAATGGTATCAAAAAGTTAGAGGGTCGTTAGAATCAGTGTATCACCCTTGAAGGGAATTATGTTGAATAAAAAAAACTAATTTTGCCAAAAAAATGTGTTTTACCATGGTAGGCCGGGGAGTTTTCAATTGATCTGTTATCTTTCAGAAGACTGAAAAAACAATGGCAGTTCATCCAAAGTCCAGCTGATAAAAATACCATAAACAGATTTCAAAACACCATTAAAAGAAAAGTAAAGGAATTCACACAGAAATCACTGGAATAAAAACCTTTCTTGTGCTAGACGCCGATGGCTGCGTCCCCCGGGGGATGGCAAAGGCCCTACTCAAAAAGAGAACTCCCGTTTCGACCTTTACAGGTCCCAATGTTATCGCCTCTTCTAATCTCGAGCAAGCAAATTTTCTTGCTGACTCACTCAGAAAGCAATTTCAATTAAATAACTTAAGTTTAGTTTTTAAGGCTGGTTTAAATAATGGAAAATACACAGGTGCAGCCTTCCTAGGTATTCAAAAAGCATTTGATAGAGTTTGGCATGAGAGACTGCTCTACAAATTAATTAAAATAACCCCACTCTAATAAAATTATTTTAATCTTACCTAAACAATAGAACTTTGAAGTGTGAGTCAATAACTCTCACACAAAAATTACCAGAATAGCTGCCGGAGTTGCCCAGGGCTCAATTTTAGCTCCGATCTTATTTTTGGTTTCCGTGAATGACATCCCCAAAGCATTAAACACGATTCTCTGTATGTACGCAGACGATACTAGCTCAGAAATGCAACTTTTGGAAATGTTAAGGAAAAAAAAAAGTTCTATGCAAAGAACTGATTTAGCCACCCAAGGTGAGCTTTTTTTATAATTATTGTTAAGTTACTCAAATATAAGAATTAAAGTAAATGATAAAATATCGAGAAATTGACAATTGTTAACTTTTCCGATATTAAAATTAAAGCAAACGATAGAAAATATCTAATTTACATATTAAAAATTGAAAAGTTATCTGGTTCGTCAAAACGCCCTATCAAAAACAATAGCCCTTTGGGTGGCTAAAATAATTAATAAAAATAAATATTATTACAAACTTCATAAACTAACGATACAATTTAAAAACTTAATTATTCAAAAAGAAAATTATAATATGCTTAAACTTCTTTAATAACTAATAGAAGTCTTGTTGCATCAAGAAATTTCACATTCTATTTCTTTCTTCTAATATTCTAACATTTACATTGCTAATGTCCAATTAAACGGCGATCTCGGATTCTTCCTGTGAAAATCCCTTTCCCCCCCTTACGAAAAATCTCGGTTCTCTTAAGATTTTCATGTCTCCAGACTAAGTGGGATAGAGAGCCTTTTCTTTGTGGGTGCCATTTTTGAGTGAGTATTGTTTGTGCACGGATAATGGGTTTTTCATGATTTCAGTCTATTGAAGAATTGCCTTGATAGGTAAGCAATATGATTTTTATTTTTAAAAAATGAAGAAGATAGGTTGGATGGTTAGCAGAGCTCATAGGTCAAAACTCCTTCAATCTGGAAATCTGTGAAAATGAGTTGCATCGGCCTGTTACTTGCCCAGGAATTAATTTTAAATTTAAAGAAACAATATAAAAACATTGCCATTATCCAAAGCATTGCCAATAAGAAAAAAAGAGAGAGAGAAAGCATAGCGTCTTAAATAAAAATTTTCTCAAAGAAGTGGTGTGTGACGAAATTCCATCGATGTACAATTTTTTAATATTTTACTTTTATATGAAACATGGTTTGCTATCATTATTTTAACAAACTTTTGTTTGCTATAGCTGTGTTCTGTTTGTTGTTTCTGTAGTTCTTGTCCCAATGAAGAAGGGCAAATCTCCCTCCTTATTAATTATCACTCATTTTGGTTTTACTGTCTCTTCAGAATATTAAAGGGGGTTGTTTCTTTAAGAATATCAGCTTCCAAATTATGATGAAGAGTTATATAAGTTTTAATGAATAGCTGAATTGTGTATGGTTTGAAAAGAAAAATAAAGCAGTGAAAAAAGTTAGAAAAGAAGCTACATAAAAACATATTACAAATAATTCGATATAAAAACCAACGTTTTTAAAAACAACGTTTTTATATAGTGGTAAAGTTTATTAGAGAAAATTATTGAAATATTAGTTAAAACTGTTAGTTATTTTTAACTTTAAAATTCACTTAAAAAGAGACATTTGTGACAGTATTAAAAAATTCATAATACTCATAAAATCAAAACATGCATTTGAAAGTTTGTAAGTCATTCTATTAAAAAAAATGGGAACCAGAATTCAGAAAAAATTATTGTGATAAGACATGACGCCAAATATTGGAAACTTTCTTTCTTGGGAATGATTACTGACTAAAAGTCAGCAACCCTTACTATCTCCGAGATTGTAAAGGGGAGATAGTATCTCCCCTTTGCGAGTACAAAAGGTTTACGATAACCTCATGCGGTGCGGGGAGTGCCCGGTGCTCCCAGGGGGGAAAGAAATTTTTCCCGCAATCCTAAAAGCGCCTAGAGGAAAGAATATTTTGACATTAAAATTATTGAAATATTAGTTAAAACTTGTCGCAAACGTGTAAATATTGCATTGTTAGGCGAATACGAACGATTCCCAAAATTTCAAAGCTCTAGCTTGATGGGAAGTTGGTTAAATTAACGATCGAAAATTTGATGACACACACACTCACACACACACACATCAAGTGAAATTCAGAAAAACGTTGTAAAAATACAACATACATACATACTACAAAAACATAATAATGCATAACTACAAAAATACAACAAACATACATAACTACAAAAACATAATAATGCATAACTACAAAAATACAACATACATACATAACTACAAAAACATAATAATGCATAACTACACTACAAAACATAACTATATTAATTTTATCTTACACTGAAGGATAATTGACTGAATTAAAAATGCTAGATTTTTAATAAAATATGTAAATGTTGCTGAATATTACAAAAATTAACTGAAGAAGTTACTGTCTGCCGGAGGAAGTTGATTCTCAAGCTGCGATTCTGCACCAAATCTACTATATTCCCTCAGTGAAAGTAAGAAAATAATTGAAAGCATATATTGTCAGAATTCTAGTAATGTTTTAAAAAGTTTTCTTATTGTATTTTAATACTTATTAATAAAGCAAAATTTTAAACTGACTGAATTGAAACAAGAGTAATTTTAGTATAATGGGCATAATAACTTATGAATCATTGGAACAAAAATAAAGAAAAAGAAACTTTAAAAACGATTCATTTGAAAAAAAACTATTTCTAAAAGTATAGTAAATATAATCTTAAAAAACCGTGATGTAGGATCCAAATATGTCAATGTATTAGAATACTAACTCTTGAGATTCATAAGAATGGTCAGTGTATTTTACCATGTGAACTTTATATCACTATTGAATGAAATTTTTTTTTTAAAAAAAAAGTTGGTTAATTCAGTAAAATTTATAACTTAATATATTTCATTAAAAAATATAGGGAAACTACAATAAAAAAATAAAAATTATAAGAAATGCATGTATTAATTGTGACAATTATGGTGAATAATTTCTTACATGGAAACATATATTTCAATAAAAATTGTAAGAAATGACTCTCTACTAATAATTTACTGAAAGTATAGAAGGAAATAAAAAAAAGTTAATTATATATTAAGGAGATAAGTAATTTTCATGTAATTGTGATTTTTAATCTATCAAACAAATATGCCAAATCCATAAAGCTTGTCATGGCAGACCTGAAGAGTATTATACCAAGTGTCTATTAACTCACGATTAAATGTAGCTTTTTACTTAACCCATGCAAGATTATTCATCATTTATATTTATATCCTAAACTGTCACAGAAATGTTAACAACTTTGTTTATTTAAATAAAATGAAACAATATTTAATAAATTTAAATAGGATGCATTAAAAAAAAAGGATATTCGTTTTAGCTGCTACAAATACTTTGCATCTTATAAATATTGATAAAATTTAAAAAGAAAATAAATTTCTAAAATTTTATGTAAAATCAAATAAATTAGAAAATAACAATAAATGTGATAACAGACAAAATAACTGTTTCATGAAAAAACAACACAGACATTAAAAATATGTTTAATATTTACAAACTATTTAAATTTTGTACAATTGTTAGGAAGTTTTGAAATTCCGAAGAGCTTCTTCTATTATTTCTCTATTTACACCATCTGGAACTAATATGCTTGTAACACCTATTAATAAATGACAACCAATTAATTTTAATACTATATAATTTAATTTTTAATACTTTATTATTTATAATTTTTTATTTATCTACTTGCAAGTAAAAGAAAAGTATTTACCAATAGGTTTTAAATCAAAAATATTTCTTGGTTCATCATCAAAAAATAACATATCAGAATAGCTTATTCCTGAGGCTTCTTGCATGCTGTAAGAATGTTTATTATAAATATAAAACTTGAGATCAGAGAACATTTTAAAAAAATTATACACAATTTTTTAAAGTATTACTTTTTATTCTTTTAATTAGTCATTCTTTCTTAACTTTTTCAAAAAAAAAAAAAAAAAAGATTTAAATTATTTTTAGCTTAACTATTATACAACAGCTTATATAATATAAAAACAATTATTTCTATTTCTAAATTTTTTACTCATATAATTTTTTTGTAAAAAAAAAAAAAAAACTTTTAACATAAATATATATAAACTAAATGCAACTCTGATGAGCTTTGAACATAGACAATGCACACACAATTTCTTTTTAGAATTTCAAAGTAGAAAACTGTAATTTAATCAAATGTAATAAAGAAATATGTGACTTTAAAAAAATTGTTAAGCATGAAATAACTGCACTTCTAACAACAATTTTATTTAATTATACATATTTTTTTCAATCTTTTTTATAACCACTATAGCTTGTTTCATTTATATATGTTCTAACAATTAAAACGGAACTTAATAAAACACACACATTTAAAATAAATCAAATGATGAATTCTAAAAAATCCTGATATATATCAATCAAGAACTCGGAATTGAACAAATTAAACAAAACATTATTGACTTAATTATTTATGCAATGGACAATTTTAAAAAAAATATAAATTAACCTCTTAAAATGTGTAGTTTTTTTCCCTGGATAAATTTCTTTGTAAGTAAAATAATTTTCCCAGTCAAATAATTTTAACAACTTTTTAGCTCCTTCTGGCCATTCAGTCCTACAAGAAAATATTGAAACAATTAGAACTGTTGTAGAATTCTAAAATATGTCATTTAAAATAAAAAAAAGATAAAATAAAAAACTAAATATAAAATAAACAAACTTAAAAATGAACTTTTTTTAATATGAATAAAAATCGTTAGAAAAAGTTAGAGTAAATGAGCGAGTGAAAGTAGATTTGGGGTGAAAGAGTCAAATCTGGCAAAGCTGCGTCAGACTGAATATTATTATCCTTATTATACATAAGGGGACTGACAAGAAGGAGGGTGGAAAATAGAGAAGGATCACTGTGGAATCCTGGAGGTGTGTATATAATGATAGTTTGTTCTTTCCCCCTAAAATATACATATTAATAGTAAATAATTTTATACACCACTTGATAAGATTTAATTTTCAAAAAAATCTTAGAGGGAAAAAATTACAAAAATACGCATTTCAATTTGGCGCAGTGAAAAAATATGTATTTTAATTTGCTGCATTGGTATTAATTCATAGGAATGAAAATTACGTAGTATATTTTGAACAATATACAAATAAAATGAGCTAAAAATATTGAGACTTTTTAACTCAAATTCACCTATCCCTTATCAGAACTAAAATGTATTCTGCTAAATGTATGCATGAATATACTTAAATAAATATTATTAAAATACTGGTTTAATCATTATAATATTCATATACAATGTGCTCATCAGAAAAATAAATTTTCCATACAAAAATTTAAGAATGAAAATAATACATAAAATATGAAAACTTCCCATATAACATTAAAAAATTGTTTCAGTTGTAGAAATAAAATATTCAAAGAAAAAATACAATGATTACATTTAAAAGAATTAAAAAAACACCAACAAATGTTTTAAAATACAAAGCATATCCAATATACATGAAGAGAAACTAATAAATTAATAATTTATTTAAGATAATTAAGAAACTGATATCTAATCATTGAATAAACAAATATCAAAGCGCTTTTTTAGAAACTAGAATAACTATAAATTTTGATTCAAATAAAAAGTTTTTTTTCCCCAAATGAATTTTTTTAGTGTAGTTCTATATTTAAGTAAATTTTATTCTTGAACTTATAACTTTGATTAAACTAAATTCTTAATTTAAAAAGCTTGAACCACTTATGAGGCTAGTAGAATACGAAATGAATAACTGCTTCACATTTTCAAAAGAATATTAGAACCATTTCTTTAATTTTATTATCCTTCAAAAATTTAACTATAAAATTTGATACTTTCTGACTATCTGCATCTGATAAAAAGTTATCATGCATTAGAGACATCATGAACAAGCAAAAAACATTTGTTTGAATACGAGTATATTTATGACTCATAAGTATCGTAATGCTTGATATTATATTTCTAAAAAATTTATCACTTAACCCTTCATCACCCATGCAGCATCTATTAGACATTAATAGAACTTAACTCTCATGCCTTTTCAAAACATTTGTATAAGGGCATGTGGAGTCATATGTAATTTCCTCACTTTACTTAAGGATCTGTCATTGACAGCTACAGAATTTTTTTTAATTATACATGGAGTTTTTAGACATGTAATTTTCATCGTTGAACCTCTCAGATGCCACAGTGTAACAAATTTAATAGTGCAATTTTTTCAATTATATGGTAAGTCTTATAGTGATAACAATCAAGTATAGAAATACTAAGTTGCAATTCTATTTCCTAGATTAACAGAAATAGAATGTTAAATATTTCTGTATAAAAAGATGCAGATCACATACATCAACTGCATTTAGAATCCAATGACTATTAAGAAACAATCCTTTTACATGTGGAGAAGTTGGAAATCATAGATTCAGATGCTGAAGAGCTAGATGAAAATAAAGACCATAAAGTGGCTGCCTGAGAGAGCTTGAAGTTACATAAACAGATTATGAGGAAGCAAATAATGATGACAATGAAATGAGTGTCAGGAATAAAGTATGAAAAAGACAAGATGATAAAATGGCAGTCGATCTTGCTCACTCTAAATGTTAGGGCTCAATCCTATAATATTGTAAGTTATTTACTGGACCTTATACTGTTGAGAATACTAAAAAATTCATGATAAATGAAATAGAAGCATACAGAAGAGAAAGACATTGTAAGACCACAGATTCAGAAGAACTTAAAGCTTTCCTAGATCTATTATACATGGTCAGATATTATCAAAATATTAGAATAAATACAGAAGATTTATGGGATACTGATAGATCAGGACTTATGATTTTTCAGCTGATTATATCTCAAAATAGATTTCACTTCCTGTTGCAGGCTTTAAAACTTGAAGGTAAGGAAATCCTAAATGAGAGGAAAGCCACAGATAAACTTACACCAATCAGAGAACTATTCAACATGTTTGCTCAACACTGTCAAAATAATTATTCTGTTGGCAAGTATGCTACTATTGATGAAATGTTGCCACCATTAAAAGGAAAGTGTTCCTCTCAATAATACATATCTAATAACCTATCGAAGTATGAGTGATATTATTCTTTGTCATTTGGCAACACTTTATTTTCTTTCTGAAGACTGGCTCTTATCAATGAACTCAAAATGTAACCTCAATTCATAGTCATTAAAAGCCAAGTTCTTTTCATCTTACTCTTTCAATTTAATTATAGTACAATTTTAATAACTATGAATCTTCTGAAGTATTCTTAGTGTGCGTATCTTAAAGTGATTAATATGGAACAACTGCTGAAGCCAGAAAGATTTTATGTTGATCTCATGAGCGCAAACACAGAAGCAAAATGGAGTCACTGGAAAAGAACTTACGGGAACTTTCTACAAAGTTTACCACTCAAGATTCGCAATTCATATAAAAGCAAAATGTTATATTTGCTAGACATTGCTTGTTGACGCAAAACCAACTAACCAGAGAAACAGTCGACGAATACTTGCAAATTTTAAACCAACTTAGCAAAGATTGTGACTTCACGAATGTAAAGGCTGCAGACTAATGCAAGGGGTATATTAGGGATGCTTTCATTAGCAGATTAAAATGTCCTCGTATCTGCCAACGACTTCTGGAAAATACTTTGATGACTCTCGATCAAGCCTTTGAGCAACCGTGAGCCCTTGAATTGGCAGAAGTGCATGCAGCTTCTTATTTTGGAAATTCTGGCTCAGTGCCATCAATTGCAATGGAAAACCACAATTTTTCAGAAGATGATATCCTACCAACTTCAGCCACTTCCTCTTCTGACGCAAGATCTCGAAAATATTTTTTCTATGGAGATGATTTTCATTCACGGAATAAGTGTCTAGCTAAAGATGCCATTTGCAGAAAGTGTGGCAAAAGAAGGACATTACCAGCATGTCTGTAGATCTAGACCAGGTAGGAATTCTTCAAATATGGCAGCTTCCTCAAACGCATTGGCAGTTACGTCAGGAGCCAGTCACTGCCTCCAGAAATCAATCATTAAAGCATCGGTAAATAATATCCAGCTTGATGCATTAATAGATACTGACAGTTCTACAAGTTTTCTTAATGAGAAACATGTGGATACATGTAAAGTTAAATTAAACCATATTATGGGAAAATATCCATGGCAAACTCTTCTATGGTCACTGAAACAGTAGGATTTTGTAGAGTAAATTTAACCCTTGAAAACTTCATTTACAGAGGTGTTGAACTGTTGATTATGAAAGATCTTTGTAGTGATGTAATGATAGGCTGTTATATTCTAAAGGGACATTTATGTGTGAAAATTGGATTTGATGGTAATAGACCTCCACTAACTATTGGCTCTTTAACTGCAGCACAAGTACCTCCTGTTTTGCTATTTTCTAACTTTAGCCCAGATTGTAGAACAGTGGTGGCAAAATAAAGGCATCATACTGAGAAAGACAATACTTTTAAAGCAATTGAAATAAAGAAACTCCTTCGTGAGGGTGTCATTGAATCAAGCAATTCACAATGGAGGGCTCAAGCATTTGTTATTACAGGAAACAATCACAAGTCTAGAATGGTAGTGGACTATTCTCCCAAACTATTAACAAATATACTTTACTAGATACCTGTCTTTTGTCTAAAATTGAAGAGATAATTTTAAAAATTTCGAAAAACAAAATATTTAGCAAAATTGATTTACGAAGCATCTACCACCAGATTTCTATCCTAGATAGTGAAAAGCATTATATGGCTTTTGAAGCATATGGAAAACTGTACCAGTTTTTGAGTGTTCCTTTTGGTGTCACCAATGGAGTAGCCTGTTTTCAAAGAATCCTTGACACTATTATTAAGGATGAAAAACTTGATCTTGCATATCCTTTCATTGATGATGTCCTAAGATGATGACAACTTAAAGAAATTCATGACTGCAGAAAGGAAATTTAATTTGACCTTAAATGAAGAAAAGTGTATCTATTCTACAAATTCTTTCCAATAGCTGGATTATATAGTCAGTGATGGTACAATTAAACCAGAGCCAAAACGACTAGAGCCTTTGATGGATATGCTCATTCCTAATGACTCTTCTGGTTAAAGCATGCTTTAAACATGTTTTCCCATTACTGTAGGTGGATTCCGAGTTTTTTGGAAAAGATATGTTCCTTTCTAGTAAAAGCAGTTTCCTCTCTCTAGTGAAGCAGTTGCAGCCTTTAATTTGCAGAAAGATAGTGTGGCCAATACTACCTTGGCAACAATTGAAGATGACATACCTTTTAGAGTGGAGACTGATTCATCAGATTTTGAGATTGGTGCTAACCTGAGCCAAGCTGTCCTGCGACCTTTTTCTCAAGAACATTAAATACATCTGAATTGAGACATTCTTCTCCAGAAAAAGAGGCATATGCTATTGTGGAAGCCCACCATCATTGGAGACATTTCTTAATGGGAAAGCATTTTGAAGTGTTCACAAATCAAAAAGCAGTCTCATTTGTTTTTGATCAGCGACACAGCAGCAAAATTAAAAATTAATCTGTTGGAGACTTGAGCTAGCCAGTTTCAAGATTGACATCATTTACCATCCAGGGAAACAAAATACAATATCAGACACATTATCCGTATAACAGGTGCTCTAACTTCTAGAGTCGACTTAAATTACCTACATATTTCTCTCTTTCATCCTGGGGTAACATGTATGTACCACTGGGTTTGTTGCGAGAATCTCCCTTTCTCTTTAGATGATGTACAAAAAGTCTTGTCTGGTGTGCAATGAGTTGAAACCCAGATTTGTAAAAAAAAAAAAAAAAAAGAACACTTGTGAAAGCTATTTCCCCATTCGAAAGGTTAACCTGGATTTTAAGGGATCTCTCCCCAGTGTCTCAAGAAATCAATATCTCTTGACAGTTGTGGATGAGTTCTCCAGATTTCTATTTGCCATACCTGGTAGTGACATTTCTGTTACAACAGTGATATCACATTTAAAGAACATTTTTGCGATGTTTGGTATGCCATTATTCATCCACTCTGATCGAGGTTCTACCTTCATGTCTAAGGAATTGAAAAGTTTTTCAACATTCCATAGAATAGCAATGAGTTGCACAACTTTCTATAATCCAGCTGAAAATGGACAGGTAGAATGTTACAATGGAAATAATCTGGAAAAGTATACAACTTGCTTTGAGATCTAATAATATGTGGAACTGAACAATGGGAAAGAGTTGTGCAACCAGCTGTTCATTCAATTCGTTCCTTTTAGTGTACTACTACAAATGCAATTCCCTATGAGATAATGTTTTCTTCACCCTCAGAGATTCCATAACAGCTGCATTATTCTCACTTGGCTTACACAACTTGGTTCTGTTCTCATGAAAAGCTATGCACGTACAAATAAGTATGAGCCCCTTTTCCAAGAAATGGAACTGATTGAAGTCAACCCTAATATGCTCATATAAAGCTTGCTGATGAAAGGGAAACAAAAGTTTCTTTTAGATATCTATCTCCAAAAGGAGAAACTATCAAACCATCTGACAACAAGGGGAATACAGAAGAAAATATTCTAATGGATGCAGATATGCAGCTTAAAAATTCAGACTTGGAAATCACTACAGAAGAGGTGACTGAGAAAAATGTTGACACTATATTGTTGCATCAAATCCATCCTAAGACAACTTCTTGCTTATTTAAAGGACTATGCCAGGGACTGAAATGATCGTAATTAAAATTTAAAAGGGGGTGAATGTGATATTCTTTGTCATTTGGGAACACTTTATTTTCTTTCTGATATTGGCAACACCTTGATATTGTAGACTCTGGCTTTAATCAATGAACTCAGAATGTAACCTCAATTCATAGTTATTAAAAGCCAAGTTCTTTTCATCTCACTCTTTCAGTTTATTTATAGTATACAGTATGGCACATAAATCTTAATAGTGGTTGATTTCAAAATTCTCTATACTGTAAATTTGTAGGTATACTTATGAGGACAACCAGATGGTCCTTACAAAGTTGATAATGGTAGCAGCACAGTGGTGATAAGATTGTTTGCACTAATCAAGTGTTAGTGAATGAAATGTTACAGCAAATGACCGATTTATGAGCTATGAATAAGTCAATGATCTCCAACAAAATCAGAGCTAACTCAATAGGAACTGCAAAAAAAGTTTCAATTACCATCAAATTTTGTTTCTTTTTATGGCTATGAGCAGTCTATGTCAAAGTTTTCTCTCCCAGATAACTTATCATATATTCCAATAAAGGGATGAATGTCACACTGCTAGCTAGGATGCACCATGATGTAGTAATAGATCTGATAAAAATAAACTCTAACTGATAAAAATAAACTTGATTAGCAACATTTTAAAATTTTACAAAATCAAGAGTTGACGTTGTAGACAAATTGCAAATCATATATTTTACTTCTAGAAACATTATTTATTGGTCCATGGTATTATTCTACAAGGTGCTGAACTTGGGGGGGGGGCAATCATTGCCCAAGTTGATTACAAGAGAAAGTAAAACCATATATTAGTCCAATGAAAGCATTTTATAAAATTTCTAGCTTTGGAAACAACAAAACAGTATGTACAGAACTACTCAAACATACAATCCTTGCGAGTCTCTTTAAAAGAATTGACAAGAAGCACATTTAAAATAGCAACAAAATGTGAAGAACAGGTTATGGTCATGTTGAGACTGAATTGGGGGAGAAAAAAACTTGGAAAGATTGCATGGTGCAAGAAGAAAAAAAAGTAGTCATATTTGTGAGAGAAAAAAAAATCTAATGACAAACATACATGTAAAGTTTGCACCAAATATATTTGTTTAGAGCACACCAATTAAGTTTGTAGAAATATACATTAAACTTTTGCTATTTTTTTTCTTTCATTCCTAGGATATTAGTTATGATTTGGCATTTTTATTTTCCTTTTTTTCCTATAGTTAAAAATCTGTATACAAATGTTGAATTTCTGGTAATTGATAAGAGAAAACTTAAATAAAACAAGCTTATTCTTTCAGATACCATGCAGTTACTATGTTTCAAAACTTGGCACCGGTAAACAAAAGCTGAGAAATTCCACTCTTCTCCCTCTTCAAGTATATTTTCTATTGCAGAATAGTACATAAGTCTACATTCAAGTAAAATATTTTTGTTCATTCACGCTACTTTAAGAGTCCTTATGAATTAATTAAAACACAAATATGTATTTGAAGAGGGAGACAATGATATAAAGAAATATAAGAACTGGAATCCATTGCCAATGGGCAACGCTTCGCCAGGTCAGGTTATTTTTTAAAAAATACTAAAAATATGAGTGCTACAAAACATTAAACCAGTGGTGTGGATAATTAGATATAATCCAAAATTTTTTAGTGTATTTCATAAAGTAAGAAGTGCTAAAATGAGAGTACTCATAATCTATTTTATCCACCACTTATCATCATTCAATAATGGAGCCTAATATGCTAATGGTTCCCAAACTTTTGTTACTATGGACCTCTTGATAGACAAGTTTGCCCAGCGACTTATGGGAGGTAAAAGCTATAAATGCATCAGTATAAAATCAACCATTTAAAAATCATTTGTTGAAATTATAACTTTTATTTAAAAATTTTTAAAAATATGTGCTTGAAAGGATCTTATGCGATATTATGTATTTATGTATGCCAAGAGTCCAGTCAACTTAGGTAACTGCTGAACTCACTAATTTCTCTGTTGTTCTTTTTTCTTTTTGTAATGAGGGCTCCTGTATAGGCTGGCATCCACATTATACCAATGATAGGAAGGATGGGAAAACAGTCAACAACTTCTGTACAATAACCCAGTACTTTTGAGGATGTGAAATTGGGATCTTGTTTTGTAAACTAAATTAGTATTCTTGTTCAAACATTGGTTTTCCATCTCACATTTGTGGATATTCTCAACAACTGCTCCTGCATTGCGCTGGCTTCCACTTATAGATCCGAGCTCTTGTCCACGAAAGGTCTGCCACTCAGCGACTATCCAGTGAAAATAGTCTTCCTAAATCTTTGGTCTAGGTCTGCACCAAGGCTTTTAGTTATTGACAGGTAAGAGCAATCTTCTATCCTCTCCTTTTGCAATTTGAAGATTTGGAACTAAGAACATTTCCTCTTCCCAAGTTTTTTGGCAAGTAATGTCTTTTAAGCATCGATATTTGATTTTAGTTTTGATTAAATTTAATTGTCACCTTGTCGTATTCAAATCGGCTCTCTAGCTGCATCCTAAATAAATCAGTGATGATATATGATCATTTTTGAATAAATTAATGTGTGCGTAAATTATTGTCTTTATTTGAACGGAATTGCAATAAAATCAAAGAGCCAATAAATCGATTTAAACAGCCTTTTGATACCTGCTTATCAGATAGCATTGATATACGATTATATTCTTTATCCTTTTCAAACAAAGTTAAGCAAGATATCTTTCCTTTAGTGCATTCTCACTTTTTTGATTTTATACTACTTATTGACATGAATCCAGCGATCCATAATTCTGTAAGATTTTTTGGCTAATATTGGAAATGCCTAACATAGGAATGAGCTATGTATCAGTGGAATTTTTGCTTAGTTTTGATCATCATCTTTTTTATTATTATTTCATTCTATTTTATTGTTGTTAGCATGTTGATAGAATTTGGTTTAAATGTTTTGAAGGAAATGAGTCAATATCTATAGGGTTTTAAGTAATATTCTAAACAAGTTAACAGCTACCTTATTGTTACTACAGGGTCATCAAGAGTACTCAAAAGGTATTTTCATAACACTACACATTTAGGCAACATACTGTATTTGGCACCCACACATATTTTATTTTAGCTCAGTACGTAAAAATCGTACTGTTTTATTAGATTGTTATTTCTATAAATTCCATAATAATAAAATGGAATCACAATTATACTCTTATATTAAACCTTGCACGGACCTCCTGATGTTGTTCAGAACCTACAAATGTTTATTTTCACAGACCCCCAGATGATATAGGATCTCTAGGGTCCGTAGGGACTTTTTGGGAACCACTGCCTAGGGGCATATCATTAAATATTCCCACTTTTCTTTTTATTTAGAGAAAATAGAAGTGAATATAGTTGTACTCTAATCTAACCTCGATGCAATCCCAAGAATACAACCACTCATCCCTTCAACTTTGTAATATAGGTACAGATATTTTGTGCTTTGCAGTGGCATCCATACATAGATTTCTAAAAAGAAAATAGATAAATAATTTTTCCATTTACTTGCTATTTTTCATTTTTAAAGAAATGCATATTATTTTGATACTATATAATTACAAAAGATAAAAGAATATTGATAAACACTATATAATAATGAAGACAAGTGAAAAACACAATGTCATACCTAGGGGACTACCATTTAAATTAGATCGGAAGTTGTCACATGGAAATTAAAAAATAAAAATTCAGACACTTTAGAAAGGGAAGTGTGCAATTTTAGTAGATTTTAAATTTATTAGCTTCAATAGAAAAAATCACAAAGATGGTCTTTGTAATGTTTGGAAAGTAGGTTGAAACTTTATTTTTAGAAAATTTAGAATAATTATTTTTGAAATTAACTGACATATGTATAATAGAAATACGCTATTTTTAAAAAAGAATTAAAATCATTATAATAGACAAATTTCAAAGAAATATATGCACATGAAACATAACACAGACATTGTGATATTTACATGGATTTAAAAATAGATGTTTTATAAAAAAAAAATACATATTAAGTGCAATGAAATTCTTTCAACAAAACTAAAATCTGTTCCTTCTTTCAAAAACACATTTTATTCATAAGACTGAAAGCTAAATATATATTCATAATAATATCATTTTTAATAAAAAGCAAACCAAATAAATACACTTAAATTACACATTGAAAAGCCAAATCATAATGTTCCATAATTGTTACGTTGTTTCTTCAATTAATATGTTATACAAATAAGAAATATTTTTAAATGCAGTAATTCACCTAACTTTAGTGAAGAAATTAATCAGGAATACTTTAATTTAATTGCATACATAACAATGAAACAAGATTAATTTAATTTATGTATTTATGCTGCATTCCATTTATAATTTTTTTTTTTCTAAGCACCATTATTTGAAGAAGTAAAAAACATCTGAAACATTAGTTTTTAGCTGTCATTATTCTCATTAGATGTATAAAGGAGAAAATGTCTGACTTAAAAAATACTTAATTCTAAAAAAAAAAAAAGTGTACAGATATTAATTATAACAGGCCATATTAACTAATAACAGAAATTAATATTAGTAAATAATATCAGTTTTAATAATTATAGATAAATAATATAATTTTGAAAGATCTTTTAATAATACCAATTTTACCTTAAAATTTAATAACATTTTTAAATACTAACAAGAATACAAAGATATTTGATGATCACAAGCTAATTATTAAAATAGCTATTTGAATTAATATCTTACTTATTCTTTCTGAAAGGACTTGTAACATGAGTATCAACCCAAAATGGCCATAATGTATAATCTGTAAATAAATATTCAAAAATATTTCACACTTTACATAACAATGATTAGAAATTTCATAATAAACTGTTATCAAAACATTTAGAAAACATTGATAAATCATCCACAACAAATGATATCTATGTATAAAAAATTATCTAAAAATTCATCATATAAAGATGCTGGTGCAAGTTAAATGTATTGAGGCTCCAAGTCTTTAAATTGGATTGGATGAGGAGTGTTGGGTTGTTGAATTATATGTTGACCACACCATATGACCCAGGATCAAAATTACCTGGCATATTGACTATGGTTAATAGATTTTTGAGTTGGGCAAAAATATGCAGCTAAATGTATAAAAGAAAAAATAAACATGGCATTACAATTAAATATAACCAAATAATTGAACTAATACAATTATGAATTTTCTTTAAAATAGTTTTTAACAATAAAATAATAATAAAAAAAAAAATTCACAATATGAATGCAAATTTGCTAGTTTAATTAAACTCTACACATTTCTTATAGTCAACAGTAGTTTTAGATTATTACAATGTTCAAAACACTAATATGGATTCATTCCAATACTTCATTCAAATGACACATGTCTCAAACAGCCGAGTTAAAAATTAGCTTTACACCCCCAAACTAGTTTAAAAATATGTTATCAAAAAGGTCAGATTTATTGAATGGAGAGACACTACAAAACTGCGCAAATTCTTCATATTTTTTTTTTTATTTCTGTCCTAATTTCTACGTATTTTTATATTCTATCACTATTTTTTGTAATAAATAAAATAGAGCATTAGAGGAGAAATCGCCAAATTATTTTATTACATTCATGTATATTTTTTAATATGACACTTCACAAAATAAAAATAAACAATTACTATTGATAAAAGACTGCACATGGTCCAGATGATTTTCTTCCAGTTCTACATTCCTCAATGACATTTAGTTTTGCTATGTTGGTTCAAATCAGGAATAGGGTGTCCCCTAGAAGATTGGCGACTTCAGATGATGGGTTAAACTTGAGTGACAAGCATTGGTATATACGTACAGTTACCTGCAACCTAATCTGGCGAATTATCGCTCCAAAGTCCCCAAAATCCCAGGAGGTCGCCTATTTGAAAGATTAAACCCGATATGTTTGATAAATTTATATGTATTGTTTTGCTTTCCTCAATCCATAATGTTCCTTATATTGATAAAATTTCAGAAAAGAGTCATTTTTAATTTGGGTAATACAAGCTAAGTTACTTCATTAGATAAAATATTAACTTTATTCTTAGTTGCTAAAAAATAACAAATGATATATATATATATATTGTTTTAAGTGACACCAGTAATTGTTCAAATTGTAATTCTTTCCACAAGAAATCTGTAGCAGTATGATATTAAATTAGTGCCAAATTATTAAATAAGTAGATGGACATAATACAAGAATGACCAGACAATGCTGTAAAATCAAATAAAGGAAGAACCATAATTTCGTCTTTATCAAAATAGGAATGAAAATTTTATCAAAAATTTGAAAAAAAAAATATTTATGGATAAACATTTTTTAACCATGAATTTACAATTACAATTTGTCATGTGCACATTTGCTAATCGTAAATAAGAATATGAATATTTTATAAACGGATATACATGTTCGAGCACATCACACACAAAAAGATATTAGTTAAATCTCACTTAAATTTAATGTAAAAGTTTAACAAAAACGAATTAATTTTCCTTCGTTATTTTAATAGAAAATTAATTCATTCAATTCTTCAAAAGTTCGTAACTGCCTTACCTAAATCAAATACAATCAGTTTCGGCTTGTTCATTTTTCAAAGGAAAGAGCAGATGATCATGTATAGAAGAGGAAATTTACAAAATATTTATATCCGTCCTATCAAAATGATTCACTTTCTATTTGCGGATATCACATTGCACACGGAAAGCGAAACTTTTCGAGTTTCACAAGTGAAAACAAATTTAAACAGAAGTAGTAGTACACAATATAATATTTTAAAATAAGGAATAAAATCATTATTCTAAGAAATAAATTCAAATTTATAATTAAAAAACTTAATATGAATTATCATCACATCTTATCGAAGAAGCTTTTCGAATTTAGTTATATTTAAATATAATTACTGACTAGTATTTATTATATTTATGACTAAAGAGTTATCAATCTTAAAATGGCATTATCGAAAAATATAGCTATATCTATAAATAGAAACAATTCGGTTTTGATATCCCGGGACTTGCTAGCTTTTACTGTCGGCAATATCGCAATTTTTCCTCTCCAATCAGTCAATCAATTAAAGCGCTGAAATTTGATTATTAAATATCGAAATCAAAGTAGAATAAAATACTAAATTAATTAATGTTTAAAATCAAACCCGCAAGTATTTAACTATCAATTAAAATTAGAAAATTAATATGAATTTTAAAGGGAAAGTCGCTCTTGTAACAGGTGGTGCTCAAGGCATCGGAAAGGCATTTTGCACAGCATTATTGAGTAAAGGAATGAAAGTAAGAAAATTGTGATTTGCAATAAGATATGTTTTTGGAATGATTTTTTTTAATTTTTAAAATAAAATTTTAATTTTTTAAAATTTTATTATTGGAAATATAATTTTATATAATTTTTACAATATGTAATTATTATATTTATTAATAAATATAAATATAATTTAAATAATAAATATAATTAAAATTATGTTATTCAAAATTGTAATAAATTTTAAAATTTCTAATAATTTAGCTAATTAGAGTTTTTTTAGTGTGTTTTATTTTTTAACTATAACATTGGAAGTAAAATAATACTAAAGCATTTCAATAGATCATGAAATATCTTTATTGTTCCTTTCAGCCAGGAATTTTATATTTTGATATTTGAAAGTAAAGAGCAATATGAAAGTTGTACTCTAATTGCTTAAAAATGCATGGCTATTCTTCTAAAAAAGTAACACTCAAATTATCTTCAGAAGGTAATTTGTGAACATAATTTTCGTACATTGATTAAGTTGGATGCTGAGATTTCTGTGCAAGAACCTATTCTGTCAATATATATATGTGTGAAGATTGTCCAGTTGTTACTTATTTTAAATAAATATTAATATCAATGTGATTACATGCATTTAATTGAATTTTATTATTACATAATGAACAAATTAAATAAACTTTTATTACATAAAAATTAATTTATAACTTTAAATATAATCTTTGTTCACAATTAAAATGGTACTAATTTTATGAACTATTTGTATTCTTATTTAGGATTCACGCTAAATGAAAATTTCTACACTTGTTTGCTTTTTAAATCTATTAGAAGAAAAAAAGGTACTTCCCTGATGATGAATTGGCAAGCAACAATGAAATATTGCCAAGGTAATTTGTATTGCAAGGTTGGTTTCACGAATTTGTCAGGGGCTGCTGTAATAAGGAAGTACTGAAAAAAATTCCCTGTGATATATTCAAAAGTAATTTAGTTTGATCAATTATGAACAGCTTTCTCATTTAATGGATGGTGCAGCATAGCCTACTTTGAATCTTGTGCCATTAAAATCCACAGTCATTCACTCTAATTTAATGGCTGTGGCAGCTAAGAGGTCAGGGCTGCAAGCTGATAACCAATCTTGTATGATAAGTTATGATTTGTCTAATATTTGTCATGTAGCAGGGCTGAGTATCATTAGATCTGTTGAGGGTCAAAATTCTCTTGTTGGGAGCATGTGGAAACTAAGAGAGCGTGTTACCTGTTTGGGTGTTGTTCTTGTCATTTGACTAAGGCTCAAAATTATGAGGTCTATTACCATTAGTCCTTGAGTTGGTTTCTAAGTGCGACATTAATAAATAATCGTTCAATCCACTTATAATGTTGGTGATTAGCTCCAGAAGCAAATTCAACGTAATTTTCTTGGGGGGGGGAAATTAAGTATTTGGCATAACAATGGAACTTTAAACCTTTCTAAAAAATTATATTCGCAGGATATTTCTTTTGGCCAGCCCATTGCTTACAATGTATACCAACCATAATTATTCTAACTATAAAAACAGGTTCTTTTGTTTTATTTTGAGATAATTATTCAAGTGTCTTTAAGTTACCTCATGGTTCTGTCTGAAAATTATCATGTTCTGAAAATTAAATACATTTTAATTTAATTAAAAATTATTCAAAGTTTGAGAATGGCAATATGAATATTTTGTGTCATATGGATGTAATTATCATTTTGGGAATAAGTTTCATTCAGTATCTTGGAGTTAAATGATTTGCTGAATTTTGAGAGTGAATGAATTTTTTTATCTCCTAACTGGATAAAGTTTGGACAATTCCATATTTCTTAGTAATTTCATCCTTTATCTCACTCTAATGATGGCCACTGTTGCCGAGTGGTCATGGTCATGAGTTGATGGTTGGCATTTATGTCAAATCATGAGTTCAAATCCTGCTGCCTTTAAAGTTTTGTTGTGTAGTGGAATTGATTTGTGTTAAATCTACTGAGACTCAAAATCCATTGATTAGGATGGTGTAAAAATTAGGATGGGGTGGCAGCTCTGGTGTCCTCCTCATCATATGACTGAAGCTCAAAATTTTGAGGTCCATCACCAATAGCTCTAATGTTGCTTCTAAGTGTGACATTCATAAATCATTCAATCACAGTCTATTTATTTCAATTATAATTGCTTATCAAAAATGCCACAATCATCACCAAGAATATTATTATGGAATACGTTAAGTTTTACTAGGTAAAATAAGGTATTTTTGTAAATTCTTGTTGACTAGGAAAGTTGGCACAATTATAGCCAAACTTGCACCAATAATTTCCAATCCACACAATTACATCAATTCAATCATCAGTTAGCAACATTTTTATGGTTTGGAATAAAGGGTTTATAGGATTTCATTAATATGTGAAAAATAGTTATTGCTTTAAGGTATTGTTTTTCAATGTTTAAACTTTATTTGTACTTAAAACTATTTGTGCAAACTTATCAATTCATATAGAATTAGATATTTTAAATGTAATATTCAATTAAGCTGCTGATAATTTTATGAACTATAAAATTGGTCTTGAAGAAGAAGCAATATAAAATTTAATTTCTCATTTTTTTTTTAAAGCCCTTTATTCATGCTGATAAATTCAAGAAAAATGTCATTCTTTGACCAATCCTAAGATTGGTATTGATTGTAATTTAATTTTCAAATTTGAGGGTTTAATTTATTCAATATGCATTTTAGGAGATTTCTCAAGGTGAGTAGTTGGTATTATATGGTTGGTTATCATATTCTTATTTATATTTGAGAGGTTGAGTTAGTTCACTATTTTATATCTTAACTTTCATCTTTTAAAGTTCTTACTATTTCATATTAAATGTTCTTAAAATCAGGTTTTATATCAGTATTTTGCAATTTCTAAAATATCTCCTAATTGTGGTCCACTCTGCAAACTTCATTAATTTCTAAATGCATGAATGTAGGATAATAATTATCTTGAAATTGGAAATTCTGATTTAGTGATGATTTAGTGAACTCTACTGGATTAAAATTGTTATTTCAATATAATGTATATTAATAAATGGAACAAAACTGAATAACTTTTGGAAATGAAATTTTCTACAAAACTAAAAAAAATTACAAAGATTTGGAAGAGAAAATGAAAAAGTATGAATAAGTTAAGACTGTCGTAAAATATATTTTAACAGGAAATACTACCCAAATTGACAGTATAAAGTTGATATATATTTGCTGTGTAAGTTTAATTTTTATGTTAACATTTTTTCATGACCAAATTCTTACATTATTTAGGAATAGGATTTAAAATCAGTGTTTTTGAGGTATTTTAATTACCTGAAAAGAGATAAAGTAAAGGTAAGTTGTACAAAAAACATGTCTTTGTGCAAAATATTTTTTTAAGAATAGAAAGAGTTGAGATGGGAAATTTTATAAACTAATTGATTTTATAGGTTGCATAATTTTTTTTTCTGGGAAAATCATACATGTAAATTTTTTCTTGACTTTCAATAAAATTAACAATCCCTACATAAGATAAATGTATCATAAAAAATTCATTTCATACAGCTAATTAATTTGCTTTAAAATTTAGTTTTAAATGCATTTTTCTTAATATTACAGGTATGTATTTGTGACATTAATCAAGAAGCAGCTACAGAATATATTGAAATGCTTCCTGACACTGAGAAAGATAATGTGATTTTTGAAAAATGTGATGTAACACAATTTTCGGAATTTAGAGGCAAGGAATTATTAGAAAATTATTTTTGGAAATTGAATAAACAATTCCTTACCATGCATTTTTCAATTTATTTTTTAAAAAGTAATTTTTTTATATTTTTTACTTACTTTTCAGGTAAAAGGTAATTGATCCTATATCTTTCATGATTTTTTTTCATGTTTATATCTAATTAAACTTTTTATTCATTAAATTAAAAATGCTAAATTAATTTATTTATTATCTTACATATTTCTCATCATCACTGTTGTAATGTGTACATATATTCATTTTATTATCAAATGGCATATTTCAGAACAAGTCAATTTAGTTTGTTACAATTGTATAATGTGTAATTAAATATACATATTTTATAAGAAAATTAATTAACTTTGTGCTAAGTAATGATGAATAGGTTTTTCTTTATTTCTAATTTTTCACCATGCATTTTAGTGAACTGTACCTGGCTTAAATTTAATATTTTCATTTTTTTTAAACAATTCTGTTTTAATACATTGTTTGAATAAACTGATTTTAGAATTTTTTCCCCCTGTAAATAGATACTTTCAAGCAAGTTATTTCAACTTTTGGAAGAATTGATTTAGTTGTAAATAATGCTGGATTAGTTGATGAACATGATTGGAAAAAAATGATTGATATAAACTTTGTAAGTAGTTCAAAATACGACACTGATTGATTGACAAACAGTTAGTACACTTATAATTTAGTTATGTGTTGTCCGGTATCTGATCATGTAGGTAATTCGTAAAAAGTGTTGACTTCCCCAATTTTGTATTTATATATTGTAAATTAAATGAAACTACTGTGAATGTGGTTTTTAAAAATGAATTAAAACATTTTTGTTAAATGACTTTGAAAGATTTACAGTAACAATGATGCAATTAAAATTATTACATTCTTGTATTATTAATAGAAAAACAGTACTAGGATTGAAAATTTTGAGAGTAGTTATTGAATTCCAAACAATTATTTCAAAAGATTTTATAACACCCAATCTACACTCATGTCCATAAATTAAGGATAGTTTAGAACCATATGGAAATCAAATTCTAAAGTAAAAATTTCACCTGTAGAATTATTGTACACATCTTCAAGAATAATATGCAAATGACAGGAAGTCATCGGTTGACGCCCATAGTATGTCACAATCACGAGAGATGTGTATATAAGGTATGGTATAGCAAAATAGTAAATTTGTTCTCGAACATTTATTAAGCTCTCAGTGCCACAACCAACTAGCTATGACACAGAGGATGATTTCTTACTTGGTAGAATTATTGGCTGCCTGGAATGTGGGCATACTCAGATGGAAGAATCCAAGGACTGTAGAATTGCCCAAAATGTCATCTCTAGACTTTGGGAATGATTCTAAAATGATGGAAATGTCAGTAGACATTACAGTACAGGTCACTCTTGAGTTACAATGCTGAATGATAACTGGTATTTAGCAGTAACTGCAAAAAGAAGCAGACAGAACACCACATCAGACTTTTCTTTCATCTATATTCGGCCATGGGTACAACAGTTTAAAGGCAAACCATGTACAGATGTTTGAGACATATTGGTCTATATGCTCTCATTCCTATCAGATGTGTTCCACTCATGGCAACTCACTGTCACCAGTGGTTAGCCTGGAGTATATAACATGCAATGTGGACATCATCACAGGGGTGACATGTGTAATGTTTTTCGATGAGTCCAGGTTTACCTTGCAGTTTTATTGAGGTAGGACTTTCATATGGAGAAGGCCAAGTATCCTGTACCACCAAGACAGCATCATTGAATGAGATCATTATGGTGGTGCAGGATTGCTTGTTTGGGGTGGAATTTTACTGGGCTCCAGAACAGTTCTACATGTTCAAATTGGAACCATGACAGGCCAAATTTATCGGGTCATCATTCTGAAACTACATGTATGTTTTTTTCAGGGTTGCTGTGGGCTCTGAATTTGTGTTTATAGATGACAATGTTCATCCTCACTGTGAAAACATTATAAACGAATGCCTTCAATATGAGGATATCACCTGTATGAAATGGCCAGCATTCTCACCTTACTTGAATCTGATAGAGAATGTGTGGGACATACTTGATCAATGTTGCAGCTTGTCATCCACCTCCAACATGTGTACCTTAACTTCGGAGAGCATTGCTTGTTGAGTGGAGTAATCTTCCCTAAGATAAGCTCAATAATTTGATACTCAGTATGTCTAGGCATTGAAAGGACTGTATTTCCTCGTCTGAGTTAATACATATAAGGTATTAACTATTATACCAACCATGTAATGGTAAGTTTTTGTAAGGGAGATACTTTTTGTAATTGCTCCAGGTAGCAAAAATCATTGTTTTTATGAATGGTACACCATTTCCTTTGTTCTTTATCTTTTGTTTAATAAACAGGATTTATGAATAAGTCACTTTTGTTTCTGAACTTTTATTTGCCAAAGCTAACATTATCCATAGTTTATGGACATGAGTGTTATTCTCTTATTGGTAGTCACATTATAAAACTTTAGTATTTAAATGTGATTGAAAAGTATTTTTTTATTATTGAAAATATTTTTGTTTATATTTTTAAATTAATTTTTTTTTCAGATTGGAGTTATAAACGGAATTCAGCTTGCATTTCATTATATGGATGTAAATTTGGGTGGACATGGAGGGTTTGTTATTAATACAGGATCAAATTCAGGTATTTTATGTATGGTATTTGAATATAATTGCTACCATGTTGGTAGAAGGATATCAGTACTTCATGCTAACATAGTGTTCGTTCTAATTTTGTTTCAGAAAACCGTATCACTATTCTTGTCAGTGTTTAATTTTTTATACTTCGGAACATGTTTTTCCCCCCTTTTCTTCTACCTTTTCAGCATAATATGAATTTATAAAAATGAGTAAACGAAATTTGAAATGAACCCATATTGCAGGGGAATATAATCAGACTGCTAACTTTGAGCATGAAACTGTCAATCACACATATAACTTAATAATTTCAAAAATTCGTGTTATGTACAGTTCTTAAAAAGAAGGAAAAGTAAGTAAAATGGACAATAAAGAGCACAGAAATATATTTGAATAATATCTAATTGAATTTGTCTGTTTCTAAGGTAGAGAAATTAAAAGATTATTTTGAACCTCTTCATAAATCGATTGCACTGAAATTTTCACCTGAAAGAAAACACTGAAACTTGCTTAAATTCATAAATTTAGTTAAAAAAAAGAAATTAAAAAGTTATTGAAATATGAGCTACATCTCTGTACTAAGATATGTATGTAATAAATAATTTTTTGTATTGTAAACTGTCGATTTTTTTCTATTATTAAAGTTGTCGGACTTTGCCAACATAGTTGTGATAACATTCAAGTTGTCTAACCTTTTAGTTTCTGAAGTAAAGTCAATTTTGTAGTATTTAAGAAATCAATGCCATGGATTTGATCATAATATGTTGTGAAGACTATGATTTTTTCATTGAATTTTTTTTTTCTTTCGAATTAGATGATTTCTGGGAAAGCTAAAATATATTTTTCAATTTGGTCATTTGTTGCATAATAATAATTAAAAATTTCTTCTTTCCATTTTGAGTTAATAATACGTTTTTTTTTTTTCAAGTGGTTTCTGCATATTCTTCATATAAAAAATAATTCCTCTTAATTTGTCGTTAATATTCTTCCATTGTAAAAAGTTAATGTGGCTGCAGTAGCCTTTTAGTCATGGTTGTGAATTTGCAACTCCATTGCTTTCATTGAGTCTTGAGTTTTGGTCCCAATGGTACTAAAGAACTGCTGTGGGATGAGGCTGATGTATGTTAAATCTATTATGGATCCAAATCCTCCCGTTGGCTTGCTGTGGAAGTTTGGCGAGGGAGGTGCCGGCTCAGATGTCATTTGACTTGGATTCAAAATTATAAGGTCTATTACCAATGGCCTTTGTGCTGCTTCAAAGTGTGGCATTAATAATGTAATCAATCAAAAAGTTTAAAGAAATGTTAATTAAAAATGGTTATTTGGATTAAATCAAGGACACATTCTTTATTTTTATTTATATGTAAATTAATAAAAGACAATACCTATGTATTTGAATTATTCAGTTTGATACATGCATTTCCCAATCCATGCATACTATGTAAAAGTTTCTCTAATGTAATTAAAAATTATTGTTTAAAAAATTTAATCTCTTGATCAGTTATTGAAATTTGATTTTATTCTTACTTTAATGAAATGCTTATACACCATTTATCAGTATTTTATTAAAATGGGATAATTGATATATTTTTAAAAGTTTATAATTTTTATATCTGAATTTTAACATGTATATGTTTTTTTTTATTATTAAATTATTCAATTTTTAAAAAAGCTATACTTGCAAAATTATAAATGAAAATTTCTTTTTATTATAGGTAATCATTGGTTTAATTCATTCATTTAAAAATTTCTTTCCCTATTTTTATAAAACAGACTCTTGCAAAACTGAATAAGATTACCAAATATATTTTATTCAAGTGACAGTAAATGTTGAGAGAGAAAAAAAGGAAATTGATTAATTATTGGGGGAATAGTACTGGAGTTTTTTAGTTGAAATAATTTAGTAAAAAAGCCAAAGAATTGTTGATGCTTGCACATTTTGATTTAGCCATAATGTGTTAAAATTATTTATTTATGAATTTTAATTTTCATAAATGGAAGCTTTTTTTTTTTTAATCATCTGAAAAGGACTGAACAAATACTTTAATTTTACAAATGAGATATATTTTTCTTAGTTTTTGACTTTTGGTGTTTTTTCTTTCTACTTATTAAATAGTCTACTTATTTATTGGCAGAAGCATTTATTTTCATTTTTAAATTATTAGGATTTGAACCTTTCCCATTAGCACCTGTATATGCAGGATGTAAACATGCTATAAATGGTTTGACTAAAAGCTATGGTGTAAGTATTTTGTGATGTAATTATAATTTTATTTGATATGATTATTCAGATAAGGAAATTTAAATATTCCTATTGGTAAACAATCATTTTTAATCAATGTTTGATGTAACATGTAGTTGTTTTGCATTTATTCATATGTATGATTTATATTATGCTAATTTTTATTCATTTTTTAGTGTTGAAAATTGATATGAGTGAAATATTAGTTTCATTAAAATTGTTTTTGCTTTTTAAAAAATGTGTTCATTAACCAGTTCTATTATTGCTCTACATTTCTACTGAAATATTTTATGTAATTTTAATATTTAAAAGATGTTTGGTATGTCATTCAAACTAATCTTTGTAAATGGATATTTTGAATGATAAAAATGTTTTTATATTTATACTAACTTTTGAAAAAAATTAATATTAAATTTTTTATATATATTTGATTATTCATGTACCTAACTTTTGTTATTTGTACAAAATATTATTCACATATTTTCAAAATTTCTTCCTGTGTGTAATAAATTTAACTTTTTGCTTACAATATGTAATTGATTGTTTGAGTTAATAACTTATATAAAAGAAGACATTTTCTTTTGCAATATTATTTATATGTTGGTTGTTATTGACATCTTTAAAGGTATGGATAAAATGATCCCAAATAAAATTGATGATAATAGTAGTTTAAATTTTGATGTGAATATGTTTCAGGTATTAGTTTTTTTTTAAATAATAATTTAAATTTTTTTCATAATTTTTAATTTTTTCATAAATGTACTTAATAACTGCATTTCTGTGCATGTACTTTGTTTCCTTTTTCATAACATATAAGAATTTTTCCATGGAAATATATCTACTTTTTTAAAAGTTTTAATTAAAGAAGTAATTTTTTTTCTTAAATTTTTGAACACAAAGTTTACTCTTAAATAATTGCATTTCTATTGTTTTTCATTTAGACTACATTAAACAAAAGTTAAATGTTTTTATCTATTGTTATGAAAACAGTATTTAGTGCTTTACACCCCCACCCCCCAGAATTAAATGGTTTTGAATAAGTCGTACAAAAGGAGAGGCATATATAATTCTCTCATTTTGGATTATTTAAAATGAAAAATCTTGAAGATTTTTTCAAGTTATTATCTGTAATTCAATTGATGTTTAAAAATTTTCTGAAGCTTATAATTTGTTATATCAATCATGGAAACATGATTATATATGTGTGTGTTGTAGAAAGTAAAATAAACTAATTGTGATAAAACAAAGAAAAATAAAAGTGTAAAAACTACACATTAATAAAAAGCTAATAATATATAAAGTATGAATTATGGAAATATTCTATGCTAGAAAGAATTTTGGAAGACTTTATTTTCTTTCAATTTATTATATTGTTTTTTATATTTATGTATTTTTTACTAAATTGTAAAAAAATATAATAAATTAGAAGAAAATAAAGTAAACAAATAGGAAAAAAAATGGAAAATAAAAATTGATATATATATAATATGGTATATGTATGGTATGCTGAATTATCTACCCCTTTTAATTACCTTGTAATTTAATGCACTTTTTAACATTTTGAAGTTTTCTAATTAAAATTCCTTAAGATTTTATACCTAAATTTGTTTGATTTCAAACTGTTCCTTTTATTTAATTGGATATTCTATACAAGTTTAAATAAAATTGGGAAAAGAAAAATTGAAAATTCTGAGAACTATAACTGTAATTAGCATAGAAGGATGCTTTGTTTATTTATATTATTGCTTTTTTTTACTATTCATCCTGAAAAATTGTTTTCTTGAAAGGTATAAATAGATAAAACAATTTGTGTATTTTAAGAAATAATCAGTTCAACTTGTGATCAAAGTGTTATTTTTTGAGAGATAGTTTGAGTTATATATTGCATAGTAACACATTTTTTTTTTAATTGAATAAAATCTTTTAATTGTTGATTTCATTATAAAGAAATTTTTTAAAAAAAATTCATTAATGTGTGCATTTAATAATATATTATATAATTTATGTATTTAACATTATAATTATATGTTTAACAATATTTTATATATATAATATTTGTATGTTTTTCTTGCATAAATTCAATTTCTCCAAATATCACCTTGAAATTTTGCACAAAAATTCTAAAATAATAGAAGTGTATCTTAAGATGTTTCTTATGCTTTCATTTTGTTTTTTGGAAACAGGTTTTAAATTTTTATCAACTGAAATTTTCTTTTTGTTATTTTTATGAATAATTTGATTTTCAAAATGAAAGGTAACAATAGTTAAAATACCTTTTTTCCCTTTACAACCCATCATTGTTATGCATTTTTTTCTTCATTAAATCCACCAATAATAAGATTTTGCATTTATTTTACTAATGTTTCTCTGGCAAATGCTAAAGGAAGATGTCAGAGTATTAAATTGATGTTAGCATGATTGGTGGAGTTTGGAGCACTTTCGATTTTTTTAAAACTTTTTTTTATAAATTTGTAAATTGTATTTTTTATAGCAAACATAATACATGAAAGAATCCCTGATAATTCTTACTTATATTGGTAATGATTTAAGATTTACAAATGGGAATATTAATATTATTTTAAATTCCAGCAGCAACTATGTTGTACAGTAAATTTAAAATAACTGAAATATCAGTACCTAAAAAAAGCAACTGAATGCACATAAGTTTTGCATGTATTCTAATTAGTATAAAAATACTGATTTAATTGGTTAATATTAAAAAAAAAATGCATATTCCAGCAATTAATTTAATTTGTGAACTTTTCCACTCAAAAGAGGGGTTTTGAAAATAAAAATGTTCTCAAATGTTGAGGTATTAATATATTTCTTAAACTTTATTTTAAAATTTGTTTATTTTTATTTCATTTTCTGTTTATGCTATATAATTAGTGATGCTGAAACAAGTAGTTTGATAGAAAATTCTTTCTACAAGGTCACTTGTATGCCAATATTTTACTAAAAAGTTTAATTAAAATATTCAAACCTATATATAGAGATTGATAGTTTGATCAAAATTAATAATAAAATATGGTAAACCTTCTCTCTTTTTTTAATAAATATTGCAGACTAATTTCCACTTCCGAAGAACTGGAATCAAAGTCAATGCAATTTGTCCTGGGCCTACTGATACATCGCTGTTTCATACCTTTCCAGATATGTGCATTGATAAAGAATATGCCGAGAAGCATAACAAAGCTGTAAAATATATTAAGTAAGATATTTCAAAAATATTTTTTTTCTCCATTTTCTTTATTTTTCAATATCTTTTGTTTTATTGTTACATGATTTTCTTTGAGAAAGTGCCAAATTTTATTACACTGTAAGCTTTTTCTTAACTGCTGTTAAGTTTCAGAATGATTTTTTTGTTTTAATTATCTATTATGGCTTGTATTAAAATGTGAAACATGCATATATTTTTATATTTGTGATTGTTTTTCGCTGATTTGAACAACAATATTTTTATTGCTATTCAACTTTCCAGCCAAAATCTTTGCAAGTCATATTTATCAACTGTGATAAAAGGTTTGAATTTGTGTTTCACTTCATGTATCAAGTAATGGTTGTGTAAACATACTGTCTTATTGTTTTTAGTAGAGGATTGGAGTTATATAAGCTAAGTTCCAACAATTATTACAACCTGTATGAAGTTCTGAGAAATTATTATTCATATGTAGAGTAAATACCCTTTTTTTACTTATGATAAGCTTAAAAATAGTTTGTAATCTGTACATCATATGAAGTCGTATCCTTCTAATACAAAATCCGAGTGAAAAAATTAATGTATTAAAGTGGTGTGCTTTCAAATTTTTTTATTGAAAGGGAGGGTATATTTCTTTCTTTATTCAAATGTGAAATCAAGATGCTTCAGCAATTTATTTCATGCTTTCTAAACAAATAATTTTTGCATTGTATCTGAGTAGGTTGCTAGCAGAAAAAAGTAAAAACAATAGGAGTATTAATATGAAATATAATTTTCTTTAGCTGTAAGCAAGTAGAGAATTAGGTCATAATTTTAAAATTGCATTTTATGATTTTATAACACTTTTTAAAATTTGATTTTCTATACAGCTTGTCTATTATTAAACATGAATTAAAAAAATTGTTTACATTTTATTTGACTGATCTAAAAAATGAAACACGATAGGAGAGGCAGTTCACTTCATTTTGTGATCTATTTTGCATAACTTAATGTATTTTCTGGAAGAAGTAAAATGCATAACACAAAAAAAATCATACATAAAATACAAACAAAACTCTTAAATATTTGTTTCAAAATTGCAATTTATCGACATTTCTGATAGAAAATGTACAAAAGGACAATTGACTTGCTAAATTAGTAATTAATAATGAATTATTCAACTGCTTATTAAATTTATCTTTAATATTTTGTATATATTCAGGTTCATTTCTAATATATTCTATAATAGACAGTTAAAATGTTTCTATAAATCAATGAGCAGATCAGAGTTGTTAATTTGACATTAAAAAAATATTGTTTGAATTCTACACTTTTTTTCCCAGTAAAATATTATAAATTACAAATGAAAAAATGCTTTCGAAATAATTGGGTTCTTACTTCTTTGTTTTTTAACCTAATGGGGGAAAGTATCTACATTTGAATTGGATGGTATTTAATCATTTATATTAAGTTGCCACATCTCAATATTCTTTTGTCTTCTCTCTCTTTTTTTATTAAATTAAATATATTTATATCATTAGATTTAATCATTATTACTTAAGTTTGTATGCATTTTTCTTGTATTCACATAACTAGTTTGTAACTTATGAAATCATGTATGATTGCATAATATTTTTCTGTGCCTTTATGATTATGTATAACATTGATACCCATTTGATTTTATTCATTATTAATTTTAGAAACTTTATTGTGTATTATTAATTTTAGAAACTCTATTTTCTGTTTATCCCTATAACTGTATTAATCTTATGTAAAAGAGTTTAAAATATTTGCTAAGAACTTTTTAAATATGTCTTTTTGTTTAATAAGTAATAAATAAACTTTTTCCTAATATTCCATATTAGGAAGAAAGTGGGCAAATAAAATGTAAACATTTGAAAGCTATTAATTAGTTAAAATAATTCATTGTTTGCAACTGGAGATATGTGATACAGATTGAACCTTTTGCAATATATTTAATTAGGGAAAGTATGGTATTGCAATAATATTTTAGTGGTGATAACTACATCAAATTACTTTTTACTGAATTTTTCTTATAATCAATTGAAGGGTGGCATTTTTAAGAGGAATATCATATGCAACGATCCGTTTTTATAATTTGTAGCAAAATCGTTTTTTTAAAAAAAATTAATTTTCAAAAGTGAAAAGCAAAAGATTTTTCTAAAATGAAACAGGAAACTATAACTTCAAATTAAATTTTTATAAAAACGTTATTTGAAGTAGTGTTTATTAAAACATTTTCTGGTTCACTTTTTTGTACAGTTTTATATGTGTTTCTACATGTGCCAGTATAATTTCATCAATAGTTTTTTTTTTTTTAAAAAAAATAAATAATAATAATTATTACAGTTAAAGAACATTCAAACAAGTCATTTCTTTCAGTGAACACAATAATGAGACATGGGAGAACTATACATTTTATTCTTATATTCTCATAGCTTTGAAGAGTTTTATATCATTTTCAAATTTCATGTTTAAATGAGCTTCAAAAGAAAAAATATGTATTGAATGTTAATTTTTTTAAGAAAACTAATTTGTTTTATTTTTTATGAATTTAAAGTTTTTTCTTCCTAATAATTCTTTACATTCGGCATTTCAATACCTTTTTCTTTTCTCCCCCCCCCTTCAAAATGTAATGTTGATTGCATTGCTAATATTTCATTCTTATTAGTATTTAATTAATGAATAAAAAAATGAAAAAGTGTTTGATTTTGCAGGATTTTATTTGGACAGTATTTTTATAATGTAAATCCTATCCTATAAAAATAATTTGGGAGTTATAACCCTAAATAATTATCAAACTTTTTTGCTATCCCTGTTTTATACATTTCATGGGATAAAATGGTTAAATTTCCATTTTATCGACTGAATCATGTTCTTTGTTATTCTAGTATTTAATTTTGTGTGTTTGTGTATGTATTTTTTAAAAAATTATTAATGTGAATAAGGAAATGGAAGGTATAAAAATATTTATTTTTCAGACCAGAAGAAGTTGCCAATGCTTTAATACGTCTTCTTGAGGAAAACCGAAATGGAGCTTTACTAAGAGTAGATCAAGATGGAATAAGATATGAATAATTATGGACTCATTCAGTTTTAATGTAATATCATTTTTATCATTAAAGATCATTTTTATCAGAAAATAATTTATCTTGTGCCAAATAAAAATATATAAATTCATCAAATTAAAAAAAAAACAACTTTTTTTCCTGCATTAGGATTTTCTTTAAAAGTACACAGTCTTATCTACATTTTAAATTTGTACATTTCCTGAGATGAATAATTGACAAAATATTTTTTCATTATTCACTGAATTTTCCACAACTCACTATTTTTTTTTTTTTTTTGAATGTAGCAAGTATTACATAAAAACAAAATGCAAAAGTCTTTGCAATATATGCACTAACATAATAATCTTCAATAACAAAAAAAAAATGTACAATTTCAATTAATTCATGTAATATGTAGAAACTCCTGAGAGCTAATCTCCAACCACGATGCCTAATGATATTTGCGAGACGATATCATTACTAATGAAACAAGGTACTCCAAACAAGAATTGAATATCTAAATAGCCTCATTACCATTGAAGAAACGGACTCATCGATCAGAGGAGTCCCGATGACCCATGAACTCTTTCTCTTCAAAATGAAGAGAAAAAGATCACAGGTGAGCTAAACTTGGTTTCCCCTTGCCCAGTAATTAACTGTGTAAAACACAACAATAATGGAATTAAAAATCTTCGCAAACGTATGGCGGAATCTTGCTAACTAGTCACTAAGCCTAACATGGCTCGGATCCAAGCACCTAAAGCTCAGTGTGTAGCAGATGCAAATGGGCTTATAGCACCCATTGAAACAATTAAAAATTCAATAGTGGTTAACAATAAAAACAAACCACTTAATATGAGCAATAGTTTTAATGTTATTGCGACAGTGTACCTGAATGATGTGAACGCTGACCTCCCCCAACCTCCAAAAATTCAACCAATAATTCTTAGGCTTACTGAAAATTATATCGTCATCCAGACAGTCAATTGGGAATTCCCGATGTCAACCTGTAAGCTATTGGGACAATACAACAAAATCGCTCTAAACTCTAAAGACTGAATACTACGTTATTCAGCTGATCCATGAAATACCATTGAAGGTAAGCGTGAAAGGACTTCCGGCTCACGGACAAGTAGAAGATATAAGGAAGATCTAGAATCTCTTAGGAATAAAAGTTGAGAAAGTTGCTGAACCAAAGCAACTGAAAACATAATTCCCTGTTCCCATTTTTAAGGTAGAAATCCGTGTGGGAGATGACGCACTGGATATCTATAAAATTCAAACCCTTATTCTTAAAGTGGTCAAGATTGTACCATTCAAAAGGAAAAGTTAACTTCGCAGTGTTATAACTGCAACTGTTTCCAACACTCGTCCTAGAAATGTCGAATGAATGCTAGATGTCTTAAGTGAGGCGAAAATCACCACACCAGCGAGTGTGTAATTAGAGAGGTTGAAAATCCTCTTTGCATTAATTGCAATTACAATCACATGGCCTCTTGGCAGGGATGCCCACTGTTTCCTAAAAGGAAACCAGCTAAAGGCGAAAGTACTTAGAAAACTGAGACAAGAAACATCCTTCAGTTTCGTCCTGTAATACCTCTTTTGTCCTATCTGTCAAATATCTCTTTTGCGAATGTTTGTAATTATACAATACCTCGAGAGGGTGCCTCAAAAAACACAAGGTCGGCCAAAACTACTAGTGTCGTCCTCGTCACTTGACCGCGGTTCAAAATTACGAGGTCCATCGCCGATAGCCCTCGTGTTGCTTCTAGTGCGGCGTTAATAAAAACTAAACTCCAGATACCAGTACCCAAACTAACGATAAACTGGGACAGGACCGTTTTTAACCTCCCCGGCGCCCTACGCACTTCAAATTATTACGCCCCCTATTATTTCCAGAGCATCTCTCCTCTCCTTCAGTTCTTACCTTGCCAGTTTTGGTTCGGGAGAGATTTTCCCTTAACTCTCTTACTTTTTTCCTATTCTTTGTTTTTGCTCTTTGTAGATTCTTTCCATTATCCACCACTTATGGACCTGCCGTGTCCCGGACTGGCAACCGTAAGGAAAGAATAGTGGCATGGTTTGGCCACTCTTGTTCATTTCTCGTCTTACAGTATCTCGAACCACCTACCCTTTTGTAAATTAGTACAGTAAATTAATGAAATCGTTTGCAATTACAGTGTAGAGTATACATTAGAGTATGAACTGTTTTCAACTTGTTAATTATCATCTTTTTTCATCGCTTACCGCCTTATCTTTTAC
This sequence comes from Nephila pilipes, assembly GCA_019974015.1. Taxonomy (NCBI): domain Eukaryota; kingdom Metazoa; phylum Arthropoda; class Arachnida; order Araneae; family Nephilidae; genus Nephila; species Nephila pilipes. Next base: position 44,441 of record BMAW01027896.1, read on the forward strand.
TTTTAGACATCCTTATTCTTTGTTGAGTCACTGTCATTGTACTTGTTCAACAAAGGTTTTCTTCGAGCTTTGATCATTGCAAAATCATTAATGACATCATTGTAATCAATTCTCACTGTAATATCATTTTGAGCGCATAGCAACATCAAACTGTTAAGTTTTTCATTTTCCTTAGTAGATCTCATTTTTAGTCTTTACTCTGTTAAGGGCAGAAAATCTTCTCTTTGCTGTATAGTTTGTTAGGAAGAGTCAAGTAAATTCTCACTGAGACTTCTAAATTTGGGAAGGTACTTTCCAACTTGTTTTTCTTGATAAAGGAAGATTCCTCTGGTTGTTATTTTTTCCACCTTCAAATACATTTTGACACAATTGAACAATCTGTTCTTCATCGATGTCTTTGGAGTAGCTCTAGAGCCAAGTATTTCGCCTGTTTTGTCACATTTTCTTGCTCTTTTTCATGAAGATTTCTGAATATCTGGAATCTTGTGTTGAGAGCTTAATAGCAATCCCTTCTTTTGTGTAATTGTGTCCCTAAAAACCCAGTATAAATATAGTATTCGATTTTAAGAGAGATAACTTGGAACATTCTTCTGAGAATTGGTAGATTTAAAATTCATTGAAAAAAAAAAAAAATTACATTTAAAAGAAATTCCATTCAATTTTTTTAAAAAATGCTTTTCAGGGGAAACCTCTATAATCTCTTTTTATTCTAGAACATTACACTGAGAAGGTACAACTTATAATTGAAGCATTCTAGAATTTATAATTTTATAAGCAACCCTTACATATATGAATATATTTGGACCAATAAATATATTGAATTTTATATAATTGAGCTTTTATAGTTTTCCAGTCCTGAATTTTTAATAGTAACTGTCAGTAGTTTATTGATCTTTTAAACTTTTGGCAGCTAGCTACAAAAGAGATTATCTTATTACGTGCTATCTTCCAAAGAAACAGTTATAAACACAGCCTTCTATTTCTCTATCTTCAGTAGTTAAAATAAACGTAATTTTTCCTTCCTGAAGAAGCACATAAAGTATAAAACATTAGATATTCAAGATAGATATCTTTGTTATAAAATATTGGATACTAAGAATTAGCATCTTTATGGATTGGGCAGAGGTATTATAAAAAAATTCAACTTATTCATGGTAACAAAAAAGTTAAATTGCATTCCCTAAATCTGAAATTATTACTGAAATGTCTTATTCATTAAATCATTCATGTAAAAAAGCAAAATGTGAGTGAGTGATAGTAAGTTTTAATGGCGCAAGAGCCAAAGTAGGCTATGCTGCGCCAAACACTTGTTAAAATCTATTTAAGAAGTAACAGCCTTAAAAACACAAGATAAACAGGAAAAACACACAAAAGAAAAAAAGTTAAAAATCAAATGTGGTGTAGAAGGCCAATATGACGTAAAAAGGCAAATAAATTATGGTGGGGGTTTTCCCCCACCAAGACAGATAGATTTAAAACAGATGAATCAAAAAAAGTCCGGCGATGATGATCAAACACCGGACAGTCAATTAAAATGTGATGAATTGAGTAAGGGACATGGCAGGAAGGACACTCGGGAGCATCTTCTCCAAACAAAAGATGTTTATGAGTAAATCGACTATGTCCAATGCGAAGGCGAGTCAATCTGACATCGGCTCTTCGCATTGGAAAAACAGGCCATTCTCTAATGATCGGCTTCACCGAGTGTAATTTGTTATTAATCAGTAGATTCCATGATTCCTGCCATGTCTGATGAATGAGCATTAAAATATGACATCGTATGTCTTCAAGAGGGACTGCAAGCTGCAGAGGATTCGTTGCCGAACGTGCAGCCGAGTCCGCTTGTTCATTTCCTAAAATACCTACATGACTAGGTATCCAGCAGAATTTTATAACATAACCCCTGCTATAAAGCTGGCAAATAATGTCAGCAATTTCAACCACGATAGGATGACTGCGATCGTCAATATGTACCAATGTTTCCAGGACGCTCTTGCTGTCAGTATATACAACGAACTTTCGAGAACTGGATGTCTCGACTAATCTAAGGGCACAGTAAATGGCGACTGCTTCGGCAGTGTAGACACTGCAGGAAGAGTCGAGCCGGTAACTGTGCCTGATGTCGTTCGAAACGACACCACAGCCGACGTATCCAGCTCCTTTCGATCCATCCGTGTATATAGGAATAAAATCCTCATACTGACAGCGATGGAAAGCAAAGATTCTCTGGAAAACAATGGGACATGTGGTGCTCTTGCTGTAAGAAGCAAAGGGGTTATGATAAATAAATTTTGGAATATTCCAAGGCGGAAATTTAATAAAATTTCGTTGCTGAACATCCAAGTCATGTAGGCCGAGTTCCTCGATGAATACCTTCACCCTCTCAGAAAAAGGCCGGATGAAGGAAGGACGAGCACTGTATAATCTCATTAATGACGGGCTGACACTAATGTTTTGTGATGGATGAGATGGGAGAGATGACATTTTGAAATGATAGTAGAGCGACAGTTTCAGGCGCCGCGAAGCCAAAGGTAGCTGGTTACAGAGGACATAGAGACTCTGCACAGGTGACGTTCGGAACGCACCACAGCAGATTCTCAGAGCATTATGGTGGACTGGGTCAAGTTTCCGCAAGGTAGTTTTGCAGGCAGATCCGTAGACGACACATCCGTAGTCGATCCGAGACAGAATCACCGACTGATACACTCGGAGTAGAGAAATTCGATCCGCTCCCCAAGAGGTGTTGCATAACACCTTCAAGATGTTGAGGGATTTCTCACACTTCTTCCGCAGATGTAAAATGTGCGGAAGGAAAGTGAGTTTGCGGTCGAAAATTACTCCGAGGAAGCGGACGTCAGGGACGACAGGAATAGACGTATTACGGATGCGAATGTCAGGATCGGGATGGAGGCCCCGTTTCCTACAAAAATGCACGCAACTACTCTTACTGGGGGAAATACTATGCCCATTAGCATCACACCATGTAACCAGGTTATTGACTGCGGTCTGAAGTCGTCGCTCAATGATACGCATTGACGATCCTTCGCAGGAAATTTGCAGATCGTCAACGTATAATGAACCATGAACTGAAGGTTGCAAATGAGAAAGAATGGGAGAAATATGACATATAAAAAGAGTGGGGCTCAAAATGCTTCCCTGAGGAACTCCTTCAAATTGAATAAAAGATGATGATAAAATATTACCAACCCGTACTTTAAATGATCTGAAATTTAAAAACATTTTAATAAAAAGAGGTAAATTGCCTCTCAGACCATAATCGTAAAGAGTGCGCAGAATCCCATAGCGCCACGTACGGTCATATGCCTTTTCGACATCAAAGAAAATAGAAACCAAATGATTCCTCCGTACGAAAGCAGAACGAATCTGACTTTCGAGTAGAAGGATGTTATCTACTGTGGATCTTCCTTTACGGAAGCCACTCTGAAACGGAGGAATCCATTGATTCTTTTCCAATTGATATACGAGACGGGCATTGACCATACGTTCTAGCGTCTTACACAGGCAACTCGTCAGAGCGATAGGCCTATAGTGGAGAGGGTTCTTTGGATCCTTACCAGGCTTCAGAATGGGAATAACGATTGCTTCCTGCCACTGGCTAGGAAACACATGCTCCCTCCATATTCGGTTGAATAGGTAAAGGAGACTGACAAGTGAATCCTCGCTCAAGTGGCGAAGCATATCGTATGTTATACCATCAGAGCCTGGACTGGTATTTTTAGCCAAGGACAGAGCCTTTCTCAATTCCCACATGTCAAAGTCACAGCTGTAAGGGAGAGGTTGCCGACACCTGAAGTTGATAGGTGTCTGCTCAGAACGATTCTTAGTCGCTAAAAATGTAGCGCTGTAAGAATCGGAGCTTGACACACTAGCAAAAGAGTGGCCGATTACATTGGCCACTTCGACAGATGAAGAATGCACAGCATTTGCGGTTTCCAGTATCGGGATAGAAAATTCCCGATACAGGGAGTTCGCAGCTTTTACCTTTCTCCATAACTGTTGACTTGTGGTAGACGATGTGATGGAAGAGACATACCTGATCCAAGATTCCCTCTGACTATGTCGCCTTACTCTGCGAGCAATCGCCCTTGCCCTTTTAAAGGCTATGAGATTTTCAGTTGTGGGGTATCGTCTGAAGATACCCCACAATTTCTTTTGTTCCCGGTAGGAGGATTGACATTCCTTATTCCACCATGGTTTACTCATCTTCCTCTGTGATGTTCCACTCTTCGGTATCGCTGCATCAGCAGCGTCCACGATAGAGGTAGTGACATTTTGGACAGAGCTATTAATATCCTGATCTTGAACCATTGTACCGGTAATAACCGCTAACCGTGTGAATAAATCCCAATCTGCCCGGTTGAAGCGGTAAGTGGGGGGACGTAAACGCACCCCACTACCATGAACCTGGGAGATCAGGAGAGGGAAATGATCACTATTATAGAGATCATTGAGAACCTCTAAATTCAGCGACGGTAGCAGTGTCGGTGAACAAATGGCTAGATCAAGGGAATGAAAAGTCCTAGTGGGAGCATGGAAATACGTCTTCTCGTCGGTGTTCAGCAGACAGAGACTGTGATCAGAGATCAATCGCTCGATCTGCCGACCGCGAGAATTTGTACCATCATACCCCCACTGAGGGCTGTGTCCATTAAAATCACCAAGCAGAAGGAAGGGAGCTGGTAACTGATCGACTAGTCGGTCTAAATCCATTTGTGACACTACATCGTTAGGTGGCAGGTAAATGCAGCAGACTGTGATTAATGTGCGAGTGTGAATTCGCACAGCCACAGCCTGCAACGATGTGGTCAGTGTAACGACGTTATGAGGACAGTTCTGGGATGCCAGGATGCAAACACCTCCAGAAGAAGGTGATGCGACATCAACATCCCGTCGTACACAATGATATCCACGCACGCGGGTTGTCATATTACTCTTCAGAAAAGTTTCCTGAAGAGCAACACAGACAGGTTGGTGCGTAGATAGTATGGATTTGAGATCCTCTAGTCTGGGTCGTAAACCACGGCAGTTCCAGGAAACAAAAGCCATTAAATGGGCGCACTGGAAGTGGAAGGTCCCGTTTCCAGGACCCCCATGGAGTCATAATCTTCAGGTGATGGGTGCAAAACCACCGCATCCCCGTCAATGACTCTAGTTTTTTTGCGAGGAACGCTGTTCTTCCCCGAAAGTTTTAATTTTTGCCTCTGCAAAGCCTTTGACCTGGCCAATGGCCTAGTCTGATTAGCTCTTGCAGAGGAAGGGTTTTTTAAAATATTTATTTTCTTTGATTGCAGTGTCTTAGGTTGTGTAGTCTTTTCAGAAGGTTGCGGTTTCTTATGGTTAGGCTGCTTAGTCTTATTGATAGGGGTAGGTTCAGGAAATTGCGTAGATTTTGAAATTTTAATAGTCTGGGTTGCCGTTGCGTAGCTTTTTCCCTGTACAGGGGTACGGGAAGCGACTACTCGGCGAGCCTCGGGATACGACATATTCTGCAGTGTCTTCACCGTAGCTATTTCCTTTTCCTCTGTCCACTTAGGGCAAGAACGTGAGTATGCAGGGTGGTTTCCCTGACAATTGACGCACTTCTCTGCAGCGTTACAGGAAGCACTATCGTGTCCTGTGGCTGTACAGCGAGCGCACGTCAATTGTCCCCTACACGCGTTCTTGGAATGGCCATATCGTTGGCAATTGAAACATCTCAAAGGGTTTGGAATATATGGTCGGACGGAGAGTCGGAGATATGCGGCCTGAATTGTTTGTGGCAGGGTAGGAGTCGAAAAGGTCAAGATGAGGTGCTGGGTGTTAAGCACCTTACCATCTCTCCTAATCGTAATCCTCCGGACACCACAAACCAGCTGGTCCTGCAAATTCTCCATGATCTCTTCTTCCGACACGTTTTCCAATTCCCTTGAGGATACTACGCCACGAGAGTAGTTTAGATTTCTATGTGGTGAAGTTGTCACTGGATATGGTCCCAAGGATTTCATCCTCATAACAAGTTGAGCTTGTTTGGAATCATTTACTTCAACTAAGATGTCCCCAGAGCGCAATTTCTTTATGTCTTTAACAGTTCCTACCATACCCTGAATTCCCTTTTGGATCAGAAAGGGAGATATGGTAGAAAAAGTTTCTGTATCTCTTTTTATGAGAAAGAAACGGAAGTTCATCATTTCGGTAGGTATGTCCGAGTTTTCTACATTTGCATTATCATAACGTTCCATACGGTCAGCCCATGGTTCATTTTTTAGATTTAAAGAATTTTTAATAGCTTTGGGAGCCAAAAACGATTTTCCTTTAGTTGTATCCATATTGCCTTTAGAGAAAAAAAAAATTTCACGGACAGACTTCTAGTTCGATGGGTCCCCGCCAGACCCATCTCCCCACCCTTTCCTAACGCGGAAACGAGTAACCGACGGAGAGATTCGTTTCAGCCGGACAATGTGACCTGCCCCATTACGTGCCCAGGTCCAAGGCCGAAGCCGAGGAGGATTTCTCGCAATGGGAGGGAGGTCACACCATCCAGCCACACGCAACCAAGGCTCTCCCTCTGGGAACATTTTAAGGATGACATTCCGAAACTGTTACCGACGACGCACGCAACTCCTCTCCTCGCACACCCTTCTCTAACCAGGGCCTTTTCCAATCACGCCCATGCGGTCTCCCACTAGGTACCTCCGCATGAGGGGTACTGGGGCCCCGTATTGCTAGAGCTAGGCATGCAGGAAATCGGCATTGATACGCCGTCGGCCTTTTAGTGTTTTAGTAGGGACACCACAAATATTTTTTTTTTTATTTTTATATATTTTTTAAGACAAGAGTTAAACACTAATAAGAAATAAAACTAAGTTAGTTGAAACTGTTTTCCGCTTGATATCATAAAATATCAAGCGGAAAACCCCCCAAAGCAAAACACATGACAGGAAAAAAAAGGGGGGGGGGAGAAGAAGAGGAAAACAAAGATCACTGAGGTACCTCGGGGTTGTGAAGCCCGTACTCATCTCAGGTAGATGAGCCCCCTGAGGGGGAAAAAAAGCAAAAACCACACAAGCATGAGTATAAACACACAAAATACTTAACAAAAGCATAAAATATCCTCAATTCTAAACATTCAAACACACACCCAAAAAGCATTTCTAAACAATGACATAGATTACCAATCAGCCAGAATGGAGCTCAAAGCATCAAGTACTTGTTTAGCCATCACGTGTTTGGTTGAATTTTAAACTAATGAATTTTTGATTGTTTAATTGGCATTTTCAGAAACTCTACCATCTGTAGTAAAAAGGAAAAGGGGAAAAACAATGCTTAACTTTTAAAAAAACAACATACATGTGATTAAAAAAATAAAGTCAATAGAAATTTAAAAGTATAATTCTAGAAAAAATTAACTTATTCCAGATAACTCATAAGAATGAAAAAAAAAAAAAACCTGTATTCTTTTCTTCTTATGAATGGGGGGAAAAAACTGCATTCTTCAAACACATTAATAATATTTGACACATAATTGTACAATTGAAATGCACATGCAAAGATCATGGTCTGAATATTATTAGTACAGGAATGAAGGCTTTAAACTATTAATTCTTAAGAAATTTCGTAATCTTTGTTCCAAAACACAAGTACCACATTTTTTTCTCTCCTATCATAAGAAATTAAAGCAAAACCATAAATGAAAAAAAAAAAAAAAAAAATTCTATCGAATCTACGCAGAACAAATATCTGGTAAATTAGAATGTCTCCCCCCCCCTTTAGGTAGATTTTATAAATCTACCCACGTGTTCTTTCAATAAAAATGTAGAATCCTAAATTTTTCTATACACCAATGTTATGCTATAGAACAAATTTTTTTGAAAAAAATTTCTTATTTTATGGAAAAGAACATATTTGTGTAAGCTTTTATTTCAGATTAGGTAAGAAGATTTTTGTCAACATAAACTTGTCCCACTTCTCAATCAGGAATGACGTCAAATTTAGAATTAACTTTGTACATTTTTCTGCTAGATCCCTTCATTAAAAAAAAGTTTGCGAATTTGATAATTAAATTTAAATGCAACACCTTAACACTGAATGTTTCTAAATCTAAAAAAGTCCTTCTTCAGATTGAAATTATACAAATTAAAATTTGATGACATCAAAATAATAAAAAAAATATTAATACTTTGATACACATAACTCTATTTTATAAAATTTAAGTCACATAAAGGGAGAAATTTTTTTGAAAAATATTCCAAATACAAAATTGCATTTTTAGTTTTTTGAAAATATACAATATTTGACATTGCTTCATTGAAAGCTAATTTGTCTTTTTAAATGTAATTAAAACCAAGACCAATTGAATTTCTTGTACAGAAAATGTTATTCTTTTTTCTGTTGTAAAACATTACTTGACCAGTAAATAAAATATGTATACGGTATGTATTCCAGAACAAAATCTGTGTTTACAAAGCAATTTTTGCCATACTCTTCGAATATATATGATACAAAAAAGCTACAAATATAAAACAATTGTTTAATGAAATCTTTAATTTAATTCACATTATTTGTTTAATGGAACATATAACCTAGCAAACATTTATCAGAAAAATATTTTGCTTTTAAGTAAATACAATACTCCCTCAATAATCAAGTACTTTTCCAGCCTTGCCACAGATCCACCATTTTTTCACAAGATGCAGACTATCCAAACAGAACAGTACATTCAAAGTAATTTTGGTTACTTTATGTGTTTATCACTTTATTTGCATATTTAATTAAACTTTATATAACAAAACATGCTTTTGCAGTATATATAGGCATGATTATAAGTGATCCGAATTTCAGTAATCTGGAAGTACTCGGGTCCAATATCTGCTGGCTTAACAAGAGAGTACTGTACTGTTTTTGTTAGAAAAAAAACAGATTTTCAAAAACAAAGCAAAACCCAGTTACATGTAAGTGAGTGAATGTAAAGTTTATTGGCACAAGAGCCAAATATGGCTATGCCGCGCCAAACAAGATTAAACTGTGGTTTAGACATGAAGTTGAATAATTCGAGATAAAAACCAATGTTTTTATATAGTGGCAAAGTTTATTAAGAAAAATTATTGAAATATTAGTTAAAACTGGTCACAAATATCTAAATATTGCATTGTTAGACAAGTAAGAACGGTTCCCGAAATTTCAGAGCTCTAGCTTGATGGGAAGTTGGTTAATTTAACGATAGAAAATTTGATGACACACTTGATACACACACACCAAGTGAAATACATAAAAACGTTAAAAGAAACTAAAATTAATTAATTCATCCGGTAAATTAAATGGTTGGAATGCAGTTTAACCCAACCACCCTTGGCGACAGGAATTATTTGGCAGTATTTTGCTAAATGTGGCTACCCTGGTCCGTTTTACGGACTTAACATTCAGCCCAAAAAAAAAATCGCCAAGTTTGGTGCCAATTTTTGAAATCGCGCCAAGTGGTTGGGATAAACTGCATTATTGAAGAAAATACTAGCTAAAACTTGTCTCAAATGTCTAAATATCGTATTGTTAGGCGAGTGAGAACGATTCCCAAGGTTTCAGAGTTCTAGCTTGATGGGAAGTTGGTTAAATTAACGATCGAAAATTTGATTACACACACACCAAGTGAAATTCAGAAAAACGTTTTAAAAAAAGATAAGTGGTTGACAAGAGGGAGGGTCGAAAATAGAGAAGGATCGCTAGGGTATCCCGGGAGTGCGTCACCCGTGTTTATCAAAGACAGTAAACCCCATGGGACCCAGTTACATGTAGCTTCTAGTGTAAAAATAGTCATGTTGAGTTTCAGTATTATTTAGATTCAAAATATTGATTTAGTGGTACACATATAATATTTTTGAACTAAGATAATGACAAATTACAACAAAAGTTTAAAAAATTCTCAAGATTGGGATATATTCTAGTATGACATGC